>OFHU01003271.1:1800000-2182500 GCA_900245905.1 Lacerta viridis | reverse complement strand
GGGGGTCTGGAAATACGTTGGTCCTCTTTAGCCAAAATAAAGACAGCAGCACTGTGGAATGATCAGCTTTATTGCTTACTGCAGTAAGAACAAAAAGGTCCCAGTGAATAATTCCAAAAGCTGGGCAGAGATACAAGAATTCAAGACATCTCTATAGCATTCTGATTGCATTTTGCCCTCATGCCCATATCTTTTCAGCAATATTATTGGTTACAGCAACTTGTGAGCAGCTCATGGACTTTCTATCTGACCTTCCAATTGGACACCCCATATTAGAAGTCATTTCCCACCTAACTCCCATTATCTTATCAATGTGTCTTCCTCAATCATCTTCAAGCTGGCTCTAAAGGTAAAGGTAAAGGGACCCCTGACCATTAGGTCCAGTCGCGGACCACTCTGGGGTTGCGGCGCTCATCTCACTTTATTGGCCGAGGGAGCTGGCGTACAGCTTCCGGGTCATGTGGCCAGCATGACTAAGCCGCTTCTGGTGAAACCAGAGCAGCACACGGAAACGCCATTTACCTTCCCGCCGGAGTGGGTACCTATTTATCTACTTGCACTTTGACATGCTTTCAAACTGCTAGGTTGGCAGGAGCTGGGACCGAGCAACGGGAGCTCACCCCATTGGGGATTCGAACCGTCGACCTTCTGATCAGCAAGCCCTAGGCTCTGTGGTTTAGACCACAGCACCACCCGTGCCACTGCATTCCAGCTGGCTCTGGTCAGCCTAAATGACTGCACCAGCCTCTTCTTGACACTGGTATGCATACCTAAACTCAGTTACTGGGGCTCTACAAGAGCTATGCGCTCTCTCCACTTGCCACTTATGGTGCTGCTTTGGCTAAAAAGCAAGAGAATACAGAGAAGCATACAATACAGAAAGGTACGTCCTAAATTGGGCAGTGGGGCTACAAACCTGGTCTTCAAAAAACAAACCAAAAAAACACTAACACCCACAGATGTCATAGATGGAATGTGGGCCTTGCTGAATGCAAGGTAGGTGATTTGCCCCTGAGAGATGGAACCTCCGGCATTGGACTGGTGAAGCACAGTGGTTAAGAGGCTGAACTATGGGTGAACTAGTTCCCAGTTGAAATTGTGCCTCTATCATGAATTAATCAAGCCAGTAAGTTCCCACAAGCAATTTGAGGACAATACTAGTGATCTGATTTTCAGGGTTGCAAGAATTACTGAGGTAAGCGTATGTGGGAATTGTGTGATGAGATTCCCACATTGCAGGGGGTTAGACTAGATGACTCTTGGAGTGCCTTCCGACTCTACAATTCTATGATTCTATGGTTCTATTATAAGTGAAGCACTTGCAAATTTCAGAGAGGACTATGTAAGTACTAACTGGTAGGTAGCTGTGTTGGTCTGCCATAGTCAAAACAAAATAAAAAATAAAAAAATTCCTTCCAGTAGCACCTTAGAGACCAACTAAGTTTGTTCGTTGGTATGAGCTTTCGTGTGCATGCACACTTCTTCAGATACACAATTACTATTCCTTTTGGCAATCTATTGTGCTTACTGGTACTGATGCTCATACAGATGCAAAATATGTTGTAATTTAATGGGCTAAGAGTTCTGTGCGCAGCTTGGCTCCATGTTTCACAGAGTACAGTGGTTGCTGTGAAATCTGGTCATGCTGAAGACCTGACAAAACAATGGTGGTCCTTCTGCACCAAGAAGGTAAAAGGTGAAGCTGAGGGCAGAGGGACAATGGCAGATCGAATCATGAACTCAGCAGTGTACATTCCTATGGATTTATAGGACAAGAGGTAAGACATTGAATGGCTCAGCCTTGACAAACAACTCTTGAAGAATGGAGTGATTGATGGAAAGGGCCCTAAAAGGGGGAAAATAATTGAAAGCTCTGTTCATAAACTTCATGGCCTTAGCCTAGGACAACTCCAAGAGCGAATGGGCCAGCAGCAGTGGAGGAACTCTTCATTTCTAATTCCAGCTCCTTCTGCTTCATCTCTGGGGCAGATATTAAGCAAATTCTGCAGCTAATGTAAATGTGTGTGAGCAGAGGAAAAGAAACATGTTAAGGGCTCTGACTGTGGCCCAGTTCTCGCTCAGATTGTAAACCTGTGTCTGGTCTGTGCCATTTCAACAGGGTACTCATGTGACTGAATTATCTCTGGCTATTTACTGTAGCTGCTTCTATTTTATGATTTTTTTAAATAATGGGACTGATGTGCTGTGATGTGAGAAGCAGTCATAATACAAGGAAGATACCTTCATCTTTTTTTAAAGGGCAAATGCAACCTACTGGACGCCTAGTCCCTACTAGCTGTCACTGTCCTGGTTGCCTTTCAACTGCTGTTCTTGAACATTGGTTTGAAGATAGCGTCTGTTGGACATGACTGCAGAGAAGAGTGCTCTTGTGCTCAGGTCTGGCTGTGGCTTCCCATAGGCACCTGGTTGGCCTCTTTGAGAACAGGATGCTGGACTAGATGGGCCATTGGGTTGACCCAGAAGACACTTCTTATCTATTTTTTATTTAATTTTTTTAAATGAAAAACACCTTTATTCAAAGTTATTCAAAGAGGGATTGAGGATTGGAGTAATCGTTCTGAGGTATTATGGCAGTGGACAAAGCTGATGTTTCTTATCTAATTACAGGTAGGTAGCCATGTTGGTCTGCCATAGTCGAAACAAAATTTAAAAAAAAATAAATCCTTCCAGCACCTTAGAGACCAGTGCATGCACACTGAAGAAGTATCTGAAGAAGTGTGCATGCACACGAAAGCTCATGCCAATAACAAAATTAGTTGGTCTCTAAGGTGCTACTGGAAGGTTTTTCTTATCTAAGTCACAGGTCATGTAAAGAAAGTCAGAAAAGCAGCCTTCCAATGTTGATAAATAACAGGCAAAAAATACTTTGGTGTCTGAACAAAAACACCCCAGAATCCTCCTCTATCCAGTTTCTTCTTCTTTTTCTGCTGCTGTGGGAGTGGGTGGTCAACATTCCTTCATCTGATAGCCCAGCAGCAGCAACTAAGCATCTTCAGCAATGGTGCTCCTGCTGAGTCTTTGGTTTATGTTTTATAACTTTCTTTAGAAATATCCAGTTGACTTGGTTTTGGGGGGGTAAGCATCTGGGGGCCCCTACTAGTATGGGGCTTGGTACATGCGTATCTCCTGTACCCTCTGACAGCAGCCCCACAACGCCTGCACACACACAGCGGTATACAAAACAGTACCTGGATATACGAGAAAGAGGCCTGACTTAAGTTTCTTGTAGCAATTACAGTACAAGTGTCAATGCAAAACTCTTTCTATGTGTTCATAAACTTTAATGAGGAGGCATGCAGAGAAATACCAGTGAACTTCACTCCCACTGATGGCAGCCCTTGGCAGGACAAGATCCCTTGTTAATAATCACAAACTATTCTATATGCAGGCTTTCCCACCCACACAGGGAAATTCAAAAGCAAATACTCTATGAAATACTCATTGACGCTGGGTTTATTCTCATATTAAGCAGCTCAGGGAAGAAGAGGCATAGAAAGTTCCTAAAATCTTCAGACTAGAAAATGTAGAAATTATTTGGTGGCAAGTTTAATCCAGCTTGCAGACAAAGAACTGTTCTGTCATTATCATATTTTCTGTAAATTTGCTGGATGAAGGGCAAAGAAAGTCAATGAAGCTCATTTTATAGAAGTATTAGGACTAGGAGTTGAGCCTACCTTTCCAGGGGTGGAATTATTTTTTTAGAATTATTCTTCACTGAGAAGAAGAAGAAGAAGAAGAAGAAGAAGAAGAAGAAGAAGAAGAAGAAGAGTTTGGATTTGATATCCGCTTTATCACTACCCGAAGGAGTCTCAAAGCGGCTCACATTCTCCTTTCCCTTCCTCCCCCACAACAAACACTCTGTGAGGTGAGTGGGGCTGAGAGACTTCAAAGAAGTGTGACTAGCCCAAGGTCACCCAGCAGCTGCATGTGGAGGAGTGGAGACACAAACCCGGTTCCCCAGATTACGAGTCTACCGCTCTTAACCACTACACCACACTGGCTCTCGAGAATACCGTATTTTTCGCTCCATAGGACGCTCTGGACCATAGGGCGCGCCTCGTTTTTAGAGGAGGAAACCAGGAAAAAATATTTTTCTGGTTTTCCTCCTCTAAAACCCATGGTTGTTGTTTTTTGAGAATCAGCTCAAAGTTTTGCAGCTTTTTTTTGCAAAGGGAAAAGCCCTGCTTTTTGAGGATCAGTTCAGATTTGTGCAGCTTTTGTAAAGGGGGAAAAGCATTGCTTACAAACCAGTAAGCACCAGTACAAACCAGTACAGACCAGTAAGCACCAGCAGGTAATAGGAAGCAAGAGGAAAGCAAACCAGTACAAACCAGTAAGCACCAGTACAAACCAGTACAGACCAGTAAGCACCAGTACAAACCAGTACAGACCAGTAAGCACCAGTACAAACCAGTACGCACCAGCAAGTAATAGGAAGCAAGAGGAAAGCGAACCAGTACAAACCAGTAAGCACCAGTACAAACCAGTACAGACCAGTAAGCACCAGTACAAACCAGTACGCACCAGCAGGTAATAGGAAGCAAGAGGAAAGCAAACCAGTACAAACCAGTAAGCACCAGTACAAACCAGTACAGACCAGTAAGCACCAGTACAAACCAGTACGCACCAGTACACCAGTACAGACCAGTAAGCACCAGCAGGTAATAGGAAGCAAGAGGAAAGCAAACCAGTACAAACCAGTAAGCACCAGTACAAACCAGTACAGACCAGTAAGCACCAGTACAAACCAGTACGCACCAGCAAGTAATAGGAAGCAAGAGGAAAGCGAACCAGTACAAACCAGTAAGCACCAGTACAAACCAGTACGCACCAGTACAGACCAGTAAGCACCAGCAGGTAATAGGAAGCAAGAGGAAAGCAAACCAGTACAAACCAGTAAGCACCAGTACAAACCAGTACAGACCAGTAAGCACCAGTACAAACCAGTACGCACCAGCAAGTAATAGGAAGCAAGAGGAAAGCGAACCAGTACAAACCAGTAAGCACCAGTACAAACCAGTACGCACCAGTACAGACCAGTAAGCACCAGCAGGTAATAGGAAGCAAGAGGAAAGCAAACCAGTACAAACCAGTAAGCACCAGTACAAACCAGTACAGACCAGTAAGCACCAGTACAAACCAGTATGCACCAGCAAGTAATAGGAAGCAAGAGGAAAGCGAACCAGTACAAACCAGTAAGCACCAGTACAAACCAGTAAGCACCAGTACAGACCAGTAAGCACCAGTACAAACCAGTACACACCAGCAAGTAATAGGAAGCAAGAGGAAAGCGAACCAGTACAAACCAGTAAGCACCAGTACAAACCAGTACAGACCAGTAGGCACCAGCAAGTAATAGAAAGCAAAAGGAAAGCAAACCAGTACAAACCAGTAAGCACCAGTAGGTAATAGGAAGCAAGAAGAAAGCAAACCAGTAAGCACCAGCAAGTAATAGAAAGCAAGAGGAAAAGTAACAGCCCCAAATGGCTGAAAAACTCAATTTCCCAGGATCCTCAATTTCCCAGGATCCTACTGTGCAAGGGGCCTGGGCGGGGCAGGAAGGGAGCTAGCTCCCTTATCTCCCTCCCCGATCTCCTGCAATCAGCTGTTGAGCGGGTTCCTTTCAACACTCTCTTTCCCTCTTGTTAGCCTTTAGCTCTTTCTAAAACAGAAAAAGCAGGATCTGCCTTTCCCCCCTGGGCTCCAGGGACCATGCATTCGCTCCATAAGACGCACAGACATTTCCCCTTTACTTTTTAGGAGGAAAAAAGTGCGTCTTATGGAGCAAAAAATACGGTAATTGATTCTCTAAAAAGGAAAGTCATAGCACCACTCTATTCTGCCTTGGTCAGACCACACCAGAAATACTGTATCCAGTTCTGGACACCACAATTTAAGAATCATAGAATCATAGAGTTGGAAGAGACCACAAGGGCCATCCAGTCCAACCCCCTGCCAAGCAGGAAACACCATCAAAGCATTCCTGACAGATGGCTGTCAAGCCTCCGCTTAAAGACCTCCAAAGAAGGAGACTCCACCACACTCCTTGGCAGCAAATTCCACTGTCGAACAGCTCTTACTGTCAGGAAGTTCTTCCTAATGTTTAGGTGGAATCTTCTTTCTTGTAGTTTGAATCCATTGCCCCGTGTCCGCTTCTCTGGAGCAGCAGAAAACAACCTTTCTCCCTCCTCTAGATGACATCCTTTTATATATTTGAACATGGCTATCATATCACCCCTTAACCTTCTCTTCTCCAGGCTAAACATACCCAGCTCCCTAAGCCGTTCCTCATAAGGCATCGTTTCCAGGCCTTTGACCATTTTGGTTGCCCTCCTCTGGACACGTTCCAGCTTGTCAGTATCCTTCTTGAACTGTGGTGCCCAGAACTGGACACAGTATTCCAGGTGAGGTCTGACCAGAGCGGAATATAGTGGTACTATTACTTCCCTTGATCTAGATGCTATACTCCTATTGATGCAGCCCAGAATTGCATTGGCTTTTTTAGCTGCTGCATCACACTGTTGACTCATGTCAAGTTTATGGTCTACCAAGACTCCTAGATCCTTTTCACATGTACTGCTCTCAAGCCAGGTGTCACCCATCCTGTATTTGTGCCTTTCATTTTTTTTGCCCAAGTGTAGTACTTTACATTTCTCCCTGTTAAAATTCATCTTGTTTGCTTTGGCCCAGTTCTCTAATCTGTTAAGGTCATTTTGAATTGTGATCCTGTCCTCAGGGGTATTAGCCACCCCTCCCAATTTGGTGTCATCTGCAAACTTAATCAGGATGCTCTCAAGCCCATCATCCAAGTCATTGATGAAGATGTTGAATAAGACTGGGCCCAAGACAGAACCCTGTGGCACCCCACTAGTCACTTCTCTCCAGGATGAAGAGGAGCCGTTAATGAGTACCCTTTGTGTTGAAGGATGTAGACAAGCTGGAAGGTGTTGCAGAGGAGGGCAACCAAGATGATCAAGGGTCTAGAAACCAAGACTTATGAGGAACGGTTGAAGGAGTTGAGAATGTTTAGTCAACTTACTGGTACTTATTGGACCTTATACAGTTCACCTACTAAAATCAGATATTTATGTAACTGCTTCACATCAGTGACTTGCCCTGCTTGGCTGGGTTTCTTTCAAGCAGCTCCCCACCCCCTGCCACTATTTGTATATGCGAATCAGGCCATCAAACCTGGAATTGTAAGCTAAAAGCTATTACCCGGTGCCCTGGCATTTGAGAGAAAATCTATATTTCCTCAGAAAGCCGTAATTGAAGAAGAAGGTTGACAGCATCAAGTTTTTGGATAGATGGCTATATTATCCTACCTCAAAGGGTTGGACTGGCTGATTTCTCATCACTGTTATCCCTGAATTTAAATTAATAGGTAGAGATACTGAGCAAGACCATTGAACCTCCTAGGGCAGTGTTGTTTACTCTGGCTGGCAGCAACTCCCTGAGGAGTCAGACAGACACACCTTTGCCTCAGCTCTGTAGCTGAGATCCTTTAGCAAGAGTTGCCAGAGCTGAAGCTTCTTGGCACACAAAGCTGGTGCTCCCTTACCACCTGGCTTAGCATATGACACTTTCTCTGATGTGTTTTGTGTCTGAATCTCAATATGAGGAGTGTGCACAATTCAGTTACACAACTGTTAATTTTTTCACACTGAAAGGATATGCCAGGTATATCAAAGGTGGGTAAAGAGAGGCAATCCCTTTCCATTTCTGTGTATGTGTACAGTCCATAAGAGATCACTTTAAAAACCCGTGAGGTCATCAGGGCAGCAACAGCAATTGCTTCATGGGTAGAAGGTAAATGGATGGAGGCTGTGTCACTGATCCCACACCATGGAGCTTATCCTCTGGGTTATTAGGCTGAAGATGAGAAACCTGAAATGATGTCTGCACCACTATTTATTTTTGGAGAGCTCCTGCTGGCATTGTTACTGATAAGGTCCAGGGAGGAAAGAGAGCTGATATTAAATGCAAGGGAAGGAGTTACAGGTGCAAAAGTGGGCACACAATAAGGACACCTTAACCACTCCAGCCCCACAAGCTTTCACAAACTTTAGAAATCACTGGGCACAAGTTTCTCAGATTTATCTGGAAAATATGGTTTTCTGTCCTCTCAGGCCAGATAACCAATGAAGGATTTTATATAGTCACCAGCCTTTTAACAAGCTGGCTCAATAATTAAAGTTAAATAACGCTGAGGGGTGTGCACTGACTTGAAGATTTAGTTTGCGTTCTGATTTGGTGCTTTGGAAAACAGTTCAGCTCAGTTCAAAGCATTTTTGGGGGGCACTCAGTGCATCTCAGGATCCAGCAGACACGCCATGTACAGGTGAAACTCGAAAAATTAGAATATCGTGGAAAAGTCCATTTATGTAAGCAATTGTTTTCATTAGCTACTGGAGTTTAATATATGAGATAGACTCATGACATGCAAAGCGAGATATGTCAAGCCTTTGCTTGTTATAATTGTGATGATTATGGCATGCAGCTGATGAAAACCCCAAAGTTGAAATTGTTAATTTGGGGTTCTCATCAGCTGTACGCCATAATCATCACAATTATAACAAATAAAGGCTTGACATATCTCGCTTTGCATGTCATGAGTCTATCTCATATATTAGTTTCACCTTTTAAGTTGAATTACTGAAAGAAATGAACCTTTCCATGATATTCTAATTTTTTGAGTTTCACCTGTATGTGGGGTCGTGGGAGCGAGCCCCCCATTTTCAATGTCAATTGCAGAATCTAGGGCCAAAGTAGCATCATGGGAACGAGGGTGGGAAATAAAATTTTCTTCCTCCTGTTCACTTTTGGGGGGAAACGAAATAAACTGTGATCCCTCACTCTTGACAGAAGTGAGTGAAACAGGCAGCTAAAGGCTGCTAGGTTTGGGCATTTTTGTGAAGGGCAGCATTTTAAAAGCCTATCTCTAACTTGTTGATTCTAATTTGCAGATATGGTAGACCCTTCTGAGGTGATGTCGTAGGTTCCGCTAGCTGTAGAGAGCAGCAAGCAAAGTGTATTTATTTATCCGAGGATTAGACAGCAATGAAGAACATGAACTGATGATGTAACTTTCAATTATTGCAGGTCACAGGTGAAATTCAAATTAGGATGGTTGTTTTTCTTTAGAGCCCCATGTTCCCCATCATATCTTGTTTAAAATGTTATTTATTTATACCAACAATTAAAAAGCTAACTAGAAATACTTACAAAGGTTTAGAACATCTAAAAACACTTAATATTTTTCACTCCCTAGTAAGCTTAATACGCATGAACAAAATTAGCCCCAGAAATCAAACAATTCTGCTCTTAAATTTCAGCTTCACCAATAAAAATTGCCCCATCTCAATTAAAATGGGTCCTCCTTACTAGAGTCAAGCTTCAAATGATTAATCTACAAGTCAAACCGATTAAAGCTGATAGCGTTACTTTGTGGACATATTGAGGTTCTACATCATTTTTAACCTATTGTCAATGGCCAAATTGTTTTGAGGAGGGGTAGGGGGTAACCAGTATTACTACTCTTACCCACTCCGTGAAAAGCCCATTCTGATCTGCAATTTAAATATATATTAAAGAACTTGAAAATTCAAGAGCTCATTCATTTTTAAAAAAAACAGTGTACCCTTGGAATTGACATTCAAGGCGTTAATATAGCAGGCAAATCATGGTGTCAAAGCCCATGACAAATGATACTGGTAAGCACTTGGAATAAATAGCTTCTGTAGACCTGTCAAGGTTCTGTCTTGAGTAATGGGGTTCACTTATTGTCCCCCCCCTTGTTTGTTTGGTGATTTTGTTTTTGTTTTTTGGAAGAAAGCAGAAAATTCAGTTGTAAACTGCTTTACTCCTCCACCACCTTCTCACACAGAGTTGGATGGCAGTCCTAAAGTGCTCCAGGTCCAGGATTCATGAAATTTGTGAAACAGAAGTTCCCATGCTGTGGCTCTATCAACTAGTATTCTTAGAACAACCATTTAGACCACGGGAACATTTAATATTTGGGGGTTGTTGGCATCCATCTATCTCAGGAGACAATGGAGAGTGTGCCTTTGGGGGTGAAGTCAAACCACTGGGAGGCTTCAGTGCCTGCTGTGGCTCTAGAGACCAATACAGAAGGGACATGTTTTGTTGCAGCTGAGGCAGATGAAGGCACCCAGTTGTGCTTCTTCAGGGGTTCCATGGAGCTTCTTCTTTTTGCGCTCCTCCCAGCAATCCTGAATCTCAGGTGTCTGTGATGCACATATGCACATGCCAGATGTTTGAGGACTATGGGGAGATTGTGCTTCTCTCAGCTACTATGGGTGTCAAGGAGGGTCCTATTCTGGATAGAAGGGGCAGAGGCTGCAGAGGCTGAGAGCATTTGAAAACGGGCACTAACAAAAGCAAGGTCCTCTTACTTGGGTGCTTCTGAGCAGGATTTAGATGAGCCTTTTTGCAGCCTGTTGTGAGCAGGGCTTGCCCCAGTTCTGAGGTGCCCACCACCTCCTCCATCTCCAAGGCCCAGACTTACTTTGGGGAAGGAAGGAGTGGATGCTCCCTGTTATGTATTGAAGTTCTCACCCTAGGCCACTAGGGGTGTTGTGTATATAGTTTCACTCTGCCCACCGTGACTGCAGTTCTCACTCAGGTCCACATGCAAATGAAGGATTGAGAGTGCCGTTCACGGATTGGGTAGCTAGAGAGAGTTGTTACTGTTGCATGTTACTGAGTACTATATAAGCAGGCTGGCTCAGCCCTTCAGTTCAGTTCTGTTCCAGCCTGAGAATAAAGAGAGCTGCTTGGAGAATCACTGTGTCGTCTGCTATGTCCACCCACTACTTAATACTCCCCAAGCCCTGTATTTCTTTCTCTTCAGAGAACCTGGGCTGGTAATTGTAGGCCCTGGAGGGAAAGGTCAGCTGAGGTAAATTTGGGCCTTGGGACTGGGACATAGCTGTCAACCTTTCCCCTTTTTTGCAGGAAATTCCCTTATTATAGCATTGGGAAACAGCAGGGAGGGTTGACAGCTATGGACTGGGAGAGAACCTGTGCAGAAAGCTCAAGACCAGGTGGAGATGGAGGTTTGAATACATGGGGAAAATTGACTTGTGAAAGCTGTCTGGGCAAGCAGTAGGATGCTCATGAAAGGCTAGTTTGGTTTCAAATGCTCAGCAGTTGTCCTCTGAATTTCTTTTAATGTAACCAATATGAATTGGAGACTCGCCACTGCCCAGGTTTCCTCTGTGGTGCCATGGCAGAAAGGTGTGGAGATGAGAATGGGGACCCCAGATAGGACTGTTTCCTTTCCCCTCACACAGACTTTGTGAACACCTTGGTGTGAAATTTCAGACTTCTCATATTGCTACTAAATGTTTCTGGGAACTGTATATGATCAGCAGAGAAGCATTTCCTGGACTGTACCACTTCTAGCCACAGATGTGTATGGTTTGGTGTTTTTTTATTTTGCAGGGGAGACAATCAAATATTTGACTGCTCCCCAGCGATACCATTTCATATGCACAGAAAACAAGCACCTCGGGGAGAGGGATCCAGCCTAGCCTTGTCTCTGATCTTTGGTTTCCTAGGAGCGAAAAGTCTGATTTCAGGGCTTGCTCTTCCTAACTATCACCAGCACCACAAGTTATGCACAGCCGCAGTCCTTCACAACAAACAAGGCAGCCAGATTTGTAACACCATATTTGCTTAACAAAGCTCTCTAGGAGAACAGAGAAATGTCTGGTGTTTATTTACGTTTATTTATGTCAGAATCGTATGTAAGTACACTTCTCCTTGTAAGCATACTTCTGTAAGTATGTGGTGTCTTATGTTCCTTTAAATTTACTAAAAATAGCAAATAGCAAATATTTGTTTTACTTGAAAGACATGACTAACACTTTTAATTAAAAACTGAACGAGGGAGTTTGTTTTTAAATAAATCACAAACAGGTTGGGCAAGAATTGGGGAACTCCTATAGAAAAACCAACTATCTCTCTTAATGCACGGGGGGAAATAAAATTAATTCAAGCAGAAGATTTGCACATGTGATTTCTCATTACATTGAATCTTCAAAAGGCCATTAACTGCTAAGAATGACATGCCTGTACACTTGCAAACATTTTTTCTTTTGTTTTCCCCTAAAGGCTCAGGAATGGACATGAAAACTTCAACTGCGGCTAGAATGGCTGAATAAAAATATGCAATTGCCTGTAACAGAAAAGTTATCTTCCATACTGTAATTGTCCAGGAATTTTTCAGCTTTCACTGATTTATAAACATTGCATATAACATTAATTGAAGTCTCAGACAGATGCAGACATAGTGGGCTGACCATTTGTGAAAAATCAGCTTTGCTCCCAAAACATTTCCTCACAATTTTCATTTGCAAATTTTGATGATGAATACTCTCTATGTATTTCTTGCATGCTTGAATATTTCTGTAATATTTATTAAACATTGCATTGAGATGTTGGGTATTTTACAGAGTAGTGCTGTGATGACTCATTAATTGCAACACCCTGGATGTACTTATGTGATCTGTAACATGAATCTTTTGACTGGTGGCTTTCATGTCATCTAGTTTGTATTTCCAGGGAGTACTTGTGTCAGTCTGTTGCAACAGAAAAAACAAAAAGTCTCGTGACAGCTTGAAGACTGACAAATTTGATTATGGCATAAGCATTAGTGGACTGGAACCATGGACATAGGGGAGGGGGGCGCAGGAGGGCACCTGCCCCCCTAAATCAAATAAACAATTAAAAATAAAAGTAGAAATAGTAGTAGTAGTAGTAGTATAATTCATCATGCGAAAGGCTGGGCTGGATGAATCCCAAACCGGAATTAAGATTGCCAGAAAAAATATCAACAACCTCAGATATGCTGATGATACAACCTTGATGGCAGAAAGTGAGGAGGAATTAAAGAACCTTTTAATGAGGGTGAAAGAGGAGAGCGCAAAATATGGTCTGAAGCTCAACATCAAAAAAACTAAGATCATGGCCACTGGTCCCATCACCTCCTGGCAAATAGAAGGGGAAGAAATGGAGGCAGTGAGAGATTTCACTTTCTTGGGTTCCATGATCACTGCAGATGGTGACAGCAGTCACGAAATTAGAAGACGCCTGCTTCTTGGGAGAAAAGCAATGACAAACCTAGACAGCATCTTAAAAAGCAGAGACATCACCTTGCCGACAAAGGTCCGTATAGTTAAAGCTATGGTTTTCCCAGTAGTAATGTACGGAAGTGAGAGCTGGACCATAAAGAAGGCTGATCGCCGAAGAATTGATGCTTTTGAATTATGGTGCTGGAGGAGACTCTTGAGAGTCCCATGGACTGCAAGAAGATCAAACCTATCCATTCTTAAAGAAATCAGCCCTGAGTGCTCACTAGAAGGACAGATCCTGAAGTTGAGGCTCCAGTACTTTGGCCACCTCATGAGAAGAGAAGACTCCCTAGAAAAGACCCTGATGTTGGGAAAGATGGAGGGCACAAGGAGAAGGGGACGACAGAGGATGAGATGGTTGGACAGTGTTCTCGAAGCTACTAACATGAGTTTGGCCAAACTGCGGAGGCAGTGAAGGATAGGCGTGCCTGGCGTGCTCTGGTCCATGGGGTCACGAAGAGTCGGACACGACTGAATGACTGAACAACAACAAGAAGAAGAAATAGTAGAAAGATTTTGACAGATTTTTCTGAGTACTTGGGGTCAAAAGAAAGTAATTGAAAGCAACTGTTGTTGAGGCATTTCATTCTAAATTCTGTTGGCAGTTCCAGACAGAGGGTGGTGACAGGTGGGTGTCCTGTCCCCTGTCCCCCCTCCCCCGAACATAAAACATGAGTGCCTGAGAGCTTATGCCATAATCCAATTTGTCCGTCTTCAAGACTGTTCATTGGGGTGTGGGTGGGTTTAGCTCCATTGTTTCATACTGTGTGGATTTTACTGACAGTTTTATTTTAATTATGAGCCACCTGAAGACCTTGCAGTTGAAAGGTATAAAGGAACAAATTTCTTGTTTTAAACAAATGACTCAAGATTCCTCCACCCAGTCCTCTTCCCTATTGCAGGGGAGATGATATTTTGAGCCAAACTGCTGTTCCACCCACAGATCATTTCATGGTGGTTTGGATGTGGTGGAGGCAGGGTGTGTGTTGATGTGATGCAGATTCAGTGTGAAAAGCCTGGTGATGCATCACCAAGAGAGGCTTTTAGGGAGAAGGGAAGATGGGACTCTGAGCCCTGTTCCAGCTGCAGCAGACCTGCAACAGGCTTTTCATACTGTTTTGGACAAAAAAGAAAAGGGGAAAAACCTGCCAATGCCACAACAAGCACTTCCTTAGCCATAACCATCATTAAATTGTTCACCTCTGAAACCATTGTTTTGGCCGAGTTCACTACAGCCCTACTTGAATTAGTCCTCGGAGTTAACATTACCCAAAAGGAGCTGTTCCTGCTTCTTCTTATTGTTGCCCGTTGCAGTTCTTCCTTGCCTTCTTGTACATCTTTCTGTACTTTTTCTCCTGTCCTCTTCACTCATCATTGGTGCAGCATCATCTCATCTATTTATTATTGCTACTTTTTGTTAGCCGAGACTGGGGACAGGGCAATACGTCTTCTGTTTGCTAGGAAATGGGGGAAAGCTTTCATATTTAAAGACTGTCTTATCCCTCTCTGTGTCTCTGGAAAGTGAATGTGTCACCTCTGTGACTTGTTCACTCATCATTTTGTGACTGCCGATTCCCAGCCTCCCTTGAACGTGAGCTTCCCTAATTGAAGCACACTGTGCTGAGGTGTATATCAGACTGACATATTTCACATGCTCAGTGCTCTCTAAATGAACTCTGCCATAAGCTCTCCTCCAAAGACCTTTGCTTAATACACTGAACTTCTCTTTGAGTATACAGGGACTGAACAAACAACTTGATTGGATCTGTTTCCTAGTCTGAAGTTCTGCAAGTATATTGTGCTATCTTGAGGATAGCAACCCCAGAGCCCTGCACTCAATCCGGCCTTTTACAGGGTGTTGTCTGCCCTCATCCCAATTGCCCATCGGTGGTGGTAGGGATGTGATCATTTTGTTCAAAACACAGACCTTGTGGGGTCCCACAAATGGGAAGAGCGCTATTGCACTCATTTCCCACTGAATGAGAACCTCGGCCTCTAGGGGTTGGCCATATGGTTGCTCTTGTGCTCAAATCCTGCTTACAGGCTCTCCACAGCCATCTGGTTGTCCACTGACAGAACAGGAGCCTGGACCTGGTGAGGTGTTTGGCATAATCCAAAAGGATTCTTCCTATGCTCTTAAGCATAGAGACTTGGGGGGGGGTGTTTGTCTGGATTGAACCAGAGGGGAAGAAATCTTCCTGCCTGCCTCCCACCCACCTGATGTGTCAGCAGTGGCACTAGCACCAGCAGCTGTGGCAGAGAAGTCTCTCTGAAGACCCTCCCTCACTCTTTCCCTAGTAGGCTGGACGCTGCTACTGGACCCTGAGCACAATAATTCCCCCAGGATACCTGTTTCCTGGAAATGGAAGATTCCAGGGAAGAAGGGCAGCTGCCACCATTGCCACTGCAGCCCCCCATTCCTGATGCTGTTGTTCATACTGCTATAATTGGGACTGCCACCAAGCCAGTCTAATAGGTTTGGGGCAATGGGGCAAACTACAGGGGATTGAGTGTGTTCAGGGCACTTGGTGGGGTTGGGGGGAGGTTGGCTGGCCATCTGTCATGGATTCTTTATTTGAGATTCCTGCAATGCAGGGCATTGGATTAGGTCAGAGGTTTTTCAACCTTTCTGAGTCCATGGCTCCTTTGACCAACTACATTCTTTCTGCGGCTCCCCTGTGGGGCTTAGGAGCCCAGCTATGTCACCCATTGCTTGCAGAGCGGGCAGCCTCTCAGCCCTTTTCGAACACCCTCCTTTGTAGAGTGTTCCCTCAGCCTCCTCTCCTCTCCCCTCTCCTTGGAAGTCCTCTGGGCAATAGCAGCTGCCGTCCCTGGTCTCTGAGCTGTACCCCCTCACCCCAAAGAGAGATTCCTCCTCACACTGTCACACAGGGGCCTGGGAAGCACCCCCTGGCCAGTCCCAGAGGCACCATTCACCCACGGAGCTTGTAGCCAGGGCTGCTGCAACAAACAGCTGTGCAAGCCTTTGGGAGGCAGAGACGCAAGAGGGCAATAGAAGAAGGATAGAAGGAAAGAGGGACAGAGGCCAGTGTTGCCCGTGGCACCCCTGACCATCATTCAAGGCACCTCAGAGTACCATGGCACACTGGTTGAAAACCAGTGGATTAGACGACCCTCAGGCTCCCTGCCAGCTTTACAATATCAGGAACTGAATGCACATCAAATAAACTCTCAAAATGTCTATTCTAACCTTCCATAAAATTTCAGCTCCCACTAAAAAGAATGGGGCAGGAGAATGAGAATAAGCTTTATTTTGCTTTATTTTTACTAGACAAAAAGGAGAACACTTTCGGTAGATATATTAACAACATTGCAGTTTCTCTATAAGATAGCAATATCATGACACAAGCATTGCCTTGTACAGGAGCTCACTTGAATGTTATTTCAGCACAATCTACCTTGGACTGAGCCTTGTAAAGGAGAAGCAGAATCTGTCCCAACTGCAGGCTCTGCCTTCATGGTAAGAACATAAGAACTTAAGGAAAGCCTGCTGAATCAGGCCAGTGGCCCATCTAGTCCAGTATCCTGTTCTCTTGGTGGCCAACCAGATGCCTGGGGGAAACCCAGAAGCAGGATTTGAGCACAAGAGCAACCATAGGGCCAACTCCTAGGGGCCGAGGTCCCTTCGCCCCACCCCTAAAATATTTGATACCTCCCCCAAGCTGATGGGTATTGCCATTCAAATGGTGTGCATGCACCATATTTTGTGGTCAATTATGTGGACTGGGGGCTTACCTGCCACCCCCCATATTTTATTCAAGAGAAACTCTCCCCTCCCATGGTTTCCAGAAACGGGCATTTGGAAGTATTTCTGCCTCCAACCATAGGCGCCGATTCCTTGGGGCCAATGTGTTTTCCTGAGAGAGCTGGGGCCTCCCCATTGTTCAAAGGGTGAGTGCAGAGCTGGGCACAGTCACTGGCTCCTGCTGCTGCTGCCGCTGCCGCCCCCACTGGCTGAGGGCAGCTTCCCTGTCTTTCCCTTGTGCAGGAGGGGGGACGAGAGGGACACTGGCTGCTGGGGCCATGCTGCTGCCATGTTTGGCTCTGTCCCCTGGCTCACACAACATCATGCGTCTGGCCGTTGAGTTGAGCAATGTTTTTGAAAAGTTGGTGCCTGGTAGCCTCTTCAGTTAAAGGGACCCTGCCCACTCTAGCAGTCTTTTATTCTAATGGAGTGGGGGAGACTTGGGTTGTACTGGGACATCTCTGATGAAGTCCCGAGAGTCCTCTGAGATGGCAATGGGCCATCTTTGAGCCAAAAGGGCATTGGTTACACAGGGCCCTAATGTGGATGTGCTTCTGGGGCCAGGCCTGTGTGCAATTCCTCAGCTGACATAGCGCTCTTAACCACATTTCCTGAAGAAGGGGAATCCATGCCCAGGGTCATGGCAGGCAATTAGCATAATGGTTATTGTCAACACTCTTATGTACTGTGTAGAGATGCTTCTAAGAGTCTAAAGCCACTTTTTTATTGTACACCACTCTGATAACTCTGAAGTGGTGTAGTATAGAAAATCCTCAGTTAAATGACCAAATAACAGCAGGTTTAAGGGAATAGTCTGCTTGATTAGACAGAGACATCATTCTCTTACCCTCTTCATTTCAGCTTTATTAAAGAAGTACAACCCACTTCTAATTCAGACCCAATGATGGTGCATCTTCCAGGTGATGATTTTGACCTCAGTCTGCCTCAGTATATGAGTCTCTGAAAGCTGCCCACAATGTACTGCACAAAGTAGTGAATACTGGATTGCCATATGGGTTGAATTTATTCCAGATACAAATACAATTCATAATTAGATGATTCTAACATCATGCTCTTAGAATGGATATAATACCCATGCTAAGCTAAATAATCCCTGCCAGTCCTAGAAATGACTTGACATTGTGCCAAAACATCTTTTTCTCTTATTGGACATATGATGATATTGACTGTCTTTTCCTAGAACATTTAGTCAGCACCTTCAGTGAACAATCATTAACAAGATAATTAGCATTAATCAGCCTTGCTTTTTTTAAAAAATTAGTAATTCCACTCTGAAAAGCATACATGGAAAGATGATATTGCTAAGGAGCATTGGCAACTGATTTATAATAGAATGACAATTAAATTGAACATACATAATAGCACTGGCTGAGGTGCTGAACCTAACTTTTCCCAGCAGTTGGTGGGGTTAGGCCAGTAAAACACTGTTAGATTTATCCAATGCCACCCAACCCCATCCATTCAGCTGTCCCATCTTAAATCCATACAATTAAAATCTATCAAACACCTAGGGGAAAAGAAACCGTCTTCAGCTGACATTCAGATATAGCCAGAGTGGGTGCTCACTGAAACTCCATGAGCAGGATATTCCACAATCGGGGTTCCTCCAGCAAGTCATAGATCCTCTAATTGCCCTCACTGATGGCACTGTTATGAGTGAGGGACCCCTCATCAGAGGAGCCTGGGCAGGACAGTAAGGGGAAAGACATACCCAGGGAGCGTTTGCTTGAAGCAGTGGCAAGACTGGCTGTGGCTGTTGTTGCTGTCATTGTTCCTCTAGGAATCACTCTGCTTGCCTTGTATTTTACAGTAGGGCCATCTCCTAAAGTTATTGGAATCCCCCCTCCCCATGGAAAGTTGTCAAATATCCTCTGCCCATTTGCAGAAGTCAAATGGTCCTGCAAAAGTGTGTGTGTGCATGCATGGTATCTGGCCCAGCCCTGGATATAGTAGCAGTAGTTCCTATGACATATCTGTTGGAGGGCTAAACAATTTCAGACTGTGGGTGATGATAAAATGTTTGACTGCTCCCCCATATAAAATACACCTAACCTAAATAATATTCTAATGCAGATTAAACACATGGGGAAATATTTACTCGTTTGATTCC
This sequence comes from Lacerta viridis, assembly GCA_900245905.1. Classification (NCBI taxonomy): domain Eukaryota; kingdom Metazoa; phylum Chordata; class Lepidosauria; order Squamata; family Lacertidae; genus Lacerta; species Lacerta viridis. Next base: position 2,163,425 of record OFHU01003271.1, on the reverse strand, counting down.
ACAATTGAAATTGAGCTCACATGTTATAAAATTCAACTTTATTAGCTACATAACTGCGTCATTCTCCCAACTCTGCCTTTTGTGTGTATCAAGAACTTTATCATGGAAATACATGAAATCTGACCATGTTCAGTATCTTACAGGAAGACATGTTTATTAACATGTTGGATTGGCTGTTTGAACTCGCTTATCCTTACAACAGACTCGGCCATTAATTTTTTGCTTGCAAATCTCATTATAATTCTATACGTAACAGTAGCAAAGTTTCCCTGTTTTATATTTTAAGGCATCTTATCTCCAGTGGCCTAGTAAGCAGCTGACATGCAGGCAAGTACTCAAAATGCCATTGATTTGTACCATCATCAGAGATATTAGTCATCTTAATAGATATTTAATTGTTTAACCCCCTTTACTCATTAATGAAGAGGATTAAAATTATGTCAAAATCTCCCTCACCCTTGAGTCTGAATGTGAGATGCTAAGTCAGATCTGCACAGGCCAACAATCCAAGAAAAATTCAGGGCTCCGTTTCCACAAACTCCATTTTAATACCTGACACTGCAAAAAACCACGAATGCTGACCAGCACCGTGCAGACCACAAAACATACTCTTGTCTTGGTGAGTGACAAGTTGCACAGGGCTGCCTTAAAGTGTTTCAGGAACATGAGAGCTTAAACTAGAAACATCATCATCATCATCATCATTTTCATCATCATCTTATACTCCACCCATCTGACAGGGTTGCCCCAGCCACTGGGGCTGGATCTCATCATAGTGATTAACTACGGATTGTGTGTCCTCATATTTCATAGGTATCTTCAGGCACACTGTGATGGGCAGGCAGTGAGAAGCCTCTGCATTGGCACAATCAGATATAAATACTAGGAGCCTAGGCTTCGTCAACAGTGCAATACCTGACCTGCTTCATTCTCCATTTCAGTTTCTGCATTGCATCTGAGCATTCTAATGCTAAGATAAGATCCCATGATGATGATGATGATGATGATGATGATGATTAAAATTTATATACCACCCTATACCCAGAGGTCTCAGGGCGGTTCACAGAATAAAATCAAAAATTGTTGTTTAGTCGTTCAGTCGTGTCCAACTCTTCGTGACCCCATGGATCAGAGCACACCAGGCACTCCTGTTTTCCACTGCCTCCTGCAGTTTGGTCAGACTCATGTTGGTAGCTTCAAGAACACTGTCCAACCATCTCGTCCTCTGTCGTCCCCTTCTCCTTGTGCCCTCCATCTTTCCCAACATCAGGGTCTTTTCCAGGGAGTCTTCTCTTCTCATGAGGTGGCCAAAGTACTGGAGCCTCAACTTCAGGATCTGTCCTTCTAGTGAGCACTCAGGGCTGATTTCTTTGAGAATGGATAGGTTTGATCTTCTTGCAGTCCATGGGACTCTCAAGAGTCTCCTCCAGCACCATAATTCAAAAGCATCAATTCTTCGGCGATCAGTCTTCTTTATGGTCCAGCTCTCACTTCCATACATCACTACTGGGAAAACCATAGCTTTAACTATATGGACCATCAAAATATAAAACCACAAAATATATAATTAAAATAAAAACAATCCAATAATCCCCCACCCCAAAAAACACTTTTTAAAAGGGCATAGGATCCTCACAACATTTAAAGTAAGACAATTAACAAACCTGAACAAGAGCTACTTGTTGAAAAGACCATGATCTCAGAAATGTCTGTAGCAATATTTATTGGCAACCAATAAATACATTTTACATTTTACATATCAATGAATTCTACCACAACTGGCAAATCTGCATTGCTGCTCAACTTCCAACTACAGCAGAATGGAACTGGTTTCTGATTCTACAGATGACAACAAATGATGAAGAAATACTCCACCCATATTTTTCATTGCTCATTTCATTTCTGGGTTGAAGGTTGTGGTTTTATGGGAAAGGTAGTTTCCCCTTAAATCTCTACATTATGAAACCATTCACAGTTTTTCATTTCTGTTTACCAGTATTGCTTTGCTGCTTCATTGCCATCTCCTCACAGAATCTCCTTCCTCACAATAGTCATATGAACGATCCAATTCCCAGCAAACAGGGGGTCATGCAGTGAGTATGCTAATACAACATTTCTCATGTTTTATAATTTCTGTGATTAAAATGACATGTACTAAATATATATATATATATATGACACCTTCTGACTAAACTCTGCATTGAAAACTAATGAAATAGAATTAAAAGGATCCACCAAATGTACAATTCAGTAATTATACATTTTCAATGGACTGGATGGGGAAAAGGTTCTACTAACTCATGGTTTCTTTTGTCTTTGAGATCTCTTTAATTAGTAACATGATTCTGACATAACAAGGGAGAGGAGCTTAATTTGTGTAGGCATGTTGTTTGGCAGGATGTTAAGTAGTATTTTAATTATTATTGATCCTTATTTAATGGGATAATGGAGACAAAGTAAAGACATTTATTAACACCACGTGGCAGTGGTTCAATCAGGTATCATTATATGTAATTTGATTGTCTCTTTTAAAAACAATATCTAAGGTGATAACTGTTTTTTATAACCATGTTTTAAAATGGTTCATTATGTAGCTCTATTTATGTGTTACTTACAAAAGCTGAAATAGTAGAATAATACTCATGAGAATTTGTATACCTATATCAGGCAAAGACTGGTGACTGCTAGGAGATATGGTTCTTGACATGGACATGAATTTCCTGTGGAGGGATTTTGTCCCACTCAAGGAGTCTCTCATGAGATTTTGCATTAGCATACAGAGTAGTAACTTCTTTATGAACACCTTCCTATAATTGGGTTTAAATTTCTCCTCCCATTGGGCTAGTTTGCCAGTTCTTACATTGAACACTCAAACCTTTTATGCCCAACCAACGATTAAAAGGATTTTCAGCCCTACAAAAAAATTTGAAGTTCTCATCTACAATCACATGGCTAGACACACAATTCTTGTTTTTGCTGTTGTCTTTATCTGCTCCCAGTACTGTCCCACATATTCTGTAGTTTCCCATGAAGAAGTGCTCACTAGTGGGAGGATGGAATCACATTATTTATTATTAGGGCAAAGCCTTGGTTGTTGTTTTTTGTTTTACATTTTCTATTTTCAGGTCCTCTTCATAGTCTATGATTAGTGCTATTTTTCTAGAGAAAGAGATGCCAGAACTCATCCGGAACACCTCCCTTGTTAGAATGGCAATGGTGCCCACCAGAGAGGTGTCAGAACTGAGTCCCTTTTAGTCCCCCCCTGAAAAAACCCCCGTCTATGATGCCATTAATGTTATAGATCAATATCAACAGAGTTATTTTCTGCCTTGGTAATCCAGTAAGCAAACTGGATTGCTGCAACATGTTTATATAGGGCTGCCTTTGAAGATTGTCTGAAAACTGCAATTTGTTCAAACTATGGTGGGCATAACTGGAAGAGGAACATATTTTACCTGTTCTCAAAGAGTTGTGTTAGCTCCCAGTTAGTTTTTGGACACAATTCAAAGTGCTGGTATTGACCTTTAAAGCTCTTTGCAGCATAGGGGGAATAATGTCTTAATGAATACCTTCTCACACACATAACCCCACATCCTGCTGGATTATCCAAGAAAACTCTGCTTAGGAAGCATCCCCCTTCTGAAGGGATTTGAGTGACCACAAAGCAAAAGACCTTCTTAGGGGCTGCCTAATTGGCTTCCTTGGGAGACCTGCCAAGTTCATTTCCTACAACATTTCATGAAGATGGTTCATGCATGGCTTTTCAGGCAGGATTTCCCTTTCCAGTGTAGTATTTAAGTGTACCAGATAACTAGTGGTACTTAACTGATAGGGTGTTATTTGGTTATTGATAAGATTTAGCAGGGGTCATGTTATGTACTGAGCTGAATCCTAGAACAATAGGATCCAGAATGCAGCAGTCTGATTGGTCCGCAGGAGCCACCCAATCCAGCTCCAGGTGGAAGTGAATCCACAACCTGATTGGCCTACAGGAGTAGCCCGGAGAATTAGCCAATCACGTGGGGCCCATTGTGTAAATAATGTATATATAGCAGACGTTTTGGGGAAACATTCATTCATTGCTACTATGAGCTGAATAAAGAGCATGAAATTCACACTTGACTCTGAGTATATTTCAGGTCAGCAAACTTTTCAGCAGGGGGCCGGTTCACTGTCCTTCAGACCTTGTGGGGGGGGCAGACTATATTGGGGAAGGGAATGAACGAATTCCTATGCCCCACAAATAACCCAGAGATGCATTTTAAATAAAAGGACACATTCTACTCATGTAAAAACACACTGATTCCCGGACTGTCCGCAAGCCGGATTTAGAAGGTGATTGGGCCGCATCCAGCTCCCAGGCCTTAGTTTGGGGACCCCTGGATTTAGGGTATAATGTTTATTTTATGCAAACTGTGTTTATTACTATAGAGCACAATTTATAAATTAATTAAGGTAAAGGGACCCCTGACCATTAGGTCCAGTCACGGACGACTCTGGGGTTGCGGTGCTCATCTCGCTTTACTGGCCAAAGGAGCCGGCGTACAGCTTCTGACCAGCTGTACTATGCCGCTTCTGGTGAAACCAGAGCAGCGCACAGAAACGCCATTTACCTTACCGCAGGAGCGGTACCTATTTATCTACTTGCACTTGGTGTGCTTTCGAACTGCTAGGTGGGCAGGAGCTGAGACCAAGCAACGGGAGCTCACCCCTTCGCGGGGATTTGAACCACCAACCTTCTGATCAGTAAGCCCTAGGCCCACAGTGCCACCCACATCCCTGTAAATTAATTAAACAATACCAAAAAATAGATCATGCCATTAGTAATTTTTTAACAATTCCTTTTATTAAATAATCCATATTCTGCTGTTAATTCAAGCCTGGTCAGCAGATGGAGGTTTGTTTTTTGCTTGCTCCAAAAATCAAACAAACAAAAATGGTTTAACTCATAAAATACACCACTTTTATGAAACAGCTAGTACACAGGCTGAAAATTTACACTTTTCAGACTATAGGCATGACCTCATTGCCCTTCCAGTGTCATAGCTGTGAGTCAAGAAGATAAATTCTGTATTCTTTGTGCAAAGGGCCATTCTTTATATAAGAGAGCATCATAGTTTTCTGTGGAAGTTATTATGTAAAATCATCACACTTATTCATCTCCAAACAGAATGTCCTTTAGGATGCCTGGTCAGCTTTATTACCACAGTTATTTTGAGAGCTTTTTGGCAGCCTTGAAGTTCACCATGTGGCATGAATACGTATTAGAAAGCTACATTCTGGGAATGTCTGAGAAAATTTGTTGAGCAAAATTATAAACATTCTAAAATGTTCTATAAAAAACATACAGAGTAATTTAGTCAGAGGCTTAACCAAACTGTATCTTTGGCTCCTTAAGGACTGCAGACTTCCATCTACATTACATAATTTAGTGCCTGAGCTTCTGAAAAGGGATGGATTGCCCATCTGCTAAAAGGAATCTGCACAACAGAGTCCCCAATTTAATTGGGAGGTCCTTTGTGGTGAGAACACTTCTCCAACATCCTTACGCTTGGTATCTCATTTGGGACAACTCTGCCAAAGTTCCAGCTCCTGCTCCCTGAGGGTGCCATGACCCCATCTGCCTGCACCTGGCCATCTTGGCCACCTTTTGTAAATATATGCAAACCTTTCCTGGGTTGGACCTGATTTTGACACACTTAGCCACCTCCTTAAGGATCCCAGAACCAATTATTTGGAGCCTGGCCCTTGTCAACACCAAACAATATGAGGCCCCAACTGCCTGCTTCCATCTGTAATATGGGAATAACAATGACCCACTTTCCAGGGTTTAAGTGTGGCTATGACAAATGAAGGTGATAAATTAATGCATAAATTAAGTGAGATGTTCATAAATGTGAAATAAACACTAATGTGTTAAGAGGCTAGCATTGTGGACTAGCATCTGGTGCAGTAGACCAGGGCGGGCCCCCAACCTTTTTGGACTTGGAGACACATTAGGAAATCAAAGAAACTGTTGTGGGTACAAAAAGGACGTTCATTTTACACATGAAAAATCATGAACACCCCCTCTATAAAAAAGCCAAGCTCTAGAATCGTTTTCTCAAAAACAGTTTAACTTGTTGCCTGAAGTAAAATCATAATTTGTTTGGAGAAATTTGGTTTGAGGCCTTGTTGTTCACTCCAAGTCTAAGTGCCATATCACTCTAGCCAGTATTGAGAGTAAGTTGGGCCAAATAATCCAAAAAGTTAATAAGAACTATTCAGTGGAGCTGGCAAGAGAAAAAATTAAGGCAGCCATTTGGTGACAGCAGTGAAGTTTTTAAAAAAGAGGAGTTGGTTTGGCTGGCTGGCTTGCCACCCTTCTCTCTATGCTGACACATAGCCTATGAACATAGCCTAATTGGAACAGCAGTGGTCTCATCAGTAAGAGAGTTGTATTTACTGTCCTGCATCTGCAAGATGAGGTAACAAAACACACATTGTGTTTTCTGCCAAAATCTTTAATGCTCAGATCAGTATAGTCCATAAGCAGGTGAAAGTAGATATGGTATGGTAAGCAGGTATGGTAGATGGTTAGGCAAGCTGAGATGTTGACCCAAGAGTTGACCTGCCCCTGGGCTCCCGTTCTAAAGAACAGGAGTGGGCATGCCTTTTGCTCTGCAAGTAGGAAGCATCTTTGGACTAGGGAAGCAAATGGGAACTCCTAGTGGGTTGGGGCTGTACCATTTGTTCGAGACTCACATCTTTGTGTCCTAGGTGATGGAAGAGGAGACAGCACCCTCTCACATCCAGTCTTTTCAGCTGGTGCCTCCTCTGCAGGCAGAGACTTGGCATTGGGAGGTGGAACAGTGGGAACAGATGAGAGGCAAGGACCCAGTAATGTGGGAGGTGGAGCAGGAGGGTTGGGCTGGGCTGTGATATCCCACTAGGTCCTCCCCTAGGATTGGACTTGTTGGTGTGTTCCCCTACCTCAACAACTCTGATACATTGGGCATGACCCATCCTAGACCACTGAATCCCTCCCTAGAATTGTCAGCCTCCACCTCCTGGATCTCCTCTCATCACTTGCCCTGATCCAACTAAGGCTTCTCCATGGAAGAAGTGTTGTAACCTAAAGAAAAATCAAGAAACACAGTGACAAAAATATTAAAGGCAAGGCATCACCAAACAGCAAGATAGACAAATTGATTTATGCTGAGCAGGTACCAGAAAATTGGGACTGTCCTTATTAAAGAAATCATCAGGCCAGGTGAATGTAACATTTATGGATTGGACGTGGGTGAAGAAATCTTGTTAAGACATTAAATATAATTTGTTGCATTTCACCATATTATTTATCATCCATTCAGGAGAAATACAGATATCAAGCAAAGAGTGGAACCATGCACTCACACAGGGTGATCGGTCTTTTGTTGTTGTTGTTGCTGCTGATGCTGTTGTTAATGCCATTATTTGCTGTCATAATAAAATTTGCTAAGAAAAAAACCTTAAAAACAACCCCATCTAACCTCATGAGGGGATTGAGAAAAGCAGAGGACAGAGTTTTAAAGTGAAAAGTAATTGGAGGTGAGGAGGGATTTTTCAAACTGAAAAGTGACAAACTGAAATGAAAAGATCTAAGAAAGCAAGAATTAAATAAAGCTGCCTGACCTCATGCTTGGAACTAAGTACATGATGGAAGCAAAATCAATAGGCTCAGGGAGTCAGGACAGGATCATAAACCGTATTTACAGCAGCTGCTGAGTCACGGGTTCATTGTTAGAATCTGCTTAGACTAGAGATCTGGGATGTCTGGAAAGCCGGCCATAGTCCCAAAATGTTTGCATGTATACTGACTATTGTGAATTACCCCGTCTCATCCCACTCTGAGCATAAAAACCTTAGGCACGGCAAGTACATTATGCTTTCAATTGAACTTTGCCCTGCTGTTTATTATTTGCCTCATAATTATTTAGTCTAAAAGATTTATGCATGTTGTAGAGCATTTCTTTGCACAGTAAATCAAACTTTTATTTTGTTATTTTCACTGCAGAGCGAAACCCGTATAGGCATTCCTTAGTCATAGTCCATCATATTCTCCTAAATGAAAAACTCTTTCCTTCCATGAACATGCAGACCCTTGCGAGCCTGGGGAAAGGATAAATCAGAGCTTTTCAAATGACTTGTATGTTTCTCATAAAAAATCATTTCATGCCCTCAGTTTCTCACCTTCCGGTGGATTACTTATTTATTTTTTGCAATGTCTTACTTCAAATAATTTGGTTCTTAACCAGTGATTTGGGATTCCTTGGGGTCCCCTGCCCCAGACTGATTTATTATATTAAACATTATGCATTTTACAGCTCCGAGTGGCTCATATTGTGGCAGCACCTCGGCTCCAGCAAATGATGAATAACAGAACGAGCTCATTGGTACACTTATTGCTTACATCCACTCAGCTACTTGGATGATATAGCATTATGAGTTCTTATTACTAACCAGGGGCAAAAAATAAAATAAAAAGTACATTATTCTCCTGTATTTCTGTCACCATCCTCACACATTAAACTGAATGAAGAGAGCAAGCTGAAAAAGAAACACGATTCCTTATGAAAAGAACAGGTCCTGTTTCATGGGTATACAAACCTTGAGATGTCCACTTCATTCGCCTCACTGTTCATTTACAACAAAAGCCTGCGCTAGAGAGGCTGCTGTGCAGGATCCAAACCAAGCTGAATTTTCTCAATATCCGTTGCTGCTGCTGCCCAAAATATTGCCAGCCTCCCTGAATTGGAAGCTTCCCCTCCTCTGCCCCACTCCGCCAGGAGCTTTTGTACTTAAGGAATTGTAAGGGAGGGAATGCAAATAATGATTCTAAATGCACCCCCGCAAGAAGGAAATCTGTGCTTGTCTTTTGGTGTTCTGGACTTGGCCTGCAAAGGAACTGAGGTTCTTGACAAGCACTTGGGCACTTGCCACTTTATTTGATGAATTAAATCTTCTTATGAGATTCATCTACTTATGTTTAGGAGGCTACTGTTTCATTTTGATTTATGATGCCACCTCCCAAAGTGCCCTTACCAGCCAAAATATAATACAGTATCTAGCTACAGGTCCCCATCACCTAATCTGAGGGACAGAGGTAGGGCCAAATAAGATGATATGTGTAACTTAAAATAAAAATCAATAGCAGGCATGGGGTGGGCCCAATCAGGATCAGGGCATACAGGAAGAAGGGTCAACTCTTTCCTCTGCAGCCCTGCTGAAAATTGCCCCCTAAATATGCTTTGGAAAATGCCCAAAATAGGATAACGTAAACAGACACCTATTCTGCATTGAACTTACTCAGCTTGATGAAACTGATACTTACCTGAGATCAGGACAGGCTTTTTATACTACATTACACTAGTTGAGGTGAACATCAATTGACAGAAATCCTTGTAAGGAAAATTAAATGAGAAAAAAAATACGACAAAATTAACATTATAGTGAATAATATTATTATAGATAAGTGGTTATCAATGTTATATACATATTATATACATGGGTTTCTCAAAAACAAGCCATACCAGATGAATTTCATTTCTTTCTTTCTTTTAATTGAGTTACAAGCTTGGTGGATCTGGAATGCTGTGGACAAAGTTTATTTTAGTTTCAGTGGCTTTTGACAAAGTCCCCCATGATATTCTTGTGAGGAAGCTGGTAATTAGCAGATGACACCAAACTGGGAGAGGTAGCTAATGCCGAGGAAGACAGAATCAGAATTCAAAATTACTTTAACAGATGGGAGAACTGGGCCCAAGATAACAAAATGAATTTACCTAAATAGGGGCACATGTAAGGTTCTGCACTTAGGCAGCAAAAACAAGATGCACAAATATAAAATGGGAGATGCCTGGCTTACTAGCAGTACATGTGAAAAGGATCTAGGGATCTTGGTGGGCCACAAGCTTGACACAAGTCAACAGTGTGATGCAGCAGCAAAAAAAGCAAATGCTATTCTAAGCTGCATCAACAGAAGTATAGTGTCCAGATTAAGGGAAGTAATAGTCCCACTCTATTCTGACCAAACTGCGGGAGGCAGTGGAAGACAGGAGTGCCTGGCATGCTCTGGTCCGTGGGGTCACAAAGAGTCGGACACGAATGAACGACTGAACAACAACAACAACATTCTGCCTTGGTTAGACCCCCACCTAGAGTACTGTGTCCAGTTCTGGGTGCCACAATTTAAGGGGGATGTTGACAAGCTGGAACATTGCAGAGGAGGGCAGCCAAGATGCTCAAGGGTCTGGAAACCAAGCCTTGGTTTGTGAATGTTTATCATTGCTTTTTATCATTATTTTTTAAAAGAACGTGGCATACCTTTGGGGGGGTAGAGCGGTAAACTTTTACCTGTTGCTAAGCTCACTAGAGCCTGGAAAAGACTGCTCCAAAATATTTTAGAAGATGGCCATTTTAACTATTGATCCCACAATCCTCTGCAATGCTTGACATGCAGAAGGTACCAGAATCAGACCCTGGCACCTCCAGATAAGAGCTCCCACCAGTCAATGTAGACAATGCCAAACTAGTCAAACAATGATGGGATGCCCTGTAAGGCTTCTCTCTCTGTTCCTATGACTGGGTGCACATTGTGCAGTGGTGAGAAGTGTTCCTAAACTGTGACACATTTCTTCTGTTGTGCTGTTATCTCTGAGAAAATCAATAAAAATGCAATTAATGCAGTACATATTGTTAAGCTGAGAAGAAAAACAAGAGCTGAGTCACCAAATTGTGCCGGGAAGATGAAAGGGCAGGGCAGGGGACCAGTAAGGGATGGTGTCAGCTTCAACCCTGAGGAGTTCTATCTAAGCCTGAATGAGCTGCCAAGCTGTACTGTTAAAGGAATGGCAATATATTTTTTGCACCGCACTGTAAAGTTCATCTATAAAACCTACAGTTGTTTTGTGTAAGATGCATTGGTATGCATTGCCTATTCAGCACTAGAGGAATCAGGGAGCATTTATGACAGACAAAGGGGCTATTTCCTTTTTCTCTACATAAACCATCATGGTGCTCAGCAGAGCATGGGCCTTTGTATCACTGTCGCTTTCAGAGAAAATATCTCTGCCTAACTTTTATTAGAGCAACACACGCGCAGTCTGGATTGGGAAGCGCAGGAGCTGCAGGAGAGGGTTTTGCCATTCTGCTAGTGACTCTAGCAGGCACAGCTAACCTCTGCAAGAGCATGGGCCGCAGTGGTGCTTAAATGCAACTTGTACGTAAATACTTCAGACTAGGCAGCTCTGAAGTCCCTGTGCAGCGCGTTTGACGTTGATCAGATTCGCCTTTGCCCATGTGATGATAACTCAAGTCGGCAGTGCAGGGACAGGAACGGGCCTGTCCACCACTGCTCTACTCCACCGCACAGCCCACCAGTTCTACCTAGCAGCTGACCAGCCAAGGCTCCTAGGCTAGGCCTGGAGCTTCTTTGCCTGCTTACTACCTGCCTAGCAGGAGGGGACAGCGTGGTGGGGCAGCATCATCGCTCATATCCTGGGATGGTGTGGAGTGGCAGTGAGGTTTGGGTAGTGCAGGTGCACTGGTAAAGCCAGTACAGCACTCCCATCTGTGTCCATACCACCCCAACCTCACTGCCCCCCTGACCCACCCTTGTACTGCCTCAGTAGGCAGCAGAGACACGTGGCACAGCCACACACACCGGCCACTCCTCATTCTTAATGCTGCTTCTCTTTGGACAGATAAACTGGCTTTGACTCTGTCCAGTAAACAACTTGGCTTTAGATAAACCCTTTCTTCAGAATATTGTTTTGTCCTTAGGCTAACAGTCCCTGAAGATGGCTGGCAATGCCAGGCATTGATTCTCCAGGTGTTCAGGTTTGATTTTGACTTGGAGGTCAATAGTCTAGCACTGACAGCATGAAACATGGGATCAGTGTGGAAATCAAATATTGGAGCAGCTTCACATTACTATTTCCTTTCTTAATGTAGTGGGCTTGGATTCATTGTAGCTTTCCATCACCATGTAAATCCAAGGTCGAGTTATAACTTGTAAACCATTCATTAGTTACTGCCTATGATCTATCATTTTATCTAGGCAAGATGCTTATGTTTGACCTCCGCTGTCAGAGGCTATATGGCTCTGAACGGCACTTGCTGTGAATTGCAGGAGGGGAGAGGGCTGTTGCCAGAGGGGCCCTTGGCCTGATCCAGCAGGACTCTTTTTATATGCCACAGCCCTGTGTCAATCTCACCTCCGGTTCACAGACTCCATTAGCTCATCTACTAGGATCAGCCTAGGGTCAGAGGGGGGTCAGGTCCAAGATGAGTCCAGGGTATTAGATGAGTCATCCAGGGCAATATCTCAAGCAGTGATGTTATTGGTTCCAATATTGGGTCCTTGACGCCCTGCATTATCAAATGCCTCAATCAGCATCTGCTCACCCACAACTTGGTTCAGTGACATATCATCTAAAGCTCCAGAGCCTGTGTTCTTCTGACTGGGAGAGGGGGTGGCAATCAAAATGTCATTTTCAACAGGCCCCGCTAGGGTCTCAATAGAGGCCTTGAGGGGGGACCAGAAGTAAAACGTGGGCGGAGCAAGGCCACATGTCCAAAGTTTCCTTCCAGCGTCTGTTGAGACAGAAAACAATGATTCCATACAACCTCCCACAGTTCAGGGGCCCCACTCTCACCTGTTCCCTGAGTTTCTGAGTCAACAATATCAAAAGCAACACAATGACCAGAAACAATATACAATATGAAAAACTTTATGGAATGATTCAAAACATCAAAACTAACAAACTGAAGTCTCTGAAAGTCCTTAAATGAATCACGATGCCAGACTTTACCCGGCGGAGAACAAGCTGTGAAGCTTTGTATAATCAGCAAATGTCCAATTCTGATGTCCAACTCTGAACAGTGTTTCCGGATAATAACTACTGTTTCGTTGAATTCTTCATCAGCGAATTAGTTCAACACTCGTTGGTAGAAAAATATGTAATTTCTTCATTAACTGAAAAAAAAATTTTAAATGATGACCTGCACATGCCTAACTACAACTTCAAATAGCTTAGAAATTATAAACTGTGATATAAAGAAGTTACATACCCAATTTTTTTCCGAATAGATATAATAAACATGAAAATGCTCTGGAACAGTGCTCATGCAATTACCAGTATGTAGTCACTGCTACTAACAACATTTGAAAATATATATATATAGCCAAACCCAGGTGATACTAATAACAAGGAGATCACGTTTAAAGGCAAAGTACAAAGTAACAGCCAAGATACAGATAATCAAATAAAACAACTGAGGTCTAATTCGGAGTTAAGCCCCCCTGGATGAATAGTTTTAAACATAAAAATAAACCGGGTTTTTTGCTGCCGTAACTGTCGCTCATAATCTTTTCTGATTCTAATTGTCTTCTGATTCACCCATAAAACTGTAAATAATAAATCCATGTCTAAATGATTGTGAGAAACAAGATATTCTACCAGAGGTACCTCCATATTGGCATTGCGTATGTGTGAGTGATGTTCTCCAATCCGAACCCCTACTGCTTGAGTGGTAGAGCCTATATACAATAGATTACAAGGACATCAAAAAAGGTAGACTATGTCTCTGTGCTAAAATGACGAATAATGAATCTGAAATTGGTTTTATCATCATAAATTTCTGTAGTCTGTAAAGAAAATGGGCAAGATGAAAATCTGCCACATTTATGGTGACCAATGGGCCCAGAAGTGCTAAATCTTTTGGAATTCATATCCGTGTGTACTAACAGATCTTTAATTGATTTGGTCCGTCTCTGGCCAATCAAAGGAAATTCATTACAACCTGGTATATTCCAGAGTACATGCCAATGTTTGCGTATTATTCTAATAATTCTATCTGCATGAGAGGTGTATTCTAATGAGCCCGTAATGCGATTTTGATACCGTGAGGTAGTTGTGGGACTGAGAAGCAATGTCCAGTCCTTCGTAAGAGATTTATATTTGGACCTGTTGACAATGGTGGGAGGGTATCCCCTAGAACGAAGAGAGTGAGGTAGAATATCTGCGCTGTTACAAAAATCATGGTCGAAAGAGGAATTTTTTTAAGGCCTAAAAATTGTCCATAAGGTAAGTTGTCCCTCAATTGTATGGGGTGAAAAGAAGAATAGTGTAATAGAGAATTACAATCAGTGGGGTTTTTTATGAGGTTTAACGGCAAGGAAGCCATTATGTTTTATAACCTCAACATCCAAAAAAAATACAAGATGACCCAAAAAAGATAAAGATGGATGTAGGGAGTTAAGCCATGTGGAAAACTGTAAAAACTCTTGTTCATTACTGAAAAGGAAAAATAAATCATCAATGTATTTGTAATAAAGTAATAAGGCAGAAGAAAAAGAATTGTTGTGTAAAATGTGAGATTTTTCAAATTCATTCATGAAGATGTTAGCTGCCGAGGGGACTATGGGAGATCCCATAGCCACTTCCTGCAATTGAAAATAAAATTGGTCCATGAAAAGGAAATATTTTTTTTCCAAATATAATATCCAATAAATCAAGAAGGAAATCCGAGGGGAGTGAAGGGTCTGTGTGGGATCGCAGAAGACAACTGATAATAGAACGTGCCTCATCTAAAAGAATGTTGGTATATAGCAGGCGTAGTCAACCTAAGGCCTGTGGGCCGGATGCGGCCCAATCACCTTCTCAATCCGGTTCACGGACGGTCCGGGAATCAGCGTGTTTTTACATGAGTAGAATATTTAAAATGCATCTCTGGGTTATTTGTGGGGCATAGGAATTTGTTCATCCCCCCCCCCAAAAAAATATAGTCCAGCCCACCACATGGTCTGAGGCACGGTGGACCGGCCCATGGCTGAAAAAGGTTGCTGACCCCTGGTATATAGTGAGGCTACATCCGGAGCAGCTAAAACCATAGTGTCAGTGACTCTGGTCTGTTCTATAACTCAAATAAAGTGAGATGTGTCATGTAAATATGCTGGTGAATCCTTGGCAAACGGTTGAAGAAAAAAGTCTAAGTATTTCACTGTGGGTTCTAAAATGGAACCTGATCCCGATACTATAGGCCTGCCTGAAGGAGAATAAATGTCCTTGTGGATCTTAGGAAGGCAATAAAAAACTGGAATGCGAGGAAACGGAGGTAAAAGAAACTCAAAAGGGTGTTTATCAATGACACCAATGCAATAAGCTTGCTGTAGGACTGTCCTTAAAATGGTAACTATAGAATCCGTAGGATCTTTAGAAATTTTGATGTAAAACCGTGAATCAGATAACAGTCTCCTGGCCTCCGCTACATATTGATGTCTGTTTTGAATAACAATTCCACCTCCTTTGTCTGCAGGCTATTTTTATATTTTGATGTTTTGACTCTTTCCATAAAGTTTTTCATATTGTATATTGTTTCTGGTCATTGTGTTGCTTTTGATATTGTTGACTCACATTTTGCAACACAGGAGTTTGTTTGTTTGTTTGTTTGTTTGTTTACCTTGAGTTTCTGAGGCAGGGGCCTACAGAGGGCGTAGTTTTAGCCAGCTTCTTGCTTCTTGCTTGCCTGAGATGTGTGGAGCAAGCCTGTGTTCATGTGTGTAGAAATCTTTGGCTTTTGCTATTATAGAACGTCACTTACTGTGTAGCAGAGAGCTGTATCCGTTGCTCCATCCCCTTTTTACTTCTGGCCCTCCCTTCACTGCCAAGTGGCCCCCCAAGGTTGCCCATCAGGGAATGCAATCCTTTGGCTGAAAAAGGTTCCCTATCCCTAATCTAGGAGTATCGCTGAAGGTAATCTTAAAATATACTTTACGTAACTCACATTGCTGGCAAGGCTATTTTGATTTCGTCATAGTGAATGTTTTTAATGCACTCTCCTATATCTGCATTGTTCAGGTTTAAATCTTGATAAACTGACAAATGCTGTTCCATCTGCAAGGACTTATTTTGTGATTGCCAGGGTGAGAAGATGCAAGGATTTCTTCATCAAATACCAATCAGATGCTGACATGTACTTAAGATGAATTGATTTCAGATATCCAAATGTATCCCCCTAATTCAGTCTCAGAAATTCCTAGTCAAGCCAAGGTCCTAACCCTGATCCTGCAGAAACTCATCATTCCTGTCTGCTCCTCTGTGCTGGCTCAAGAGGGGTGAAAGGGGGCAGTAGAGTTACCAACTTCAACACACAGAGAGAGATGCACATCTATCAGTGAAAGGCTTGAGGAACCAAGAGGTGGGAAGCGAACACCTGGCTACTTTAAATGAATCCAAATCTGCAGGGCCTGATGAGCTGCATTCAAGGGTACTAAAGGAGCTTGAGGATGTAACCTTTGTCTATGATCTTTGAGAATTCTTGGAGAACAGGTAAGGGCCAACAGACTGGAGGAGGGCAAATGTTGTCCCCATCTTCAAAAGGGGGGGGGACCCATGTAACTACCAACTGGTGAGCTTGATATGGATACCAGGAAAGGCCCTAAAATAGATAATTCAACAGACAGTCTGTGAGCACTTAGGAAAGGATGCCTTGATTACTGAGACCCAGCATGAGTTTCTTAAAAACAAGTCATGCCAGATGAATCTTCCTTGGAGAGTTGTGGACTCTCCTTCCTTGGAGGTTTCTCAGCAGAGGTTGGATGTCCACCTGTCATGGATGCTTTAATTGAGATTCCTGCATTGCAGGGAGATGAACTAGATGACTGTTATGGCTTGGTCTCTCCCACAAACGCAAGACGACTGGCTGTTAATTATTTCAGGTTTATTTCTAAAACAACAAACAAAGGACAGAGCTCCTCTACTCGTCGTCCTCCCCAGAAGATGGAGTTGCCTGGAGTGAGCTCCTCCCCCTTCCCCAGCACGGAAGTCCCCACCTTCTCTTCCGGTATCTTTCGTGCTTCTCTGCCACTTTTGAGATCCTATGAGATTTGGGAGAGAATGTTTTCTGCATTCCAACATCTGGCTCATTATTGGAGCTCTCACACAGCTGTCTGTCCCTTTGGTCAGAGCTCAGATTACATCTGCTCTCCCTATGCTGCTAACTGTTCTCTCCCTATGCCTGCTCCTTCTTCTCCTGTCAGCATCTGAGCCTCGCTGACAATGACCCTCAAGCTCTCTTCCAACTTTACAATTCTATGAGTTTACATTGATGTGAGCTAGAAGAAAAAGCAGCAAACTGGGAACTGAATGAGACACAGTGATGTGTGAGTTCTGTTTGAATTCAAGGCTGCAAGATGGAGGAAGTGAGGCTCTCTTGGGGTATTAATGCTATGACCCCTCTGTTGCAGGCTCAGGTTGTGTGTGTGTGTATAAAAACATATAAAGACACTACAGTCTCCACTGTGCTTCATTCCCAAAAGGAAGCATGAACCCTAGACAATGGCCCAAAGCCCCTGGAATCTCACACTGCTCAGAGACTGGGGTGGCGCATAATATGACTTTAATTGATTTTTTTAGACTAATTCATCAGTATAAAGAAAATAGGCATCCCCTTACACATTTTCAAAGCCCCTTTTCCTTGCCTTTTCTCACTGACCTATTTGAAGGCACCGTCTTCCAACATCTGTCTTTAGGGAGAGGAGGATGATAGCACAGACTTTTGCTCCCTATGGCAAAATTGGTAGATCTGTCACAGTTGTTCCAGGCTAGCACACTTCCTGCCTCAGTTGGTAGCACAAGACAACATAGGCCAGGGGTTGCCAACATGAGGCTCTTCCCCAGATGTTGTTCGATCCTGGTTCTCATCATCCCTTACACCGTGAGCCATGGTGTCTGAGGCTCATGTGAATTGGCGTAAACAGCATCTGTAAGGAACCACATTCTAGGGTTGCCATACTTCCAGATTTTCAAAGGTAAAAGCACCAATAAGGCAGGGCTGAGAGAGGGTGAGTTGCATCAGCCCTGCAAAGTAACCCAGTGCTGTTATATACGGTACATTCTGGCCAAGGAACAGGGGTGTTACATTAGTATGGCATCCTGAAGCGTAGGCCAGTGTTGCTATCTTTGGCATGTTGGAGTGGGGGGCGGGGGCAGGTTTCCTTTCTGAAGTTTTGTTGCCCTGAAAATGCACTTTTTCACATTACGACCTCAAAGGCATCCAAGATCCAAGCCATCTGAAAGGACACCTTTAGCATCCTGCAGAACTCAGCCTTAGCAAGCACATTAAAGTAAGGAATAGTCAAGCAAATAGATTTCAGGGCCTAGTAATGATGGACAATCTCTTCATAAGCATTGGCAGACAACTCTCAGCGCCCTTAAGAAAGTACAGTTCCCAAGGTTCTTTGGAGGAAGCCTTGACTGTTTAAAATGGCTTAATACTCCTTTAAATGTAAAGTGAAGATGGGGTCAGAGAGAGACAGGCAGGCAGAGGTTCCTAGCTAGCTAGCTGTCCTGATCCTGTTGTTGGAGAACACAGCAGGAGCACAGCCATTGATTTCAGAGATGGCTAGATCTAGGGGGAAAGTGAGTGGAAAGATAAATTGCATATACAGTGACTAAAGTGAAGGGTCCGATGCAGGAAATTATGAGTTTTCAGTAGTGGCCATGATCTGTTTTATTTGTAACTGCCCTGTTTTTCCCTCTCCTTCATTTCTTGCTTTCCTTGCTTCAGTGCTTTATCTGTAGCCAACAGAACAAATTTGAGAAAGTTTCATTATTTATTTTATTAGGAGACCAAGAGGGTAATTGTCTGCTTTTACTGGCTTGGGGCATTTCGAATTGCTTAATGACTCTGTAATAGAGGTGAGTACACCTGGCATCCTTAACTTTTATTTCTGCTGAGATAAATAATGCTAAGAGGCCTTTGGAGAACTGAGATCTGTTTGCTTGACTATTCCTTACTTTAATGTGCTTTGCTGAGGCTGAGTTCTGCAGGATGCTAAAGGTGTCCTTTCAGATGGGGGAAGGGGCCAAGCTCTAGCAAGATCCAAAAGGCTTGGATCTTGGATGCCTTTGAGGTCGTAATCTGAAAAAGTGCATTTTCAGAGCAACAAAACTTTAGAAAGACCCCAACCTACCAGGGATCATGCTGCTGGTATCGTTAGATATTATGAGATATAAAAAAACTCATAATGTCTAACAATATCAACAGCATAGTCCCTGTTTGGTTGGGTTAAAAAAGATCAAATGGATATGTGTCTCTGTGCATACACAGGCAGAAGCAATAGCACCCCCTGAGTAGAACCTGAAATAAGGGTGTCCTTGAGATATACAGGTGGAAACCATTTCAGGCACGTCCAATTGACAAGCGAATGCCAATACAAACCAGAAGAAGGCAGAACAGGGTGTAATGGGGAGCATAACGGGGTGGGGCAGAGTGTAATGGGGGCAGGACATGTTTATATTTCATGGAACCCCACATGAAATGGTCACCACCTGTAGTCACATGTGCCTTGAAATGTGCTTGGTGGAAAAGTTGCCTCTTTGCTGCTCCGAAAATGGTATTGAGACATCGATTTATTTTTATTTTCCAGGTGGACCAGTGCCCATCTCTTCCACATTACTACATTGTTAGAAAAGCAACACAACATGGCCAGCCCCAAATAATATTGTTGCCTGCCACCTCAATCTCCAAGCGATGTGAGGTTCCAGGGGTTCCAGGCACTTAACTGGGATTTGTGTTTCCCTTGGAATGGGTCACAGCGCAGACTGTGCTGTCTTTATGATCTCTGGTTTATTTACCTATACAACCTGAGCCTACGGTGCGGGGTGGGTGGGTGTTGACAGCATTAAAACCCCAAGAGGGTCTTGTTTCTCCCCTAGCCACAGCCTTGGATTCAAGTAGAAATCAAACATTGTGCTCACTTTCTTCCCAGCTTGCTGCTTTGTCTCTGGCTCACAGCTCTCCATTCCCCACTCTGGCCTTTAGTCTTTCTACCTACCCACAAGTTGAAGGAGGGGGCCCACACCCATTTGCCATCTTGTCCATAGTCCCTCCTTTGTTCCCATAATGGCCCATCACCCAGGTTATCACCTCATCAGGAAGCTACCCTGGCTTATATTTAGCACTTGCTGGATCAAAGAGTTAGAAGGGTCTCAGCATACAGCCTACTCCCCCCCCCCACCTCATAACACTATTTTCAAGTGTCCCCATTAGAATTAAATTAGGCCACAGGAGAACAGAAGCCAAGCAGTATTGGACTGATGTAGTCTAATGAAAGCAGATAGTCTAATGAAACCACCTCACTCTTTTTTATGTGGTTTACTTTTTGTCAAAGAAAGGTCTGAGAATATATTCCGATTGCATTGCTGAACAGAATCTGTTGATCCAATTTGTGTTTATGTACAATAGATTACATTCCCTATGGTTCATTGCCTTATTCTTGGTCTAGTTCATCATAGCCTGTGATGATATTGTGGTTAACAGGCCCTCCCCTCAATTCTTAAATTTACCACTTCTGCCAATTGTAGGCCATTGCTACACATTACAGATGGATTTATTCCGAAAGTTGACTTGAATTTGTTATTCTGCTTTTCAGCAACCCTGCTATTGGATATAGGAAGCTAAGGCTCTGGGAATTAATGGTTCTCACAGGAAGCCCTCTTTGGGTTTCTGTTTTCTTTTGTTTACTTTGAATGCTGCTGGTTTAACCATCATTTAGACATATTGCTATCATATGCTTTCACAATGGGGCAGAGAAAACTGTAGATGTCAACAAGAAAAATGTCCCATCTAATGAAGAACTATTGCATTTTGCCTCTTTGACAGATTGCCCCTTCTTGCCTGTATGCCAGGGCAGCTTTAAAAGCAAAGTGACTGTCACTTATGACTTTCAAATCAAGGGCATTTTTTTTTAGTGGGCAATCAATTATTTTATATTCACCTCACAACACTCTCTTTTCAGCCTGGCAAAGAGAAGCAATATGGGCACTAAGCAATGTAATTTGAAGTGGGGCATTCATGCTCATCTGAAAAGGGTTTCACTTTTATGGCAACACAGTTGGCGTATTTCTGTGAGTGGGTATAGCAGCAGAGATAAACTTGCCACAGCTTTTCAAGAACTGGAGTGAAACAACCTGGCAGAGATAAACTTTAGTCACTCTCCAAGACTGCTTGACAGTTTTCTGCTCAATAATTCCTGGTTCAGGAGTCTGGTCCTGTTTGGCTGGTGCTACTGTGCTGATCCCGACTGGTCTCTGGAAACAACCAGTGCCCTGGACAGCTCCTAGGGGTGGGGCCTGCAGACATGGTCTGGAGGGGAGACTTGCACCTGGGGAAATGGAAACGCCCTGGTTGTGGCTTTTCCCTGATGTTCCCCACCAACCCTCCCTTCTTTTCTCCAGGCTTGGGCCAAGCAGGGCTGAGAAGGGGGCACATGCCCTGAGCAGCAGGTTGGCCGTGTGGGAGCGAGGAAGAGAAATGCAGAGGAGTGACTGAGCATGTGCGATGGAGGCATGCCTTGCTCCTCTCTCTCTCTCTCTCTCTCTCTCTCTCTCTCTCTCTCTCTCTCATGCCAAGGTGCTGCCAGTCCTCCACCAGCTCTTATTCTCCTCCTCCTCTATCACAGGGCTGAAGCAACACATTTTGCCCTAGTTCTCTATCGTCTTCTTCCCACTCCCATTTTTGCTGCTGCTCCTCCTCCTCCTCTTGCCGCCTTGGTGATTCTCCCGTTTCTTCATTGGAGCGGATCAGTGAGACGTGGGTTTCCAGATTGCTGCACATCATCCTCAGGACATTCAGCAACCCATATTGGGGGGGGGGAGGCAGTGGCAGCCCTTGCTCCCTCTCAGATTGGACTCCCCAGCTTCTGGAGCATAGGCCTGCTGGGGAGAGGCCAAGCCGGTGCCTTATGAAGGAAAAGGGAGAGGAGGGGAGTGAGGGTCCTGCTTGCAGATATTGCATAGTCATCTGATTGGCCACTGTGAGAGCAGGATGCTGGACTAGATGGAAGGAGAAGGAGGAGGAGGAGGAGGAGAAGAAGAAGAAGAAGAAGAAGAAGGGCCATTGGCCTGACCCAGCAGGCTCTACTTATGTTTTAAGTGAACATGGGATCATACTCACTTTTTCATGCTTGTGTGAAAAGACTGATGCTAAAAATGCTTTCTATAGATTGTGGTGGTGCATTACCTAGAACACCATTCTTCATCTGATTGATCATTGCCCACACACATGCCATACCTTGACCTAATGGTGCTTTGTTCAGGGGAGAGAGACTTTTCCACCTGCCTTGCCCCCCCCCTCCAGCCCCCACAGCCTTTCCCAGAACAACAGAAGCAGCTGGGAAGAGAGGAGTTCAGGGATAGTTTTTAAAAATACTTTTATAATTTGTGTGTCCTTGTTTCTCAGTTTGATCTTTTTACATTGTTATCTATGTTTTGTGGTATTTTATGCATTGTGATTTGCTGTTATTTTGGTCAGTGTAAACCGTTTAATTATTATTTGCTGATGTTTCAATTTTACTGTTTACTATTGGATTCTAACGGATTATTGAATACTGTATTGCCTTATTTGATATTAGTTGTTTATTTTAAAGTTATTGTGACTTTTTATATTGGATCAGATTGTTACTATTCATGTTTAATGTTTTATTATTATTGTTGTGTGTGTTGGAAGCCATCCAGAGTGGCTGGGGGGGGGGAGGCAATGGGGTATAAATAAAATTATTATTATTATTATTATTATTATTATTATTATTATTATTATTATTCCAGCAGCAGCACATTCCATTTTTCCCTCTAAGAGAAGAAGGTAGTTAAACTAGATGGAAGGTGAATACTTGTTCTGCAAACCTGCATTTCTACGAAACACCTAAATAGCAGCAGGAATTACTTGGAAAGGAGAAGTGGCAGGTGGGGTTCAGAGTTGGCCCATAAGACCCAGTCCATATGCATTATGAGGCTCTTTCAAACAAACCACAGCCCTAAATGTCAGCTACCAATATGAGGAACACTGAAAAATCAGTATGTTCCATTGCAAATACATGGGCATCTTAAAATGTAATTATATGCATGTTTATGTGGAGGGAAGTCTCATTTTTCCCCATGAGGTTTATTCCCAGGTAAGTATGGAGCCTCTAAGATTTTAAAACTACACCCTGGTATCTGAATATAAGTGGGTATATGTTATGGTTTGACATAGAATGAATTCTGCATCCACTTAATAGAGAAGATCTTGTTGTTCCTGAACTGCTATGAATCCTATTTGTAAATACCTTGGCTCTTATCTTTGAGAGTAACTCATTATCACAAACTTGTTAAATGGGAAGAGATATCCATCTTTCTCTTATCAGCACAAAAGCTTGTGCTCTTGCTTAACTCCATTGCTGCAGTGCGACATTGAGGGGGTGGGGAATTGTGCTATTTAGCATTGTTATCTTTCTGGAGAAGATGTTGGCCATACATTCAGTCTCTCTCCAGCACTCAACTAAACTGCACAGGCTGTATAGATTAAAAGCAGTAAAAACACTTTACAGTGCAAGACGGAAGCCATTATATATATATATATATATATATATATATATATATATATATATATATACACACACACACACACACACACACACACACACCCTTGCCTTGGGATCTTAGTTTTTTTTCAGGTTCTGTAGTCTAGCAGCAGCCATTCAAACTGTCACTAGATGTTAAGGTGTTACTATCCTTTGGTTCAAAATTGGGAAAGGAGTACGACAAGACTGCATATTGTCTCCCTGCTTATTTAACTTATATGCAGAATTCATCATGCGAAAGGCTGGACTGGATGAATCCCAAGCCGGAATTAAGATTGCCGGAAGAAATATCAACAACCTCAGATATGCTGATGACACAACCTTGATGGCAGAAAGTGAGGAGGAATTAAAGAACCTTTTAATGAGGGTGAAAGAGGAGAGTGCAAAATATGGTCTGAAGCTCAACATCAAAAAAACTAAGATCATGGCCACTGGTCCCATCACCTCCTGGCAAATAGAAGGGGAAGAAATGGAGGCAGTGAGAGATTTTACTTTCTTGGGCTCCATGATCACTGCAGATGGTGACAGCAGTCACGAAATTAAAAGACGCCTGCTTCTTGGGAGGAAAAGCAATGACAAACCTAGACAGCATCTTAAAAAGCAGAGACATCACCTTGCCGACAAAGGTCCATATAGTTAAAGCTATGGTTTTCCCAGTAGTGATGTATGGAAGTGAGAGCTGGACCATAAAGAAGGCTGATCGCCGAAGAATTGATGCTTTTGAATTATGGTGCTGGAGGAGACTCTTGAGAGTCCCATGGACTGCAAGAAGATCAAACCTATCCATTCTGAAGGAAATCAGCCCTGAGTGCTCACTGGAAGGACAGATCCTGAAGCTGAGGCTCCAATACTTTGGCCACCTCATGAGAAGAGAAGACTCCCTGGAAAAGACCCTGATGTTGGGAAAGATGGAGGGCACAAGGAGAAGGGGACGACAGAGGACGAGATGGTTGGACAGTGTTCTCGAAGCGACTAGCATGAGTCTGACCAAACTGCGGGAGGCAGTGGAAGACAGCAGTGCCTGGGATGCTCTGGTCCAGGGGGTCACGAAGAGTTGGACATGACTAAACGACAAAATAACAAATCCTTTACTTCTTGGATTTATCTTAATGATCAGCTAAACCAAAGCAAGGTTTTGCCTTAGCTGCTTCATGCTAGCCAGCTGCTTAGGGCTACACATGTAATCATGCAAAATCTGCATTGCTTGAAAGCTTTGTAAAGGACCAGTCATATATCGTGATATTGAAAACTTTCTTTGGAGTTTTATTTGTACTTCAAAAGCTCTTATAGGGTGTTCCTAAATTAATGATAGAATCTTGGATGAAACATTTCTTTTTATACTGGCCAGGTGCTCCACAAGTTTTCTGAAGATCCCTTTCAAGTGGTAGACAAACTGAGTAGGAAAAAATAACTGAATTTGCTGGATTTTAGAATAAAGAGGCAAAGATCAAGGCATTCCAAGGTTGCAAATGAATTAATCACATCATTATTGCCTTTTTTGGGAGGCATGAAGGGCCTGTAATTTTCACCCTGCAGGCAAGTGTACAACAGCATACCACCATCCACTTAAAGCACCATTATACCACTATTACAGTCATGGCTTCTTCAAAGAATCCTTGGAAGTGTAGTTTGTTAAGGAGAGTTCTTAGGAGGCCCCTATTCCTCTTGTTGTTGTTGTTGTTCAGTCATTCAGTCGTGTCCGACTCTTCGTGACCCCATGGACCAGAGCACGCCAGGCACGCCTATCCTTCACTGCCTCCCGCAGTTTGGCCAAACTCATGTTAGTAGCTTCGAGAACACTGTCCAACCATCTCATCCTCTGTCGTCCCCTTCTCCTTGTGCCCTCCATCTTTCCCAACATCAGGGTCTTTTCTAGGGAGTCTTCTCTTCTCATGAGGTGGCCAAAGTACTGGAGCCTCAACTTCAGGATCTGTCCTTCTAGTGAGCACTCAGGGCTGATTTCCTTCAGAATGGATAGGTTTGATCTTCTTGCAGTCCATGGGACTCTCAAGAGTCTCCTCCAGCACCAGAATTCAAAAGCATAAATTCTCTTATGGAGCTACAATTCTCCGAGTTCCCTGAGGAAAGGGATTGACTTATAAACAATCTGGGAATTGTAACTGGGGGGGGGAGGTCTCCTAACAACTCTCACAGCAAACTACCCTTCCCAAGCTTCTTTGGGGGAAGCCATGACAGTTAAAGTGATATCATTTTAAATGGATGGTGCAGATGTGGCCTTGTTCTACAGTAGCACAACATGGGTTTGGAACTTATACAAGCCCTTGGGGTGGGATGTAGATGGGAGCAGCTCTTGCAGCTGGCAGCAAAGACGCCATGCCGTGTCTTCCACTCATGGAAACAGGCCTAAGCTCTACAGCTGCAGTCACATAAAACTTATTCCTGCAATTTGCTACTCAGGTATGGATGTGAAAAAAAATCTCACTAATGTATACAAAGGTTTCTAAGTGCAGTTTGAGGTTCCTTCCTACCTGAGCAATGTAGAAACTCACTGTAATGTTATGCTTTGGTAATCAAATAGAGCCCAGAGGCTTGAGTTTAAAAAACTGCTGTGAATTAATGGGTGCTGTCCTACTTTCTCACAGTTGATAAGTATGTACACAAAGTATGTGAGAGCTGATGAAGTGAGCCTTATGGTAATGTAATCACGCACAAAGTTATTTTGATGACCTCTAACCTATGTGCACCAAATTTAAGCCATTGCTTGTTATGGACAGTGCAATCTTATACAGTTTACTCAGAAGTAAAACCACTGAGTTCCACTGGACATAATTCCAGGTAAGTATTTAAAGTACTGCAGCCTCAACGTGGCTGCCAATTTATCTAGTAGAGAAATGTCTTCTGATCAAATTTCTGAATGGTCAAAATGCAAATTTGAGATTTCTGGAGATCATATGACTGAACTACCGGTATATTGCAATATATTCTAACAGCAAGAAATCTTTGCTTTAAGAGAAGAGTTAAGATTCTTACGGATTCACTCAGGCTCCAGAAAGCATGTACATGATGAATTAAGGCAGCCACTGACTTTCTATACTATGGAAGCAGTTAGCATATTGCATAATTTTACATATTTTGCTCTAAAGAATTTCTCAAGGGCAGAGAAATGCATATCCCTGGGCACCATCTGCCGTGACTTGGCCTTGCTGTGGCTTCTTCTGAGCTGCCAGTTTTCCTCACTGAAAGACACTCCGTTATTTATTTTTACATTTATGAGGCACTTCATAATATAAATTTTCTAGGCGTCACACAGGATTAAAAGAAGAAAATGTAACAATAGAAAACCATACTGCATTAAAACCTGAATAGACTTAGGAGACAGTTTGGGAGAAAGCTGCCTTATAGTGAAGCAGATCATTGGGTCCAACAAGCTCAGGATTGCTTACCCGGCAGGGGGTAGTTAACCTTTCTTTGATCCTTCTGCCTAGGGCCGCGTACTACAGTGAGTAGGGCCAAATTTGTAAAAGTGGAGCAGGGGGAGCCTTTTGATATCAGAGCAAGGAATCCACAGGAGCAGTCAGTAATTTTATTATTATTCAAAACAAAGTAGAAAATTCTTTCCAGTAGCACCTTAGAGACCAACTGAGTTTGTTCTTGGTATGAGCTTTCGTGTGCATGCACACTTCTTCAGATACACTGAAACAGAAGTCACCAGATCCTTAAATATAGTGAGGGAGTGGGGAGGGGTATTACTCAGAAGGGTGGTGGGAATGGGTGATCAGCTGATAGGTGTGGAAAACCTGTTGACGACTCTTAATGGCTGCAATTAGTCTTGCAGGGAAAGGCAAGGGGTGAGATGGCTAAAGATAGCTTTGTCATGTATAATGAGATAAGAATCCAATGTCTTTGTTCAGACCAGGTTTCTCCATGGTTTTAAGTTTGGTGATTAGTTGCAATTCAGCCACTTCTCTTTCCAGTCTATTTCTGAAATTCCTTTGTATTAAGACAGCTACTTTGAGATCTTTTATAGAATGTCCTGGGAGATTGAAGTGTTCTCCTACTGGTTTCTCTGTCTTGTGATTCCTGATATCAGATTTATGTCCATTTATCCTTTGGCGTAGGGTTTGGCCTGTTTGTCCAATATAGAGAGCTGAAGGGCACTGTTGGCATTTGATGGCATACACAATGTTAGAAGATGAGCAATTAAATAGTCCTGAGATGGTATGTTTGATGTTGTTGGGACCAGTAATGGTGTTGTCCGGGTTTATGTGGCAGCAAAGTTGGCATCTGGGTTTATTGCAGGCTCTGGTACCAGTGTCCATGTTGAGTCCTGTTGTTGTATTATTGTGGGTGAGGAGCTGTTTGAGATTGGGTGGCTGTCTGTAGGCGATGAAGGGTCTTCCTCCCAGAGCTTGAGAAAGAGAACTGTCATTGTCTAGGAGAGGTTGTAGATCTCTGATGATGCGTTGTACTGTTTTAATTTGGGAGTTGTATGTGATTACTAGTGGTGTTCTGTTATTTTCCTTTTGGGGTCTGTCATTATTATTATTATTATTTATAAAAGATAGAGTAATTTTGGGACACCTCGGACACACTAAAACTTTTGGAATCACAGGATCAGAGTAAGGTACCTAGGGGAGCAGCAGGGGGGATATATATAAAAAAGATTAAAATTAAGGGTTGCATCCAATATGAGTCAGAATAGACTGATTTAAACTAACAGTAATGACTACTAACTTTTTCCTTTGGTTTCATAAGGTTGACTTTGAGTAGAACTTAGAAGCACTCTGTAGATTAGAGGTGAGAAGCCTTGAGCCCAGAGGCTGAATGCTGCCCTCCTGGCCACTCCCTCCAGCCCTCAGGACTCTCCACAGACCACACACCCCTTCCCCACGCCAGGGCCGGCCCACCCATCAGGCAAGGCAAGGCAATCACCTCAGGAGGCAAGATCCACACGGGCATCAGATCTGCCCTCCAAGGAATGCCTCACCTGCTGCTGCCAAAATGTCTTGGGCTGGCCCTGCTACACACCCTCCTCAAGTGCTTTTGCCTGACTACAATGCATCCTTGAACTCTGACAATCCCTCTCACTTGTCTGAATGGAGGATAAAGATTTTGGGGTGGGGGGTAGAGAAAGAGAACCCTTGGACTTTTGCACGGCTGGAATGCACAGCCATGTTACATCGCTGGAAAAAATAGATGCCAGTACTCATCATGAAGTTGTTACAGTGTCACACTTTTTAACCGAAGAAGAAGAAGAGGTGCCAGCACTGCGTACCCTTGAGTACCTCCTGAAAAAAAGAGCTCTGGATAAAACACTGCTTGGCAAATTTCTGAGAGCACTGGAACAGGTAGAAAGCCTCTACTTGCCTGTTTTGTCTGCCTTTAATCTCTATTTGCATCTATTATGCATTCCTACAGAAGCTGCTGATGTACTAAGTCAAATGCCAAAATATCCTCCTTTGATGTTACTAGACTGGAAGTCAGGTTCTTGAATCTAAATTGCCTAATTTATTTCTGGCATAACCTCTTGACATATCAAAGGCTACAGTGGGAAGTCATCTTGTGGAATTACTTGAATCAACTAACAGAAAATGAACTTCTTCCAATCTACACAACAAATAAAATAACTAATTCTATTCTGTAAGTCTCTGAATTATACGTGTTGCAGTTAATTGCTAAAACAACCTTCATTGGCCAAATTCTTAAAACCAACCTTTCCCCCAGATGAGTGGAAAATTTGCTGCTTCTAGTAGGAGGATCATAGCTGCTCACAAAGCATTGTTGGCGTGATTTTCAGCCATAACTGTCCTTTCAGTTCCAATTATAGGGGCTAATGTAGCAGATAAAGGTCAGAAATTGCTCAAAGCGAATGCTGCCTGCTCATCTCGTACAGTAGGAACCAAGAAATTGCCCTGTCTATTGCAATTAGTTGTGCTAATAGCTGGTGAAAGGTCACGACAAATGCTCAAGTAGAATGTACTGGGCAGTGTATCTATAAATAGCACTGAGTAATATTTAGATCATAGAATTGTAGAATTGTAGAGTTGGAAGGGAACCTGAGGGTCAGCTAGTCCAACCCCTGCAATGCAGGAATCTCCGCTAAAGCTTCCATGACAGACAGTCATCTAACTTCTGTTTTAAAACCTCCAGTGAAGGAGAGTTCACCACCTCTCATGGGAGTCAGTTCTACAGTTCTTTCTGATGTTGAATCAGAATCTCTTTTCTTGTAACTGGGTTCGATCTTACACCTTAATAACTATTGATATATACTATTGTTGTACTGTGTATTTTGGGTCTATGGACTGCAATAAAGCTGTGTGCATGTGTAACTTGATCCTAGCCTCTGCAGCAGGGTCCTAGTTTCTGGAACAGGAGAAAACAAGCTTGCTCCATTCAACAGAACAAAGCAATAAGTCAGTCCTATGCAAAGCCATAACATGCTGAAATTCAATAGGGCTTATTTATACTCATTAACAGCTAATCCAATCTCAAGGGCTCACAGTACAAAGTTTCATCCAGTATGCAGGTACAAGATGGCCCCCAAGCCTCTTGGGAATCATTGCTGGATAGCTACCCTAAATGCTGTGCCAGCTCCTGACTTCATCTTGCACATTCTTTTCTTTCTTAATTGTTGTTTGTGATGGCCACTGGTCATTAAATCCAACCGATCCATTTCTGCTACTTCCATTCTTTTTCTTGGGGCCATCCTTCTCCCACACAGCCATTGATGGATGCACACCTGGCACTTCCCACTTCCAGCAATACTGGCCCAACAGGGAAGGGGCCTGTTGTAGAGCCAATCAGGTCACAGGGGATGGGGCTGACCAGGCCCACCCCTGCGGTACTTAGGAGGACAACTGTGTGCAGCTTCCCCTCTTAGGAGAACATTTTTGGATTCACCTGACTTGACTTTCAGCAGGCCAGGAGGAAAAAGCATCAGCTTCTCCGGGCCGATCACCAACAACCATAAATCGCCCAGCACTCTCCTTCTGCGTAACTCCTGCCGACTGCTTCCTTTTGCAGAGTATACGTGCAATGGGATGTTCGAAGCGAAAAAGTTATTTTGTGCCTACCAAGGCTAGAAGTTATGTCGTGCCTACCAAGGCTAGAAGTGGCCTGCCCCAAGATGAGAGGGCAGGCTAGAGTGAGAACCTTGCTGTGGTTTATTCAGTCATCGTATTCAGGGCCAGGGAGGAATTTTCTCCAGTGCAAAAATTGGCCAGTTAGCAAGTTTTCTCCTACCTCATAGCAAGAGTCACAACTTGGGTAGATAAGGCATTGGGTTGAATCCCTAGCTGATTAGGTACCCTGTTAAAGGGGTCTGGGGCAGTGTCTCTGTCTAGGAGCCCAGACAGGGGCCAATGGGCCATGATACCTTTCCCAATGGTGGCCCAAGTGAGGTTGTAGGCCTGGTCAGGGTGACTCCCCAGCTTGGGTCAACGCCACCATGTTTATCAACCAGCAGGTAGGTTGCTTGATACCAGATACAAAACCTACTTGCATCTGTAATCAATAAAAGTTGCTATCTATTTCAACCCAATACCAATCTCCTGTGTTTATTTCTGTGGTTTGGCTCTTACCATGCTGCAGGCATCATGTGTCTTTGACAGCAAATGTGAGCCTGTCTACTCAAGCTGAGCTGCAATTGTTAAGAATAGCACGCAATTATTTAGAATTAAAATATGAAGAGCAATCAAACTGGGACAGGCAGAATAATGTTTGCCTATGTGGGATCCATGAAAAAGAGGAAGGGGAGATATGATTGTATTTAATGGGTTAAACCTAAATATCCTCCTTTCCATTAACAACACTGAACAGGCTCATAGCATCAGAGGATCTTGCACAGCGGCATCAAGGAATGATGCACATCACCTTAACCTTAATTTTGGATCAGTTTGAGTCTCACATGCACCTGCTTAAATCTGTGATTATGAATTTCAGATCTTCTAATGCTGGGCTCTTTTCCTTAGCTATATTTAAAAATTTGCTTTACAAAACACTAACTCAAAGCACCAAGTGGTACTGTAAATACAGGAAGAGGTAAGCATCAAAATAACTTTGTTTTCCTCTTCCCTAGACAAATTTCAGTTTCCATACTGGAGTTATAAATAGCAAATTTTGGTGAGCATTTTATTCAAAATATACTTTGTGCAAATGTCCAACCTTTGTGATCCTGTTCAGCAGCAATGTTTCTACTGACAGCTGCTTTATGCTGGGTTTCCCCTCCTTCTTTGATTAGTCACATGAGTGATCTCAGCAAATCAAGGGTTCTGTAGAGAACAGGAAGGCATCACGATATTGCGTAGCTAGAGTTGCTTATATGATGACATCACTGATGGCAAATGACTCTAGTTGAGGGTGAAAGCAAACAAAGAATCTTGCAAGGTGCCAAGGGGGGGGGGATGCTCCCCAGCACCATCAAACATGTGTGCCCGAAAAACACAGCAACCTAGAACCCTGAAAAGTTCAGTTCAGCCTTAAATTACTCTCCCATTTGCCAAACTCATGCTTGTTCTGGGTTCCTCAAATGCTCTCCAAAGCTGAAAGCTGTCCAACAGTATTATCCACAGACAACTAATCAGGACGGCTTATTCTGATGGATAAAGAAACCTGGGCTGTGACAGAGTTTCTTCACTTAAGTCCTGTCCATCACCCTCTGCTACCAGAAGAATGAAAAAGAGAGAAAAGTTATTTTCAAGGCCATCCCTAATTGCACGTGGTTTGATAAAGCTACACATTGAAAAATTATTTGATTTCCTCCTTCTTTAAAAATGAATAGTTTACGGGAGACGTTTTCTTCTGAAGAGAGCATGTTGCCTGAAGCATGATGCCAGCCAGTGGACACTTCCTTTGACCTCTGGACACCCTTGATCTGCTGCTGACTCAATTATAAGCAACTCTCAAAATCCTTGCTGGTTCCTACTGTCTCCCCTTTGCCACTCATTTCATGCATTGAGAGTTTTCGTAGCCAGAGGCAAAATCCGCTCTCTTGCCCCTCTGACAAGTATCCTCACGCAGTGGGGGGAAACATTAAGGCATTGATTAGAGAGCCACGGACAGTGATTATTCAGGCTGCTGCCCTCCTTCTAGTCACCTTATCTGGGACTTCTTTTAATTCAGATGAGCATGTTTTAAGAACAACCTCCAATTTTGTTAGTGCAATTTACAACATTACCCCACAAAGGAAGGAAAAAAAGACTCCTATTATTTCAATTTATCCTGCAAAATTGCAAGCTGGATCTCTTTAAATCTAATGCCTCCAAGCACACTACTCTTGGAAAAAGGAGGATTTGTAACTCAACAGATCATTTTTAAGCTCAGTTTTCATATTCACATCTGGTTGGGGTTCTTTTTTTTTAAGTACATCCTCCTTTCACTAGCTGACAGAACTTCATTGATATTCCAAGGTCTTCCAGCCTTACAACATTTCAATACCTCCTGTTTTTTGGAGGCTGATTTAAAGCCTGAGGTGCTGTCAATCCAATCCAATTTGGGAGGGAGCGAAGGGTGCTAGATTAAAATCCCCACCTATTGGGCATTAATTTTCAGAACAGAAATGATTGGTATATATTTACGCTTTTATTTCCTTAGGTATGGGAGCCCCAGGGTGCATAAAAGACAGAATGAAGGAAGAATTGAGGGTTCGTCTTCCTCAAGTTCATTTGTTGTCACATGCCTCCCACTCCCTCCCACATTCTGGAGATGCATTTGCTAGAAATGATAATGGTCTGGGACTTAGATTCAGAAGGCATTCTGTTCCATTCTGGTTTGTGCAAATTTTTTGAAAGCAAAACTAAATGAATGAAAAGTTTACATTTAAATTGTGCGCATTATTTTTAGCCCCTCAAAACATTCAGTCATGGAATTGGTGCAGAAAGATTGACACTGGACATGCCCTTAAATTTCCACACTCCACCAGCACTAAAGTTTTCCAATTTGCTTTCACATTGGCCCTTTTCAGGCTTTGTGAAAGTCCATTGACTAAATATACAGCGGGAGATTCAGGGTAAGGACAGCAGGCCCTACCCGAGACTTCTACATATTGATTGGCTCTATACACACAATTTGGAACAGTACTTTTTGCAGTGTTCTTCCTTGAGGGGAAAGAATCTATGCACTTGCAATCTGCACACACTTTGGATTTGTACACCCAAAGCATGGAGGCTGAGGGCAGGACCAGTCCCCTCTCCATGCACTGCATTTCTGAGCTTTCCAAAGGTCTGAAAAGAGTAGGCACCTAAACAAACATTAAAAGGTTGAAATTAATTTAGAAGAGGGGTTGGAGTATATGCACACATAAGGTTTTTTTTAAAGGGACCATTAGAAAATTAACATTTAAAACATATCCAATGTTCCTCCCCAGCAGCATTGATGAGCTTTTAACCTTTACAGGTTGCATATACAGTAGAGAAAATTATTTAAATGGCGAAAGTGCAGTGATGTATTTGCTATGCAGGCAAAAATATATATGGGGAAGCTTTTCTTCTGAGCAACTGTGACTTACATTAAAATTGAATTAAGGTCCTCAGTTTTTCTGCTCAATAATTTTCCTGTCCTCAATTCCCCAAAATGGAGCAAAACATTTACCCAGCTCAGTGACTGTATCTTCCCCAAGGGTGTGTTCAGCTGCAGACTAAGCTTTTAGCACATCATAGGATCAGTAATGTGAGTCTTGTGTAAACTTTAACCAAAAAAAAAAAAGTTCAAAGACTGCAGGAATAATCAGCTAACTAATTCAGAATGTGAGTTTACTACTTCTGCCTTGTTAGCAAGTGAGGGCTTAATATGTGATAAAGCAAATCAGAAAGATCCATTTAAATGGATTAGGTAGCCTTAAGGTAAAATAAAATGTAACTTATAGGATGAAGGAGGGCCACAAAAGACTAAAGCAAATGGAGCTATTCTGCTCTCCAAAAGCAGCAAGACTTATCCATTTATTCTGTTGTTATTACTGAGGAAAACACTGGTGTTGAAGACTCTTCCCACATAATCTGATGCTTCTGAAGTTGCTGATGTGTCAGGAAAGTGCACAGACCCCATAGCACCTCACATATGGCATAGGAAGCTCACTGGTGTTTTACTCAGCCTTTGCACAAGAAAGCTAAACTCATTGTGGATGGGGGGGGGGAGTGTGGTTCGTGCATTGCTTTGGAATGTGCAAATCAGATAAGTTGGCCTTTAAATGTGAACTGAATCAAATTTCTCCTCCATCCCTACTAAGCAAAGAACAAGTATTGCTGAAGCAGAACCGACATGTAAGGGTAATTGTAGTTCTTTGAGTGTCAACAAGCAAATAGATAATTCAGTTGTCATTGTGTACTTAGACTTTCAAAAAGCTTTTGACAAAGTATGAGAGGAAGGTTCCTCTTGCGGATCAGTAACAAGTTAAGAAACGAGACAGAGAGCAGGAATAAATGGGCAGTTCTCCCAATGGAGGGATGAAGAAATTAGGGGTCCCCCAAAGATCAATATTGGGACCTGTGCTTTTAACATATGTATCAGGAGAGGCCGTGCAGTTCTCAGGACGCTCCTTGGATACATTGGTAAGATGGATGGGAGGAAACAAGCTGAGCTTGACAGAGGCACTATGGGTGAGTAGTTCCCATGTCTGGGAAACTGGTCAGTTGTCTACCCTGGATGGGGTTGTAATCCTCCCAAAGGAGCAGGTTTGCAGTCTGGGGGTGCTTCTGGATCCAGCTCTGTCACTGCAGGTGACTGATGAGCAATGAGACCTTGAGGTTGTAGCAGATAGAATCATAGAATTGCAGACTTGGAAGGGAACACCCCAATGATCATCTAGGAACTGCAACTAACGAATCCCTGACAGGTGGCCATCCGAACTCCGCGATGAAGATGTTTGCCCTGTGAGCAGCAGCCGTGGGAAAGGCAAGTTCCATGCTAGGAATAATTGGGAAAGGGACTGAAAATAAAACTGCAAGTTGACTACAGTTCAACTGTATTCAGAAAAGGGCACCCAAAATGATCAAGGGGTGGAGCAACTCTCTTATGAGGAAAGATTGCAACATTTGGGGCTTTTTAGTTTAGAGAAAAGAAGAGGAGGTAACAGCTGTACAAAATTACACATGGTGTGGAGAAAATGGATAGGGATTCCCCCCCCCCACTCAGGAATGCTTTGATGGTGTTTCCTGCTTGGCAGGGGGTTGGACTGGATGGCCCTTGTGGTCTCTTCCAACTCTAGGATTCTATGATTCTATAATGCTAGAACATCCAATGAAGCTGAATACTGGAAGATTCGGGACAGACAAAAGAAACTAAAGTTTCCCACATCCACTGCATCGTTAAACTGTGCAATTCATTCTCACAAGACATAGGGATAGCCGCCAACTTGGATGACTGTAAATGAGGATTAGAAAAATCATGGAGGATAAGGTTCTCAATGGCTGCTAACCAAAATGGCCACGTTCCATCTCCTCTGTCAGGGGCATCGTTCTTCTGAGTGCCTGTTGCCGGGAATCACAAGTGGGGGGAGGGTTCACACTCAGGTCCTGCTTGCTGGTTTCCCATAGGCAAGTGGTTGACCTCTGTGAGAACAGGATGCTGGACAGGAGGGGCCATTGGCCTGGTCTACTTGCAGGTTCTGCTTATGCTCTTATAAGAGTCTAAAGAGAGGTCCTTTAGAGAATGCTTAAACTAAATGTTTTAATAAGTGTCAGAAAGCCTCAGCCAACTGGAAATCAAATGGGGCTGTGAAAACTCAGGGGGGTAGTTCAGGATTGGATGAGTAGACAAGAACTAGACTCAACCCAACCACTGGAACTGGGACTAGCTAGAATAAATCTCAGTCATAAAAGGGAATGTGTTACAATGTTAGCTTCCTTGGTGATGCTAGGAGTTTCAACACATTTCTTTTATTATTGGCATGCACATTTATTTAAATTAATTTATTTACATAATTTATTACAGCTCTAGCCTATACATTTTATTCCAGCATCACCTGGAGGACCATAGACTCCACATCTCTACTTTAAATTGACAAGTTGTTGATTAAACAATTAAATTTTAGCACATCCTTCAACAAAAAGTTTCTCTGTTCAAGTGTCATTGCAATGAATGGTAGCTACACAGAAGCCCATTCATTTCAACTGAGCTGGCACAGGTGAACTTCCTGGTAGACTGTGATCTGGGTGGATTAAGGAAACGGAAGTAACATTTCTGATTTCCCCCACATCATGGTTCCACTATCCTGTTAAAAGAACCTCCCTATGTTTCTATATTAGGGACACGGGGGGTACTGTGGTCTAAACCACAGAGCCTAGGGCTTGCCGATCAGAAGGTCGGCGGTTCGAATCCCCGTGACAGGGTGAGCTCCCATTTGCTCGGTCCCTGCTCCTGCCAACCTAGCAGTTCGAAAACACGTCAAAGTGCAAGTAGATAAATAGGTACTGCTCCGGTGGGAAGGTAAACGGCGTTTCTGTGCGCTGCTCTGGTTCCAGAAGCGGCTTAGTCATGCTGGCCACATGACCCGGAAGCTGTACGCCAGCTCCCTCAGCCAATAAAGCGAGTTGAGCACCGCAACCCCAGAGTCGTTCGTAACTGGACCTAATGGTCAGGGGTCCCTTTACCTTTACCTTTATGTTTCTATATTATTCCCCCAAATAAGCATCTCCAAAGCAATAGCTAAAATACTGAGGGTTGTGAAAAGCAGAAAGTGGCATTTTATTATTTTAATGTTGCATATTGCTTTGGATTATTTTTAGGACCCTTGCACGCTTCTTTGGCCTGATGGGATCTTCTTCCATAAGGCTGTATGGGATTGAGCAGTGGCAGAAGGGGATCTCCATTCTGTTCTTGGTAGGGGAGTGAAGGGGTTAGCTTCCACTCTCAGCGAGCTGCCTCCCAAGCAAGCACCATGCTCTCCCCTGTCTGTAATTAGTTTAGTATCCTGTATTGTCCTTCCTTTGTCTCAATTTTTTCCTAAAACAAGATATGCCTGTGCATCTCATTTGGCACTCACTCTGGGACTTTGAGTGGCATTAACATAAAAGGCTGCTGAAACTATTAGAGAGACACTTTTGAGCCAGATGCTTCTGGCAAGCAGCCCACGACCATAGGACATATTATTTTTAGGACTACGCTTCTTTGGCCTGATGACAACAAACCTTAGTTTTGGTAGGGGAGTGAAGGGGTTAGCTTCCACTCTCAGGGCTGCTAAATGCTCTCCCCTGTCTGTAAAGTTTAGAAAAAACTTTGATGTGTGCCTCAAACTATTAGCTTAGCTGGATGTGACAACAAACCTTAGTTTCTGGGCTGCTAAACTTTGATGTGTGCCTCAAGCTTAGCTGGATGTGTTTCACATTTAAAAGGGGGGTGGGGAATCTGTTTTCTGTTCACCATTCCATCAGTGGTTGATTTGGCCACCCACAGACATAAATAAATGCCATCACTCACACTTGGTCCACTATGGGATATTCAGGGCTCCACCAGTTACTTTCAGTCATGTCATTCCTGCTCTCTTGTTTTTCTTTTTGTTAACAATCTTCTTGCTCACTGATTCTTTGTCCCCTTGGAGAACCTGTAGAAGGAAGGATATGTCAGGCTCCTCAGGCACAGCAGACAAGTCTGTCAGATGGCATTTAGTATAAACAGGTGGCTTGCCATTGTTCTGTGAGTGCTGGCACTGCTGCCCTGTGAATTCTCCATAGTAGCAAGCTGTCAAAAACATTTGGGCTATCCTATTTCATCCTCTTATAACAATGCATCCTGCTCATACATCTAAATTCCCACTTCATGGCAAGCTTTGTCACGAGGCTGGAACTTTTAAGGCAACCATTTATTGGGCTTCTTTATGCTCATTGTTTGGTAATAAGCTCAATTCTCTGCTGTTCATATACACATGCTGGAGTAAAACCTGGGGCTCTAGAAAAAAGTGCAGAGAGGGAGCTAGATTCCCCCCATGGTTGGCCAGCCGCTAAGGCCTCTGCCAGGCATGATAAAACAAAAAAGGCTCCTGTTGTAGAGAAGGCTGGTTCATAAAGAAGAGGGAGCTGCGTAGCCCATTTTCGCAGACCCAGCAACTGACTATGGAGGCTTGCTATGCCTTATGAGCAGAGCTTTACTATGGAAGGAGGAGCTGAGCTGAGCATTAATGGGGAGACGGAGACAGAGCTGAGGTTGAGAGTGAAGAGGCTGAGCCTTGAATAGTAACCTTCTACCAATCTATAATATTCTGTGATATTGCCTGTGTCTTTTGAATATAGTTGGAATCCCTTATGAATTTATTATTTCATTTAATATTGGGTCAACTTGAGACCCCCTTTCGACCATAAAAATATTTCCAGGGTCCTTAAATTAAAGCATATTTGAGCACAGGCATATCTCATGCACCTTTCCCTCAAAGAACATTTTTATTTCTGGAGCTAGTATGACCCACTATATCCTGCCTCCCAGGATAGGGTTAGAATCATAGCAATGCTGGAAAATTTTGCCCAGTGTGGGGCTCGAACACACAACCCTAAGATTAAGAGTCTTGTGCTCTATCAAATCAGGCTAACCTGAAGTCTCCAGGTTTTCCTGCCCCCTCCAGGTGGCCGTTGGAAGGTGACCACCCCTTAAAAATAATTTTATTAAAAATTCTGTGCTTTCAGCTTCCAAGCTTCAGCCTTGTGGGACCCAGCTTCAAACTCTTGTATATATTATCCAGGAGGCATTCCCTCCCTGACAAACTCCTAATTACCCTCCATCTCAAGGGTTCAGTGGTGGGATGGAACACAGAGGAAGAAAAAGAACTGGCCCTGGGCTTAACTAAGTGCCACCAGGTTCTCCTTGCTGCTTCTCATCACGGCTCCTTTGAGCTTCTTGTTTTCAACCTTTCAACCCTCCCCATGTCTCTTCTGTCTAAACAAACTGCATGCAAGTAGCAAACTAGCATAGCAGTGAATGGAGTGGAGCATTATTCATATGCTCATGGTTGTTGTGTTTCAGTTTTTTATTTTACCTGCAGAGAGCTGTTTGTACGATGAAGGGATCATTCAAAATTAGCATCGCCCCACCTAGAAGTGGTACACAGTATTGTCTCACCTGAGGATTCTGTTACGTCATTATGCTCTATGTGGAGGACGTTCAGAACATTCTTATAAGATTACAGTTGAAAGGCATTATACGGTATCTTCAGAGTGATGACTTGAATCAATGGTCAGAAATGATTGAGTATTCTGAGTATTGGTTGTCTGTTCCTACAGGATTTGCTGAATTATAGTTTGTTCTTTGAATCCACAGGAAAGTTCCAGACTTCTTACTTAGATTATTTTTTAAAATCTATGTCTAAGTTTATGTCTAAGCCATACTGACACAGCTGTTCATCGAAGAGTTTTGTGTGTGTGTGTGTGTGTGTGTGTGCGCTACTCTTCAGCTAACTAGATAAGTCAGCTCTATAAATTTGAAAAGGCACTCTGATCATTCTACAGGGGCTGATGCATCATACTTAGGCATGTGTTTTGCAATCTTATCATTCCACTGAGTGCCAACCAGAGGAAGATATTCAAAACAGAGATTTGCATCCAGTGATCTCACCATCAGAGTCCCGCTTGGGATTTCACACAGTTGGAGCACTGCCACTGCGGTTTGAGTGATTGAGAGCAACGCTACAACACAACTGGGGGTGTGGATAGGTTTTTTCCAGTCTGTGGATTATCCTTTGGAAACAAATGTGCTAGTAGAGATTGTTTTCTCTTTATTGAATGAAGGAATATTTTCACAGAACTTTGGTTTTGGAAGATCTCGTGTTTCACTTGAATATGATTTTGGTATTGTATATATTATGTAAAGTCTATATTTAAAGAAGCTGACACTTGGTGAAATATTAACATTTTATTCTTACATTTTGTCTTTGGGAAGTCCTATATAATTGCATACAGAGTTTTGTGAGTTGTGTTCCTTTATTTCTCTGTATTCCTCTGTGTTGTGTTTTATTCCTCAGCTAACAGCTGTCAACATGGCTTGGACATAAGCTAAGATGAAAATAAGAAATGAAATACAGTTAAGAATCACAGCAGAGCAATTTTAAAAAGCAGTAAAACCAACAGAAACAATAAAAATTGACAGCATAGTCCTATGTATGTTTACATGTTTACTCAGGGCTGAACTCCCAGGTATGTACCAGTAAGTGGGTGAAGCCTTGCGGGTTCAAGCCAGCTATAGCTGATAGACTGAAAGGAGAAGCAAGGAGAAGGGCTTCACCTGCTCCTCTTTCCAGTCACCATCTGTATGTATAATCATGCCAGATAAAACTCTGCTGGTGTAGATCCAAGCCAATGGCAGGCTCCCATCTATTTTAATCTCTCATATTCGTGTCCTATGCAATAGTTGCAATCCTATCAGAAAAATATAATGGGATTGTTAAAAACGCGTCTGCTCTACAAAGACCACTTTAATTCTATCTCTTTACTCAATACAGTTTAGAGTATCTTCTTACTACATCTGATTCCACAGATATTATTTATGTTCCCTGCTGTATTAAGGAAGAATAAACCACTATATGGTGATGGTTGAGCAGATGAAACTGTGGGCACATTCTATCTGGTTGGGTGGAGTTTATGTTTAATATTTCAATATTTTTCTCTCCCACTGATTAATTAAATTAAACATTGTGTGAGCTCAGGCTGTGTGCTTTCCTTCAGTAAACAATTCATTTATCTTTATTGACTATGCACTATGGGGAACATTTTATGGAAGGAGTTCTCAAGTTTTATGAGAGAGGCTTAGAAATTAAGCAATTTCAATTTATAAATTATGAAGCTCCATGTCTTCCCTATTTGTTTTAGAGATTTTTTTTTAAATGGTAGTTGAGTCTGAGAACTTCCAAGTTCTTCACTAGTGCTATGTTCCACTTAGAGTCTTATTGCTCAGTTCATTGGAGCAGTTTAAGCTACAGTCGCTTAAACTATGATCCTATACTGTACCACCAATCCATTGGCTCCAGCTTATTGGCTAAGATCCCCCAATACTTAGTGACTGTAGCTAAGACCAGTGCATATACTCACCTGCTGAGAGGAAGGGTGGATCCAGCTTTCCCCAGTTATGATGATGAGCCCCAGCAATGAAACTCCTGAGCCCCTTTGAGCCTTTGAAAAGTTCCGACGCACTGGGTGCTGAGCCGAGGGGTGCCACAGGGTGTCGTAACTAGGATGTAGAGAATTGAGCAGAATGGAAGGCAAGAGGCGGGGGGGGGCACTGAATTTTGGCTTTGCACAGGGTGCTGCTGAAATGTGAAAGACCAAAGCCTGCCATTGCCAATGCTGTATTCCTTGGGCTATCTTCTGTGACCTGGCTGTTTGAGAGCTGCTTCTTTGTGGTGCATTCCCACCCTGCTGCGCATAGGCTGTGAATGTTCCAGCCATGCAATTGGAATACGCGCTCTCTCTCACTCTCTCTCTCTCTCTCACACACACACACCCAAGCAGCATGGATCACGCCATGGGGACGTGGCTCCTGTGCCGCTAATGTTTGAAGTAGGCTGCAATGGGTGGAGCATTTTTTGTAGCTGTGACTGATCCTCAGATTGGAATAGCTATATCGTGCAAGATCAAGAGGACAGATTAACAGAGTTGTATCAAAGAAGCCTAAGGCTGTGTACACGCTGCTCATTTACTCCGGCTTCAGTGCAATCCCACTGAATCTGTGTACATACACCATAACTCATGATGCAGAGCTACTCTGCTCTGCCCCCTGTACCGCCCTGGGGAAGGGTGACAC
The DNA here is from genome assembly GCA_900245905.1 of Lacerta viridis. Classification (NCBI taxonomy): domain Eukaryota; kingdom Metazoa; phylum Chordata; class Lepidosauria; order Squamata; family Lacertidae; genus Lacerta; species Lacerta viridis. The sequence continues at coordinate 2,121,328 of OFHU01003271.1, read as the reverse complement.
TCCCTGCCCCACCCCTTGCCTCCATGCCATGGCTCTGCCCGCCCAGGGAGCCCAACGCTGAAAAAAGCCCTGAAAGGGGGAGGGAAGCAAAGCAGGAGCTTTCAAGCACCTGCTTTGCTTCCCCTTTCCCCCCCCCTTTCAGAGGCTTTTTCCGGCCCAGATGTACTACGCATGCCCAGAAATTCCGGGCATGTGCAGTGCATCCAAAGTGCTTCGTGACGCCACAACGCATGTGTCATGCCCCACCCCCGGGGGGGGTGCCTCCGCGCCGCCGCCCCGGGCAGCAAATAGGCTTCCTCCACCACTGGCCACATTCATTTTGCAGTTAAACCGAAGTGTGTACATTGGAGAAAGCCATTGCATATGCATGGATTACAGCAGCTGATAGCTCCATAAATAGGAGTTGGGGTGATGGTGGTGCAGGGCCGAAGAAACAAAACAGGTCATGTGTGTCAGGTGAGGACATCTTCACGCCTTCCCTGCTGTGTGCATGTCTTGAATTCGATCAGGGGAATGACCTCTCTGTGTTTTAAGCTGTTAATGTGTTCATAGCCTGGGGTGTGTGTTTTGCTTTTGCCATTCCAGGTAAGCTACTTCCTTCTCAGGATGGAGCAGAATTTTGTTTGATTCACATTTTTAAGTGAATCAACCCAACTTGCAGCTTCCAGACTAATATACATATTGGAATGCAATAACCCTTCAGATTTCACACTTTTCTGATACAGTTCCTGGTTTTAAAAGTACCAAAATGCACATCTTTATATGTGATTAGATATAAAGTATGTATTTAAGTGCATATTTCTGTGATAAAATACATATTTAAATATGTTATTAAATACACATTTTCATATGGATTTCCAATATCACCACAGATTAATGCAGAAACACAATGTAACAGAGTTACATAGCAGTACATGCAAAATTGAGCAATTGCCAGAAATAGACTGATCCATCCTTGCTTCCATGATAAACATCACATTATACACATAAACTTGCACTGTCCTTAAGTCTTATCTGTTCTGATAGCTTGAATATCCTATTTTTCATTGGCAACATTATTTCCTGTAGCTTTTAAGGCAGAATAATAGACCTATAAGGCAAGCATTGTGTTGATTAAATTCAACGAGCCGCCAGTTTATGAGTAATTTCTGATTATTAATGTTATTTCATTAATTAGATTTATTTTTCCCATTAAAAATTTGATTCAAATACATTTGAATTATGGTGCTGGAGGAGACTCTTGAGAGTCCCATGGACTGCAAGAAGATCAAACCTATCCATTCTTAAAGAAATCAGCCCTGAGTGCTCACTGGAAGGACAGATCCTGAAGTTGAGGCTCCAGTACTTTGGCCACCTCATGAGAAGAGAAGACTCCCTGGAAAAGACCCTGATGTTGGGAAAGATGGAGGGCACAAGGAGAAGGGGACGACAGAGGATGAGATGGTTGGACAGTGTTCTCGAAGCTACTAACATGAGTTTGGCCAAACTGCGAGAGGCAGTGAAGGATAGGCGTGCCTGGCGTGCTCTGGTCCATGGGGTCACGAAGAGTCGGACACGACTGAACGACTGAACAACAACAACAACATTTGTATTGAGGGGAGAGGAAATCATTGATTTTCAAAGACTTTGGATGTCCTGTTCTTGGGAAGATTCACATTCCATGGTTCCCAGATTTTCTAAAAGAAGTAAATAGAAGACCCACAATTGCACTGAATGTTGGTCACAGTATTTTTTACAATGCGTAGTGGTGGAGCATTTGTTGTCTCAAGGCCATTCACACATCACAGAGAACAAACCTGTTTGCTACCATGTGCTACATGCATTCACTTAAAAGAGAGTTGCATGTTCAGACCCAGAAACTTCCCCCTAAATAAATTCACACCTGACTTAAATTTTACTTTAGTTTTTGGCAGAATTTAGGCCACAACTTTATTGATTACAGCAAGTGATTGGTTGATTGGTTGCATAGGCTCTTGTTCGACTAGCTCATGCAGGTAGCGCTGACCCAGGGCACCAGCATAGGTCAGCCAAGGGTGAACACCTGGATAAGCGGAAAGCTGGGGACCTGCTCTATCTGCCATCCAAATGTCCCCCTGGATTCAGGCACAGGCACAACCCACTCTCAAGGGTTGACCAAACCACTGAGTCTCTGGATTCCTTTAACGGAATACGCTTCACATAGGGATGGCAAGAGCGTTCTCCCATCCCTATCACCTGAACAAGAGCTTATCCGCAACCTTACAAGTTGTGACAATTTGCTATGCGGCAGGCGAAACCGAAATGGCAACAGCCAATCAGCCAAGTGGGGAAAATTCCTGCCATGCCCTAAAAGTAGGGAGAGGTGGGTGGGTGTTCTGAATGCATGCGCCGAAAGAGGAAGCTCTGGGTCGCGTGCATGGGTATAAATACTGCAGGTCCCTTGATCCATTTGGACTGCGCCCCATTGGCCCGACTGAACCCAGCATCGAGGGACCTTCCAATTTGAGTGTTGTGGCTGATCAATCATACCCACCCACAACACCAGGTGTCGGTTTCCAGGTCTCACAGCAACACGTGCCCTCTTTGAGGGAGGACCCGATCTGCAGCAATCACAGCTCCCTGAGTAGTACTCCTGCATAATAAATATATTTATTTCCTTTACACTTTATATTTTTAGGAGTACACCTAAAACACAATGTGTGAAGTGGCCATCAGACAGTATCTAATACCTTCCCTTTTCCGATGTAAAGTTCTAGCTCTTCAACACTAAGTCTAGAAAACTCAAGAGTTTCTGGCCCCATTCCAATGACATATTTTAGAAGTATGTTAAGGAGTTTAGAGAGTGGAACCTCTGCTGGTTAGTATAGACCATGGATAGGCAAACTAAGGCCTGGGGGCAAATCCGGCCCACGGACAGTCTGGGAATCAGTGTGTTTTCACATGAGTAGAATGTGTCCTATCATTTAAAATGCATCTCTGGGTTATTTGTGGGGCATAGGAATTCATTCTTCTTCTTTTCAAAATATAGTCCGGCCCCCCCACAATGTCAGAGGGACAGTGGACTGGCCTCCTGCTAAAGAAGTTTGCTGACCCCTGGTATAGACCAGTGTTTCCCAAAGTGGGTGATACCACCCCATGGGGGGGGCACTAGAACGATCCAAGGAGGCATTAGAAGAAAAGGCTAAGGAGTTAAGCCTACACAGATACAAAGTGGAATCCCTAAGACAGTTGGATGGCGCTGTGTATGCCTCCTTCCAGCAACTCCTGCAGTCAAGCTGGTGCCAAATGCACTCCTCTGCTTTCCATTGGACCACATCAGCCAGGCTCCATACACACTGCCCAGACTTGCGCCCCAGAGAAGTCACTTTGGTGCTGCTCATGCAGCAAAAGCAATGTGGGAGGCAGCAGTTACATGTTGCCAATTTCTGCAGCCACAGCAAGCACTGTGATACTCCTGCGGTTAGACTTCACCCCTAGAGGAATACTCCATTGTCTCTCGAGACAGACAGATGCCAACAATCCCATGTGAGGTCATTGAGGTGCTAAATAAAATGGCTTCTTGCTTACAGGTTCAGATTATGTTGGCTTCCTATAGGACTGAGGGAAAATGGCCACACAAAATTCTCTATACTATTTGGGTGTGTGAAATTGTGGGGAGTGTAATTTCACCAAATATTCTTAGAGAGGAGTCAAAATTCTTCAACAATTTTTCACAAGAAAAAAAAGACTTCTGAGAAATTTCAGCTCACTTAATGTTGAATGAATCTCTATTGCAAATCCACATTGGTAGATGAAGGAAGCAATGGGCTGAGAGAGGAGGATGAAGGAGTAAGTCAACAGTTGTGCCTAAAATTCATGGCTGGTGTAACTGAGAAGGCAATTTTTCAGTTTATTTTCAGTTTATTCTTCAGGAGCGGACTGGATTTATTCAACTGTTTGAAAAAGAACATTTTCATAATTTTTTCATAAAATTATTTTCTGAGAATGTTTTGGTTCAGCCCTAGTTTTCTACTTCTCTTTAGTTGTGAACTAAAGTATAGCCTTGCATCTACTCTCCTGATATTTTGATTCAATGGCAAAGGAGAAAGGAGCAAAATCATAGACACAAATATGTAACTTAAACCACAATCCAGCCAGTTCCTTCAGCCTTAGCCCAGAGGTCATGTGCCTAAAACTATTTGCATCGTTATTAACTGCTTCCCAGTTCTCTTTTTAAAAAATCCAAAGCACATTTTTGCACTCTTAACATTGCACTGCATTTCAGCTTTCTTCCCACATCAACTGTGACAAGTCATACATTGTTGGAAGGCAACTTTCCCCCCTGTAATAATCTACACTGGAGATGTACAGTACTTGATTTGACACAAATAGGACATTTCAGATTTGCAAATCAAATTTAGAATGGTTTTTGTTTTGTTTTTTGCTAATAAATTCAGCTGTGAAGCCACAAACTTTGAGGACCTCAATGAGTCTGACAAACTTGAACTGTCTTTGGAATTTCTAAGTTGTGAGTTCATTAATGGGTGAGTTTATGAATTTTTAATTCATGATTAAACACTTTTATTTAAATATTTAATCAGTAATATAATAAAATGGCTCTTTAAACTTCACTTGCTGCAGTATTGAGTTAGCACCCATGAAACATTGAGATAAGAAACTGTGAATGGTTAATTAATGATTTATAACATTCCGACTGCAATACTTTTATTTCTAGGAGTAAGTCCCATTAGGAGTAAGTCATGCATAATATTGCATTGTTAAAGTATATAAATTCTAACACAACACCTAGCCTTTTACATATGGCCACCTGAGCAACACCTCCAAAATCCAGTCTCCTGCCCCACATTGCACCAGTAAGATTTGATGCAGTGGCTGAAAAGTGGAGAAGCTGGGGAGATAGACCTTTCAAACTTAACCACGGCTTCTCCATCCAGGCTTTCTCTATACTCTCAGCTGGCCAACCTAAAGCTTAATTGGTGGTAGCACATCCTTCTGTTTTGCTCTGAAAAGCATGCAGAACCACCCCCTGGTTGCATGCTCAGCTTCTGATCTCTGCAACCCAAGCAAGCACACTGACAGCTGCATCCATTGCATGTTGAGGTCCCCAAACCACCCCTCAAATAAATTCACATATCAGACAGAATTTTAGTTTTGGTTTTTGGCATAATTTTGGCCACAACTTTATTAAAATACAAATAATGTGAGTGGTTGCTTGAGACTATCTGTCCCACTGGGGAAAGAACTGACGACCGTCAGTAAGGGGAAAACACTCTGGGGCGAGAAAGGGAGCCGGGCAATCTGACCCTCCCCTCTCCCCCGAGGCTCCTAGAGGCTCTTGCGAGGCCCTGGCCCCCCACCGGGGGATACGGACAAAAGCATGTCAAGCCCCTGGATTCCTTTAACGGAATTCCACGAACACCGGCATCAAATAGAGGGGCAGACACAGTCAATCATAACCCCTCCTCCAACCAACAATAATAACCAATGCCTAACCGCCAACCTTCCCTGGAAAAGACCCTGATGTTGGGAAAGATGGAGGGCACAAGGAGAAGGGGACAACAGAGGATGAGATGGTTGGACAGTGTTCTCGAAGCGACTGGCATGAGTTTGGCCAAACTGCAGGAGGCAGTGAAGGATAGGGGTGCCTGGCGTGCTCTGGTCCATGGGATCATGAAGAGTCGGACATGACTGAACAACTGAACAACAACAACAAACCGCCAACCTTACAAGTTGTGACTATTTGCTATGCAGTAGGCAAAAACCAGATGGCATCAGCCAAATGGAAAAATTCCTACCAGGCCCCTGCCCCAACAGCAGACGACCCCATGACAGGCATAGCAAGGTCAATAAGCAGAGGCCTAAATATAGGGAAGGGAGGGCGGGTGATCCGAAGCACGCAGCCAAGAGGGATATCACGTTGCATACAGGCCAATATATAGACGCTGGGCTGTCCATCACAAATTGCAACATACAAATCTCCCCAACAACACCCCTGGGTCCAATCACAGCAGTGGCCATCCATACTAACCCACCCAGCAACCAAGGGGTAATTTGCTGGCCCCCACCGCAACACATGCTCTCCATGAAGGAGAACCCGCTTTATCTATGGTCTCTGGTACGCAGAAGCTGGGAAAGTCGCAAGTTTGGTAAATGCATTCCGATTCTGATTCTGGAGGAGAAGATACCTGAGGTCAGTTGTTCCAGGCCATTTCCCAGCACATTTATATGGTGTGTGCACCATTCACCAAAGCAGAGACGTGAGCGAGTGTCTTTTACATTGTATCCCTAAACAGTTTAGGACTAGGATATTTGAAGGGCTTCTTTTTCAAACATTCTTTTACAACATCTGGTTAAAACACCTTGGGATTTTATGAAAGAGTTATTAATAGGTAATCTGTTTGATATGATTTAGATGGTGTCATGATTGGTCACAGACACCAGAAAACTGGGCATACTCATTAATGAGTTTGACTAATATTGGGTGTTCTGCTATTTATTTCGAGGTTTTTGTGTGTGTATACATTTAAGTTGTGAAATATTTTAATGTGTGCCGGTAATGTACATTTTGCTTTTAAAACTTTAATTTATGCTATGAATGGATGTAAGGTTTGCAAAGGCTATGAGTAATAAAGTAGATTGTTATTGGGCTCCAGCTGGGGCGTGTCACAGAAGCTGTTCAGTTCTGGTACTGACTCAGGTCATGGGATGCCCAGCTTCAGGATGCTCATCTTCCTTTTTTTAAGAAGACCCCAAAATTGTTAAGTTTTTTGGGGGGGAACAAAAATAGTGATTTTCAGCTTTTTGAGCTGTTTCCACTGCTTTTTCCATCGTGTTGCTATAAATCCAGGTTTTCCCTGACATCCCCCCCCCCCGGTGCTATTTTTATACCCGAAAACCAGGACATGTCAGGAATTTTCCTGATGTATGGCAAGCCTACCCAAAAGTTTTTGTTCTCCAGTGCCTTTGGTTTTGTTTTTCCCTCCTTCTGTGGATTTAATATCTGTCTTTTGGATTTTAGCCATTTTCCTGTTCAGTTTCATTGTTTAATGGATTTCTTATTGTTTTAAACGATGTTGCAAACTAACTTTGAGGCCCTTTCAATGTCTGAGAGATTCCATATAAATATCAATAATAATAAATTTCAAAACTACAAATGAGTTTTGGAACAGGATGTAGATTAAAGCATTATGAACAAGTCGAAAACATCTTTGCAAATGCAATGTGTGACACTCACACAAAAAATAAAGGTGGTTGTGTTGGCCCTTGAAAAAAAATTCAAAATAACATGGTGGCAATACTTTTATTAGGCCAATCAAAATATCATAAAATATTGTACAAGCCTTAAAGGTCTCCATAACTGTTCATCAGGCTAGATGGTAAACAGAGCAATGGAGGTGGGAAAAATTAAATTTTGGGTAATGTTAAAGTTATGAAGCCTAAAACCAATCACAGTCATAAGAGGATCTGTGGAAAGAGATGTAGCATCTCATCTATGGCTTCAGCATCAGTCCCGTCCCGTCCTGTCCCGTCCCCCCCGGGCTCTGTTTATAATCTAACCTGATGAAGATTTAGAAAAGTGGAAAACTTGCACATTAATTTGTGGTATTTCAGTTAGCCTAATAACAGGGTGGTGTTGTGGGTTAAACCACTGAGCCTAGGGCTTGCCGATCAGAAGGTCGGCGGTTCAAATCCCCAAGATGGGGTGAGCTCCCGTTGCTCGGTCCCTGCTCCTGCCAACCTAGCAGTTCGAAAGCACAAAGTGCAAGTAGATAAATAGGTACCACTCTGGCGGGAAGGTAAACGGCGTTTCCGTGCGCTGCTCTGGTTTGCCAGAAGCAGCTTAGTCATGCTGGCCACATGACCCGGAAGCTGTACGACGGCTCCCTTGGCCAGTAAAGCGAGATGAGCACCGCAACCCCAGAGTCGGACATGACAGGACCTAATGGCAGGGGCGTAGGGAGCCGCTTTGCTGCCCAGGGCGGCAAATGTGGGGGCACCCCCCTGGGGGCGGGGCACTGCTTCCTAGTGTGCACGTGCACCCTGACGTCATGGCGTGTGCGCAGCATCCCAGGTGCACTGTGCATGTGCGGACATGCACAGTCCACCCAAGATGGCGGGCGCGAGCAGCCGGCACCCCTCCCAACTGTGCGATGGCACGGCAAGTTTTAAGGCTGCAGCGTGCGCTGCTGTTCACACGCTGCAGCCTTAAAACTTGCCGTGCCGTCGCACGGTCGGGAGGGGTGCCAGCTGCTCGCGCCTGCCATCTTAGGTAGCGCGCTCAAGCGGCCAGCACCCCTTCCGTGTGGTGGCACGGCAAGTTTTAATGCTGCAGCGCGCGAACAGCAGCACGCGCTGCAGCCTTAAAACTTGCCGTGCCGTCGCACGGTCGGGAGGGGTGCTGGCCGCTCGTGCCCGCCATCTTGGGTGGTGGGCACGAGCTGCTGGCACCCCTTCCGTGCAGCGGCATAGCAAGTTTTAAGGCTGCAGCACAAACAGCAGCACAGACACTCTGCTGCTATTCGCACGCTGCAGTTTTAAAAGTTGCCGCGCACCAGCGGCGCCAATCGCAGGGGCGGGGTGCCGCCCCGAGTGTCACCCCCCAGGGCGGTACCCGAGGCAGCCCGCCCCCTTGCTCTGCCCCTGCCTAATGGTCAGGGGTCCCTTTACCTTTACCTTTAATAATATGGATATGGAAATCTTAAGTTATCTGCCTAAAACTCTGCAACAGCTTGAATGCATACACAACGCTCAGAGTAACCACAGTCCAGTCCCATTGGCTTTTCCAGTACTGGTGAATGCTCTAGCACTGAACTAAATGGAACAGTGCCTGCTCTTCGGAATCCTAACCAAACACAAGTGCTCTCTTCATGTATCACAGTCCCTAAATCATTTGCATCAGTTTCAATGAGATGGTATAAACAAGCCTCGAATACCAGTTATATGCAGTGCTTTTTTTCCTGGGAGGACGCAAGGGTACACATACTCCTAAATATTTTGTGAATCTAAGTTTGGCCTCATTGAGGGACAGTATTTCAATATGAGTAGGAAAATGAGAGTACCCCTAAACATTTTAAAAGAAAAAAGTACTGGTTATATGCAATAAAAGATGTATTTTTAAGTTACGATGTGGGGGACTGCAAGTAAGCAGGTGTATTTTCTCAAGCAGTTAGCATGTTCTAGTCATAGATGTTTTGTTGAAATAGATAGAATTCTGAACCTAGCACTTTTGTCTATTTTACCAGATAAGCAGGGAATACTGTTATACAAATCTAGCAATATTGCTATACCGATCTATAAATATTTCTTCTGGCTGCAGGCCCACCTGAAAATTGGTAGTTAAGAGTTTCCATATTTCAAAAAGTGAAAATCCAGACACAAAATCTCAAAAAAGAAGGAAATTTGCCAAAATCTTCCAGCATGAGTTGATATAGACTTTTTAGAACATTCCAGCAATTTCCGCCCAGACAGTTTTCGATGGCCGAATCCCAGCTATGTCTAGGAAATTCCAGTCCTATGGCAACTCTAGAAATTCAGAAGTCTCTGCCCTCTGTTACCAAGAAAGATTGGCTAGACCAGGGGTAGTCAGCCATTTTATACCTACCGCCCACTAATGCATCTTTCTTGATGGTCAAATTTCCTTACCGCCCACCAGTGCTCGATGGAAGGAGGATCCAGCTTGTGCCGTAGAACCCCCTACTGCCCACCCAGAATCCTGAAACGCCCACTAGTGGGTGGCAGGGGCCAGGTTGACAACCCCTGTGGTAGACAAAGTATGACAGCACGTAGTAGCAGAAAAGCAGACACAACCACACCAAGTTCTGTAGAACTAACCTACAGGCATGGAACAGCAGTAATTCGACCCCTGTACACAGGGAGAACGAGAGGGAGGCACAGCGTGCAGGAATGCAACTTGCCAGCTCTGAGAATGAAACAACAGCCCTCTGGAAATTGGGAAGGTAGAATCTCCAAGGACCCATAGATTAACTTGGCTAACAGAAAGGTGCATGTCTGGGAGAAAGAAAAGGTCGGGGGGCTTCCTTGTTGGGGCCAGAAGAAGAGGGCAGATTTGGCAATTGGATCATCATGTGAGGAATGTGTTAACTGAGGTCCGTCCGGAGCTCTCTGTAATGCACCAATAAATCTTAAATAATTAACTGTCGGAGGTCGCGTCTTGTGTGGGAGAGACACAGAACCCGACAGTGGGAGACCGCCTGAGTCTCACAGAACCTTTTAGAAAGACATTTACCCATGTTTATATCCTTCCAATACTTAGTAGGAAGTAGATATGCTGCCAGTACTCCAGATCCTTGTGCTCAGCTATTTGGAAATTAAAACGTGTCTGGTTGGTTATTTGTATGTTTTTCTTGAAAACACTAAAAACCAGCTTTAATAAAGATATGTAAATATACATAGTGATTCAGATCCTTTGTGTTTGTGGTATATCATCAGGCTGGTCTTGGGTGTTTTGACTGTCTAATCCAAGTATTATAAAATCCTCTTCTCCTCTCTGCCTTTCTACTGTCCATTGACTTGGTGTCATCTGTTCCCACAATTCGGCTTGGCAGCAGATGGATGCTATTGGGGTTCCATCTTCCCTACAGGTTTTCTCTGCCATTGGCACCCCTTGGAGTTCTTGGCCCCTCTCCTTCTGCCTTCTCTGCCTTCCCTGAGCAACATTCACTTCAGGTCCAAATAGGCCAGTTAGCTACCCATGCCAGATCCAGAGTTCAGGCCCTGCAAGATGACTATTTCTCCATTAATGAAAGATCCCAATAAAGTTTATTTTGTGCTGCTTCCTTCCACTATGTGCTTCTGGTGCTTTCTGTCTGCCAGTACATATTCCATCTCTTCTCCTGCTTTGAGGTGCCCAGGCTGATCATTCATTTGGTGAAGCTGATAAGCTTCTTGTCAGCGCTGTTCTTTCCCAAGCCCTTGCTCACCATTAAATCTGACTGGGTTTGAAGCAGCTGGCTAGTAAGCTAGGCTAAATATCAGAACATCTATTGGCGGGGGTGGGGTGGGGGGAGCTTATGCATATTTGAAGGATTTGGGGCTTACACAAACACAGAGTGACACAGATTTAAATCTCTGTGTCCTAAAGGAGAGGCTCTGATTGCCTGGAGACAGTCTATTTTTGCACATTGAGTGAGCCATAGAGCAGTGCAAGATGAGTACGAATGTCTGCGAGAGACCCAGTACCACTTAGAATCCATCAGCTTCTCTTCATTCTGTTGTCTGTGTAGGCTGGCATATCTCCCATTTGACAGTGTTAGCTTGCAAAGCACCCCAAAAGATCTTAAACCATCTATCTTTAGCCAGAAGAACCACTACTTGAATGGTAAGGGATATTAATAAAATAAATAAAATAAAAATTTCATCTCTGCATCTGAACTGATCCACCTTCTTTCTTTTCTAAGTCTATATTTTCAGAGGTGTCTCATATGGCTACATCCAGCCTCCAACAACTTCTAGAGGTCCTACTCCCCACCCCACCCACACCAAATACTAGGCCTTGCATGGGTCTGGAATAGGCAAGCACAGGACAATGTGGCAGGTCAGGGAAGAGCCAAGACAAAACAAGGATGGTGTGGTAACCTCTGAGGTCATGCAGAGTATCTGGCAGAATGTGGCTTTGCAGCCCATAACCCTGGTTACCTGTTAGGATATGGTTTTACTGATCACACCAACAAAATATTGACTGTCTGGCAACCTGACCATCTACTTATCACATGCCCCTCTTTTTATCTTATTTTAAATCATTTTTTACTAAATTTCCAAAAATATTCCCAAACATTTATTGTCACAGACATTTTTTTCACAACAATTTTTTCTTGACTTCCCACCCCTCCTTTCCCAGTCTGTTTTTTACTTCTTCTTTTTATTAGCTGTTTTACAATACATATGATTTTATTATAGAGACTTCACTACCACTAAATATTTCAAGAATCCACTGCTTCTGTTTCAAATCCTGCCTGCAACTTCATGTCTGGGTGATACTTGGATAGATCCCTCCTTAAACACTTCATTATTAGGTCCTCTTAATTTCGCCATTTCAGCATAGTCCATCCGTTTCATAAGCCATTCCTCCTCCGTGCCTAGGGCTGCCATATCCAGAAGAGCAAAAAAGAGGACAGCCCGAGCCACTGCCAGCCTGAGCTGGGGAAAGAGACATGCGGGACCAGGCCTCTTTCCCTGGCTTGGGCTGGCAGCGGCCACAGTATGCAGAGCAGTCGGAGCCCAAGCCCAAGCCTGAGCCCCAACCAACCCCCCCCCAAACCCAGACATTTCCTTTAAAAAGTAAACATCCACCCCCCCAAAAGAGGACATTTCCAGGTTTTCCCAGACGTATGGCAACTCTATTCATGCTCCTCTTTTTTACATTTAAGAAACATCCCCCTCAGCAGGATGGAAACCAGGATGTGCGTCTTCCAGGACACAATCCCGGGTGAGTCATGTGACCTGTGCCATCCACTTGCCTCACAAAAAGTGCATTGTGGGGGGGGGGGTGATATCACATGTCACCCCAAAATGTGCATGGGGGGCGCTGTGCAACGTCACAGCCTTGGCAAAAGCGCTTTTTTTAGGATGAAAGCACAGCATGAGAGCATGAGAGGTCACAGCACCCAAAATGGCTGTCATGTTCTTGCGTGGAAAACATTGGATGTCCTTTTTTTCAGGGTGCTTGGCAGAAAGGGCCCATTATTGTGGGGGATTTTATCAAAGCTTTACTGAAATCAAGTTACACTATGTCCACAGCAGTTCCCTGATCAACCAAGTTTGTAATTCCATCAAAAAGAAAATCAATTGGTCTGGCATGACTTATGTTTGAGAAACCCATGCTGGGTCTTAGTAATCACAGCATCCTTTTCTAAATGCTCACAGACCGACTGTTGAATTATCTGTTCTAGGCCTTTCCCTGGTATTGATGTCAAGCTCACTGGTGGGATCTTCCTTTTCTCCATTTTTGAAGATGGGAACAACATTTGCCTGCCTCCAGTCTGTAGGGACCTCACCTGTTCTCCAAGATTTCTCAAAGATCATAGGCAATGTCTCTGAAATTACACCCACAAGCTCCTTTAATACCCTTGAATGCAGCTCATCAGGCCCTAGAGATCTGAATTCATTTAAAGTAGCCAGGTGTTCCCTTACTACCATTTTTTCTATCTTGTGAAAAGATCGTTTATTCTGTTATCACTTCAGGTGTATATATTTAGGACCCATCTTATTTTTGTGATTGTTGTTTTAAACTGTTTTGAAATTATTTTTCTTGAATTTCCACCAACAAGTACAACATCACTTTTTCAAAATAAGAGCTGTAAAACACAAAAATTGGAATCTCCATAACAGTAACACACACAGTGTCATATACAAAATCAGCAATCCAAAAAGTACTGTCTCACTAAGAAGTCTGACCACATTCCAGACTAGCAAACTAACATTTCAACTGTCAAAACTATAGCTTGGGCCTCATCATTTAATCAATATTGTAGAAAGGAATCATATTAGAAGTCAAAGAGAGGAAAGCCAAGTTCCTGGAGACAATTTCCAGTACCATTTTAGTATTGATTTTGATATACAGACACTTGTGCAGCAAACTATGATTTGTTGCATTCTGGTTCTTTATTTTTTTAACTTGTTCAGATGATTTCTGGGGATTAAGGATGGAACTGCACATTATGCTCAACGTGAGGCTGCCGTTGCACCAAAAGTGGCAGCTCCATGTTGAATTCTGCTCTGTATTCACCACAAGGCTAAGGACACTTTCACATCTTTGACTGACAGGGACAGAGAAACATATAATAGGATGGTGTCATTATATACGTCCAGAAATCTAAATGTTAGGGCCACCTCACGAATGCTCTTCTCCTCCTCCAGTGCCTCCTCCAACAATGTTTAAACAAAGCAGCATCAGCCCAGCTGTGGCCACCCCAGCCCAACCACAAAGCCTCACTCTGAGAAAGGACGCAGTGCTGGATGTTGCTCTGTGGCAGCGGCAGTGCTCCATGTCTGGCAGGCAGTGGCAGTGGGCAGGTGGAGAGCTGGCTGGCCATCAGATGCAGTGGTGGCAAATGTCGCATGGGCAAGCAGGCCAGTCAGCCCATGGACACTGGAATGGTGTATACAATCCACTGCCCCCTTTGATCCACCACCTGAGGCATGTGGTGGCACCACATGCATGTAGCTCTACCCTATCCTAATGCCCTGGGTGGGTGTCCCCCTCCACTCAGTTTCAGTCACAGTGAGGAGGAGAGTGAGGCTGTGTCTGTTGACCCCTATGCTTGCATTTGTGTTTCCATCATGCCCCCAGCCACACAAGAGAAAGAGAACATTTGTCAGGGGGATCCTGTTGTTTTGACATAGGTTCTCTATGTGACTGGGAATCCTGATCATGTGGGGCTCTCGTCAAGGGGATGGCATACAGCAGCACGCTCCCCTTTGCAAAAGATTCCCCTGCCCCACAACAAGTGGACTGCAGCGTAGGTAGTAGCAGGACTAGCCCAAGACATTTTGGCTTCTGAGGCAAAGCACAAAATGGTGCCCCCCATCCACTAGGTAAGAAAGCGTGAAGTGAAGTGAGTGAAGATCTAACTAGAAGATCTAGCAATGGTGGGGAACTAGCATCACCTGTTTGCTAGGAGGTGGCTGTAAAGGCGGCATTGGGGTAGCTGCCAAGGAGATGGCAGGTACAGCCTCCCTGGAGAGGGCCACAGCTGTCATTACTACCATGGCATCAGCAGCGGGAAATGCATTCGCTGGAGGCCAGATCTGCCTCCCCTGAGGATCCTGCTGCCTGGGGCAGCTGCCTCACCTCGCCCCGTGGGTGGGGTGGCCCTGGGTTGTGGGAATGGGTTGTCAAGGGCGGAGTCACAAAGTAGGCTAGAACTCACAAATAAAGTTTAAGCATAGTTTGTTATCGTGAAATGGCCATTGGACTAAACTACACCCTAGTGAAATCAAGTTCCATAGAGTAAACTGAGATTTATAAGGCACTGAATTTGTGCTTTCATATGACTGTTTTAAAAATCTGTGTGTAGTTGGCCATTAAAGAATTAGGTGTAAAGTAACAAAGGAAAGACATCTTAGAATCCCTTTGTGCCATATCATTCTTAAGACCCTCTTTGCCTTGGTCGCTCTTTTGTTCAACCATTGCTCGCTAGAATAAAACATTGGTTGCTAGGCTCTATCTGTGAAATGTGAAGGGATGTCTGAAATGAATATTTAAAGTAATTTGAATATCTGAAAAGCATTTGAGGTTTGCTTCTACTAATGTGAATCCATTTTGGACCTTTGTCTTCCAATTTGGCCATTCTCCCAATTACAATTGGGGTGTTGTTGTCACACATTGAGGCAATGGGACATATATCATTATAGGATGAATGAATTACAAAAGATAAGAAAGACCCTCAGAGCAAACTCAAACATCAAGGTTATTAAGAGTTCTAATAAAGGAAGTCAAAGTAGTGGCTTCAGCAAATATGTGAATATTATTTAATGAAAGGAAACTTCACTTCAGGTTACAAATGGGATAAGACCCATTCATTTCTATTCCATGCAAAGAGCTTTTGAAGTTCCACTTCACTATATCTCTCCAGCAATTACCAGTTTTAAAAGCAATGAACTAAAGCATTGTCTTTGGTATGTAGTTGTCAGGATTCAGCCTCAACCTGTTAACCACCATCCATCCCCCAAGAGCCTCCAGACACCCACACAGCTTGTTCACTGCCTTCGCTGGTTCCAGTTTAAATGAGAGGTAGAGCTGGGTATCATCCACAACTGGTGAGCACCCAGCCAAAATCCCCTGATCTCTCCCAGAGGTTTAGTAACTCATTCAAAGTTACTAAAAGCACAGGCAGATTTGTACAGGAATGGATTCAGGCCCCAAGCCAAGGATTATAAATATTTTGTTCACTCCTTTCTATATTGTGCATTTATTGGAGCCTTGTTCATTATACTGCTTTGTAGCCTTTTGATGCTGTTGCAAACATCACTTCACCAGGGGAGAAACTGGAAGAAAGACACTGTTCCTGGTGTTACCAGAATGTGTGAGGTCTTAGTGGCACAATGTCCTCCCTTGGTTGGTTCAGGTTCTAATAGAACGAGGGGCCCACGGACTCCGTACAGCTATGATGTAAGTACAGTCCTCTTCTGTGTGGTTAATGGCTGCTCCACTGTTTTCTACGTTGGGGATGCCCTAAGCAAGGAAAATGAGGCAATAATATGTGATTGCAGAGGCTTTTGCATATGTGCAAGGAAGCCACTGAATACAGTATTTGATATCTGAGTAGATTGTTGGGTGTGTGTTTTTTTAAGTTAATGTTTTATTGCTCATGATTCAGTGCTGACAATATTGTTCCCTGATTCCAGACAAACTGTTCTTTAACTTTGAAAATGATTTGGCTATTAAAATTCCATCACAGTAATCTCATTCCAAACTGAATCCAAAAAGCATTTGAAGCATATTAATTTTACTTGGCTACCTGCTTTGTTAATTAAACTGATGAGGCGAATTATTTGCTCATTTCGAGGCTGACATTAAGTGACATTTTGTGGTGACATCCGATATTTCTATGCTAATTGAATAACTTTTTGATTTGTATACCCTAGGTTGATTTGTGAAGTGCTTGAGCATCAGAGAAAATTATAGCAGCAGATAATAAGTAATTTAAGTGATTTACAAGTGGAGTTACTAACATTTTGAACGCAGGTGGCTGTATATTTTGTAATGCACTCAGGAGCTGAGCTGAGCTGCCACTCTTATGTTTTGTTTTCATAAGGAATTTAAAATTAAAATGCAGTGTTCAAAATTGGATGCTTATATGTCCAAGAATTGCTGGAACAATTTCAAAGATGAAGTGGAGCAAAATAAGATAAAGGGATGGCCTTAAAAAAAAAAAAAAAGCACCATTGATTTTACAGAAGGGTGGGTGAATAATTGGCAACAGTCTCAAAACGCGGTTGAGCAGATGGGAGGAAACTCGTTTAATGGATGTAATGATAGGCAGTCTACCATCTAATAGAGAAAGTTGCTTTAAATAGACTTCAATAGACTTGTGCAATAAGGAACAATATATGGTTTTCCAGTTCTAGGTCAGAGAATTGAGGGAGGAGTCAAGAGCAGCAGAATGGGAAATACATTGTTGAGAGCACAGCCAGTGAAAAACACCTGATGTATCAAGGCCTCTGTGCTGTCTTGATAAATTAGGGCAGTGTTAAATCAACAAAGGCTCTGGGTTATCTGACAAGTGGCACTTGGACAGATGACTGGTGTCCAAGGTACACATACCATGTGACATAGGAGCCAATTCTTAGGGGCTTCAGCCCTCCCAATAAAATATTTGAGGGGGTTGCTCCCCCCCCCAAAAAAGCTGATGGACATTGCCATCCAAATGGTGTGCATTTGCTGCAGGGCAGGGCTCACCTAGGCCCCCTCAATGTTTTATTCAAGTTGGCACCCCTGCCATGTGTCCTGAACCAAACATGATAGCGCAAACTACTTCTACTTTCCCCATCATGATAGTCTGTGTGACAGGCTTGATGGACATCCATTTTCTTGAGGGCCATTCTGCTCTCCAATCTGCATTCCAGGGGCCAGAGGTATCTTTCACTGCAGAATCTGATGCCCTCAATCAACATCATAGGGTTGTCATTGTGTTGTAGAAATACCTTTCCAGTCATGGGCAAATGTGCTCAGGGATAACATTACAAACAAACATGTACATTGGCATATTATGGGATGATACGGTGGATGTTCAGTAGCCACTGGCACCTAGCGAGTTAGAAAGTAAGTTGTTTCCTTCCACCGCCAGCTGAAGTATTTCTTGTTCCAACAGGCTTTTGGGAACTGACTCCTTTTAATGAAAGGGCTGGTGCTGTGCTGTTTTTATTGCAATTTTCTGAATGTTTTTAATAGATCAGAGAGAGAGAGAAAGAAAGATTGAATTCTATTAAGGTTTAATTGTTTTTTAGTGCTTTTAGCTACTCCTGTTTTATGTACACCACCTTGAGTCCCGTGGGGGGGGGGGTCGCGGAAATGCGATATAAATATAATAATAAATGCTTTTTTCTGGGGGTACTCAAGGGTACACAGCACCAGCACCTTTTTTCTAGAAGAAAAGCAATAATAATAATAATAATAATAATAATAATAATAAGGCACCAACGTAACACCAGAAAACCCAGCATTGCACCAACATTGCTGAAACATATAACTGCTCTTGTAGGCTGAAATACCAGCACGGATATTTAGGATCAGGGTTTGGGGTGTCAGCAGTTGGCTGTTCTATCTCTTTTTATAATGAGAAACAGATAAGCATTTGTCTCAACTTCTATCTGTCCAGAAAAATATGTATTTATGCTGCTAGTAATAAAATAGCTACAAAACATTGTTGTGGCTAAATTGCATTAAAATATTTGGATAATAACAAGAGAGATTGTTACAATAATGAGGAATGATGCTCTGCTATGGTAAATTTTCATGCTGATTGTAATTTTATTTAAGTTTTGGCAATAAACTTGGATTGGAAATTCACGCCACATCAGACTAAATGGGTCAGTGCATCTGGCTGTTAACCAAAAGGTTGCTGGTTCGAGCCCACCTCGGGGACGGCTGTGGGGAGGATTCCTCAGCGTCCCTTCCAACTCTACAGTTCTGTCATTCTATAATTCTAGCTATGTCAGTCAGACTTGAGACCTAGTTAATAACTTTTTTCTCATTGAAGTCCACGAACCCTTAACTTCTGTTCTAGCATTCATGGGCAGATGAAGTGCTTCAGTAAGCTCCATCGACACATAAACCACTGTGAACTTTTAAATGTAAAGTCCACTATATTTTATTGTGTTCAATACAGATTAGCCAAGACACTAAATTCTCATTTTAACTAGGCACCATAAAATTTTAATATTGCAAAACGCTCTTCACAGTTCAGACTTCTACTGCAGCAAAATGTAAGTTGTGTTATTGACCCTGATGAGTCTCAAGCACCTGTGGGAAAGATACTGCTATCCCATTCATTTCTTTAGGCCTACTTATTGTGTAAGTAGACGACAGAGGATGAGATGGTTGGACAGTGTTCTCGATGCTACTAACATGAGTTTGGCCAAACTGCGGGAGGCAGTGAAGGATAGGCGTGCCTGGCGTGCTCTGGTCCATGGGGTCACGAAGAGTCGGACACGACTGAACGACTGAACGACAACAATTGTGTAATACTGTTGGTGGCATTAAGGCAGACAGCAGAAAGTGAAGGGAGAGAAGTCCAAAACTGCCTATGCTGTATCCCACAGAATCATAACCCCCCCCCCCGCGTGCCCTATATTGATAGCTGCCAATTTCCCTTTAACACTACCCAGAATCTGCTGCCTAAAGTGGTCTATCTTGCTGCATTGAATGAAATAACTAGCCCCAGGCCCTTTGCTAATCTAAGCCAGAGATTCATTGAAATCTGGCAGGGATCCTCCAGAATCCAGAAGCGTTCTTCATCATTGTAGGCTGCACATGGCTGCAGGCATCATGAATCCATGTGGTGCAATGTCCGCGCCACATCAATCAACACAGCTGCTGTTTGTGATGGCAGTGAAAGAAGGAAATCCCATGCTAGGGATTATTAGGAAAGGGACTGATATAAAATGTCCAATATTGCAATGCTTCTATAGAAATCCGTGGCGCAGCTAGCAATTTCTTTGGCTTCCTGCGTATATTCCAGTGCAGCGACCTTTGGAATGCTGTTCATAGGGACTTTGTCTGATCACTAATATGAAAAGGAATATTGTACAGCTGGAAAATGTGAAGAAAATGGCAACTCAGATGATCAAAAGGTTGAAGTACCTTACCAACCAGAAAAAGCAGGATGGGGGGGGGGGGAGAGAGAGAGAGAGAGAGAGAGAGAGAGAGAGAGAGATGGTGCTTTTTTGTAGGAAATCCTGCCTGCTGCTGCCATATAACATTGGAAGTTGGGAGTTGCCCAGTGAAACTGATTGGCAGTCACTTTGTGGCACATAAATGAAAAGCACTGTGCATATATCATTTATGGATTCCACTATCACTAAATGTTGCAATGGTCCCTAACTTAAAAAGATCATGGTGCAAATGCATATGTGGTAAAGGTAAAGGGACCCCTGACCATTAGGTCCAGTCGTGTCAGACTCTGGGGTTGCGGCGCTCATCTCACTTTACTGGCCAAGGGAGCCAGCATACAGTTTTCGGATCATGTGGCCAGCATGACTAAGCTGCTATGGAGAACCAGAGCAGTGCACGGAAACGCCGTTTACCTTCCCGCCAGAGTGGTACCTATTTATCTACTTGCACTTTGACATGCTTTCGAAACTGCTAGGTGGGCAGGAGCAGGGACCGAGCAACGGGAGCTCACCCCGTCGTGGGGATTCGAACCACCGACCTTCTGATTAGCAAGCCCTAGGCTCTGTGGTTTAACCCACAGCGCCACCCACTGTGATAAATGTACCTGTGGCTAAAAGCCACCATGGCTAAATTGAACTGCCACTTTCAGAGCCGGCATGGCAGGGAGCAGCAGCATAGCAGGGCTTCCCTGCTAGTGGACTTAGCTGACCTGGAAACAGGGTGCTGGGGTATGGATCCTTAGCCCAATCAAGTAGGTTCCAGTAGGATCACGCATGCTCATTTACATATTTCTAGAATGGGTAACATACCTGGCTTGTTAGTCTCATTTGACTGCAGTTCATTGAACCTACGGAAGTGTTTCAGATATTGGGGAGAAATCTTTCAGTAGGAGAACAAAAATCCATTTCTCTTTTGCCCACTGAAGTGCCATTTTGGTCTGTTTTCTTGAACATATATTACTATAATGGCAACTTCTGTAAAATAATAAAATGACAGAGGAGACAATTAGTGAACTATTTGGTGCCTGAATTACTGGAGCTGTGTGGAAACACCCACACCCACACCCACACACCCCATCTGATTGAAGGGCTGATTTGGTGATGCAGATCTGGCCCCAATTCGATTTGGATCAATCTAGACCAGATCCAATCTGGATCCAGATACGGAAAACTGAATAGTACATTTCCAGTCACTTGCATTGGAAAAACAAAATGGCCACAACATTTTAAAAAAGTATTTTATAGAAATCCGTGGTGCAGTTAACAATTTTGCACCTTGGATTTCTATAAAATTTTAAAAAGCAATATGTCTCAAGGCTACCCATTGTCACCCTTGTTGTTTATATTAGTTTTAGAAGTTTTGGCACAAAGAGCAAGATGTAATCAAGAAATTAAAGGTATAACAGTGAGACAGAGATAATAGGAATTAAAAGCATTTGCAGACGATGTGGTGATATCTGTAGAGGAACCAATAGAGTCAATCCTGAAAGCACTGGAAGAGATAAATAATTGGAGAAGTAGCAGCTCTTAAAGTCAATAAAGATAAAACCAAGCTCCTGGTAAAAAATATGAACAATGAGAGTAAAAATGAATTATGGGAAGTGTCAGATTTAAAGATTAAAAGAAAGGTGAAATATCTAGCTGTATGGTTAACAGCAAATAACATAAATTTGTATAAAGATAATTATTTGAAAACCTGGGAAGACATTAAAATAAATTTGCAAATTTGGGATAGAGTGAAACTTTCATAGTTGGGTAGAGTGTCAACTATAAAAAAGAATGTTATTTTTGTTTCAATCAGTCCCAGTGATTGGCAAGACAGATTGTTTCAATGTATGGCAAAAAGATATTTCTAAATATATCTGGCAAGGGGGAAAAACCTGAGAATAAAACATTAAATATTGATACATGCGAAAGAGAAAGGAGGTTTTTCCCTGCTGGATATGAGATCATATTATGAAGCATCTTGTCTGTGCTGGTTGAAGGAATGGTTGACATTGAAGAACCCACATATTTTAGACTTTGGTCATGATAATATTTTTGGTTGGCATGCTAATTTGTGGTATGAAGAGAAGAAAGTATATAAAGGATTTACAAACCATATAATTAGGGAAAATTTGTATAAATATGAAAATTTATTGGAGACAAAAACACTTTGGTTCTCACCACTGGAAGCCATAGTGATAGTGAAAAAGAATATGATGGAAGGTTGGGCAACTTATAGAAATTTCTTAAGAGAAGAGGGAGGAGAGTTTAAATTAAAAGAATTTGAAGACTTATCAGGAATGTTAACAACATGGATACAATATCATCATTTCAATTAAGTATTTAAGAAAGAAAGACAGGAAGCAAGGGTTTGGTGAACAAATATCACAATTGGAGAGAGACCTGTTAGAATGTAATGTAAAAGTGTTGTCTAAAATGTGTAAGATATTATTGGAATGGGAGACAAAGGATGAGCAAGTAAAAGATTCAATGATACATTGGGAAAGAAATATTGGACATAATATTGACATGGAAGCATGGGAACGACTGTGGAATATGGACATAAAATTTACAGTATGTTGTGGTTTAAGAGAAAATTACATGAAAATAGTAGACTGGCAAAAATTTATAGATGTAAGTCAAATAAGTGTTGGCAATGCAAAGAGAAAGAATGTGCTTTTTATCATATGTGGTAGTCTTGTAGTAAGGTTAAAGCTTACTAGGAAATGATATATAATGAACTGAACTACCTAAACAGTATGGAAATTTATTTATGTATGCAACTACAGCTGCAAGAATGTTACTTGCCCAAAAATGGAGTCCTGACACGAGAAGAATGGATACAAAAACTCATGTACTATGCAGAAATGGCGAAACTTACCAGAAGAATGAGAAATCAAGATAACAAACTTTTTGTAAAATAATGGAAATGGTTTATTGAATATCTACAAATTGTAAACAGATAAAGACATTGTCAGGATTATTGTGATAATTTGCAGTTTCAAAAGAATATATAATCAAAATAGATGAATAAAAAAATAGATTAAGTTAATTTAGAATATGCAGGAAAGGATAAAAATAAATTTAGGGAACTGCAGAAAGAGGAGGAAGGAAGTCGAGATTTGAAATGTTACAACTATTGTTAAACTATTGAAATGTATATAAATGAAAACTATAAATAAAGTTGCATGTCGAGGTCCCAAGACACCCCTCCCCTAAATAAATTCACACTCCACACAGCAATTTAAGTTTAAGGTTTTTGGCATTATTTTGGCCACAACTTTATTTAAATACAACCAATGTGAGTGGTTGCTTAGGCATTGGTTCCGACTATCTGTCCCCCGCCCTGGGACAGAACTGACATCCGCTAGCCAGCGAAGTCAGTAAGGGTAAACACTTTAGGGGAGAGAACGGAGCTGGGTGCCAGGCCCTCACCTCTCCCCAAATGCTCCCAGGGGCTCTTGCGTGGCCCTAGCCCCTTGCCGGGGTACGGACAAAAGCATGTCGAGCCCCTGGATTCCTTTAACGGAATACCCTTGCAGCAGCAGCATTTTGGAGGGGCAGGCACAGTCGATTCCTTACCCCTCCACCAACCAATTTTAACCTATGCCTAACCGCAATCTTACAAGTTGTGATCCGATGCACACAGCGAAAGAGAAAGCTCCACGCTGCATGCAGGGAATTTAAAGGCCTGTGGCTGTCAATCATCAACTCGCAACATCAACATCCCCCCAAGAACAAGAGGAGCCCAATCACACGCGTGGCCATCCAAACTGACCCGCCCAGCAACAAGGGAGTTGTCTTGTTAACTCTTCCGCAACACATGCTCTCCCTGATTGGAGAACTCGCTTTATAAAACAGTAAAATGTCTGTAACTTGTTGTTTTTTCACATAGATACATGAAATTGGAATACATGATAGCCCCTCAAGAGGGGATTAACGCTCAAACAGGTAGCTCCAGGGGATTTCATGCTAGCCACCTTTAAAGTTTGCTTTTTTCGAAAGAATGTTTGTGTGTGTGTACTCTGTGTGTGTGTGTGTACACTGCACAATGTAATATTACACTGTATGTGTATTGTTTGTGCATAACAGGTCCTTGTACAATTTCTCCTGCTCATTATCATCAATTACAGCTTCTCCTTCTCTGTATTCATAGTTGTGTTGCTATTTTAAAAATCCTGCTGTTTCTAGGGTGAAATACACCCGGGGAGGCAAAGAAAGATGTTTCTGTAAGAGCAACTGCAGTGGGCATGAGTGGCTTCAGGTATTATAGGATGGAGGGAGGGGATTGCAGGAAAAATAAATCCTGTATTTTTCTTACACATCCCAAATGTGCGTATGATTTCTACACAACTTCTAATTCAGTGAGGCATTTCTGTGGGAAGCCTGCTATTCTGTGTGTATCTCTTTAGCTGGACGAGGATGCCTGGTTTGACAGGACTGATCTTCGCAGCAGCCATTGTAGCCCCTCTGCTCAAGCAGTTCTCCTAAGGACAAGGAACTGGGTTTGGAGACACCTGCCTAAGCACACACGCTCCTCCAAGCAAAGTCTTCCTTCCACTGATCTTTAAACTGTGGGAAGCATTCTTTTTTAAATATTTGCTAAATGTGTGTCCCATCATTCCACCATGTTGTGTTCTTGCACTTTGCCTTCGATCCTGCCCACCTACACAGGAACATAAGAAGATGAGCCCTGCTTGGTCAGACAAAAGCCCAGTCTAGTCCAACATCCAGATTTCCCATAGCAGCCAACCAGAGATGCCTTCAGGCAGCAGGGGAGGTGCTGCCGGTGCTTTGAGGCACCAGAGGCCAGTGTGAATGAGCAGCCAAAATCTCTAGTTAGATTTTAGTATGGGGTTGAAGAACCATTCAACACACACACACTTTTCATGGCATGCCACATGAGTTACCCTGCTCAGCACATCCATCCGTGCCCTACCCAATTTGAAAACAGAAATAGTATATTACCTCAAATCACATGCACGGATTTAGTTTTTTGGGGAAAACACATCTTGATGGTATTTAAAAATAGAGTCTGGGATTTGTGCTTGCAAACTTTTAATTTTTCTGCTATACATTTCAAACGAAAACAGCAGACTATGTGCATGTCATTTTCTTGCTCTGCTCCAAATGCTGCAGGTCTCCCCACCCCCCACCCCCCAAATCCCAAATTGTGTTCAGAAGACGTGATAGCCATCTTCATCTTTAATGAGAATGAATATTCCACAGTACAGCTGGGGAGCTGTAAATCCCTGAACAGATTTCCACTAGAGCACTAATGCTGAATTTAAGCATTTGTTTCATGTCCTAAATGTATGAAGAATTCTACTGAAATGAAAAAAAAATAACCAGAAGTATAATTTAAACTCAGTAGAAATCTATTATATTTAAGGGAACAAGAATACTAACAGGTCCTTGCCTTTATGGCTGACAAACACTTCAGATATTTTCAGTAGCATACCAGGGGTTTTTTTCAGCGCCCAGGGCCATATCCTGCCATTGATGTAAGAGACCTCCTTTTTGCAACATTACTGCTGTTTATTTTGTTCTGCCCCTAAAAAGGAATGCCATACAGTTATAAAGTAATGCAAGTGATGCATAGCATATTGTCCCCCGTTTGCTGTATTTCTAAAATGTGCTCATTGGCTAAAAGGCAACAAACTGAGAATTTATAGAAATGAAACTTAAAAAAGAAAAAGGCCCTGTCAATAAGACATGATGTGGAGAATGGAAACATAAGCTTGCCTCGAATTGTCCAGTAACTGCCAGGCCTGGCTGTAAATCGTCCCTCGCCCCAAAGGCTCCTTCGACACACATACACACACCCAGAGGAAAGCATGAAATAAAAATATCAACTAACATTGATTTGTAATTTTTTGTAAGTATTTATATTCTGCAACACGTGGAGAGCGGGGAGGCAAAGGGGTCCCATGACCACATAGGCCCTGTTGCCCTCCTGGTTGCTCCCCCCCTCTCAGCAGCTCAGGGTGGCGGCTGCCCAGGGGGCCTTCTCTGTGGCAGCCCCTCAGTTGTGGAACTCCCTCCCCACAGAAGCGCGACCAGCACCTTCCTTATACAGCTCTCACTGAAATGCTAAGGGCACACCTGTTAACTCTGGTTTTTGACACTTGAGAGGTGTGTTTTAAGACCCATCTTATTTTTGTAATTTCAAGCTGTTTTTAAATTTATTTTTTATTAAAGATTTTCTTGCATGACAAACAAACAAAAAGGAAAAAGTACATTTAGTCAAGGGTTTCCCCCCAAGAAAAATATGTGCCGGTACGCATCATGCCCCCACGCCTCCTGCCAGTGGCCCACCCACCCACTTGCTCCATCCCACGCCACACCTTAGCCATTTCCTCCAGCAGCAGAGGAGGAATCATTAAAAACAATTAAACATTGATAGAATTAAAACTAACACACAAACATAAAAACATACAGATAAAAACAGCACAGCTTATGGGCCTCTGATTCAAACAGAGCCCACTATACACACACACACACACACACACACACATGATCCATGGGGTCACGAAGAGTCGGACATGACTAAACAACTATACAACAACATATATGAGGCATCTTGCTAGATGAAACTAGAGCTGGGCCAAATTTCTCAGAAGTGTTTCCCTGAGAAAACGTCTGAAATCATTTGTTTTCTCAATTTCCAGAGTTTATTCTGAATATTTCCCATCATTTTTTGCAGGATCTGCCAATGCGTCCCACCCCACACAGACCTATACAATGCTCCAGAACAATGCTAGGCCAAAGGGCAATTTGGAAGATACAAAATGGTGGCCAAGCTGCCATCAGACTTTCTGCTGCTTCCAGTGAACAGAATCAAATTGTATTATTAGTCTGCAGAGGCAAGAGACAGAGGATTCCCGCCATGACCTTTTGCACCAGGAGGCAGTTGGGGAAGCTGCAGGTATTCCCACTTCTGTATTGCCCCTCTATTGATACAGTAGTTCCAATGAGAAAAGCAAAAAAGCATTTCCACAAGGCTAATTAGAAAAAGGCCCGAACATAACTAAGGGATTGATTAGAAGAAATGACAGCTGAGGAGCGGGGGGGGGGGGCCTGCATTGCATTCCTAGTACTTTGGCCTCTGCAAAATGTCCCCAGCCAGTTTTCTCTCTGTTGAGCCCTGAGAAGGTGGTGGACTCCTTTCACTGGAGGTGTTTAAGGAGTGGCTGGATGGCCATCTGTCATGTATGATCTAGTTGAGATTTCTGCATTGCAGGGGGTTGACCCTCGGAGTCCCTTCCAACTCTAGAATTCAATGATTGGAAGTAAACCAGAACCAGGGCCGGCCCAGCCATGAGGCAAGGTGAGGCAACTGCCACGGGCAGCAGATCCCAATATTGATCTTTACCCCACTGTTCTCCACTCAACTCTTCTTCCCTGACAGGGAGGGGGACACCATTTTGTGGCTAACCTTGTGCCAGAATGTTTGGGGCTGGCCCTGACCAGAACTGACTTGGAGGAGATAAAAGCAGGGGAGGGAATGCTGATGCCACTCCTCTGCTGCAATGTCCACTCCCCACATCAAATGGGGGGGGGTGACTTTTGCATGGTCACGCACAAACCCCTGGATCCCAGTGCAGTTCCTGGTAGTTCAGACTGGCTTCACCCTCCCCAGGCTGGATACCTGGGGTCTCCGCCTACCTCAGTCAATCATCGCCCAATCCCTCCTGGGGAGGCGTTGCCAGGGGATTGGCCAGGTAAGGGGAGGGACCGCCCTGCCCACACAACAGAAGGTGAAGCTTACCTGTGAAGCAGCAGTCGGCTCCCACCCTGCCCTCCCTCTGTTAAGTCTTCTTTTGCAGGTTAACCTCTTCTCCACAGGTACCCAGGGGCTGCTATGTCAAGGTCACTGTTGAAGGGCCAGAAAGGAATGTTCCTGAATTGGCAGGTTTTGCCTTTCCCATAGCAAAACGTCACAACTTTCGCAGTTTCAAGCCTTGGGTGGAATCATTTAGTCTATCTTCCTAAGTGGGGTGTGTGTGTGAAGCAGTGACCCACACCCCCTTTGTGGCGGTGATACCAGGGTTCCCCTTTAAAGAGGTCTTGGGGGGAGGCATTGGCCATACACCGAGAGGTTGTCATTGCTCTCCCCTCCAGCGGCAGAGAAACTGGGGGTGGGCTCTCTGCTTGAACATATGTTCTCCAGAGCCAGTCCAATCCCCACACATTCTGGATAACCCTGAAGTCTCCCAGATCCCCGGCTGGGGACTGGGAAGGATAAACGCCCAATGCCTGAGCCAAGGTCTCCCTACATCTGAATCTTAATAAAGTTGTGGCCAATTTTAATCCTACAGGACATTGTCTTGAGTCTTTATTCTGCTCATGGGTCGCCTGGGGTTTGGGGGACTCCGCTTGTCCGTGCAAATCACCAGTTCCCCTTTTACAGCTCAGGTTATAAGACTCAGACCTCTTTATCTGTGCAGACAAAGAGAAGTGCTGGAACTGCAAACAAATTGGAGAGCCGAAGAGAGGGTGGTAATGGTTAACAGAATGACAGTCCCTGTCCTTTGTAGATACTGTACAATCCTCTGTTGAATATTATTCTGATATATGTAGGATGCTGATTATTTCAGAGAAGCAATTAATCAAGCAATGACTACACTCATGTGTTCAATTAAAGTTTTTATGGTTGATTAATCTTTATAAGTTGTATCATTACTGCTTGTGGGATTTTTGTGTTTTTTGTTTTTAAATTTCTGCATCCAAGGCAAGGAAGCCCAGTGCAGAACATGCGGAGCAAGATTTTAACAAACTTGTATACTTAGAAAGATGTGGTTAAGAAAGGAGCTTAGAGAGCCATTATTTTTCACTGTCAGAAATATTGGTTTGTTTACTGAAGCTGAAAAGCATAATGAACGGTCACTAAATATGTGCTTTCATGGCAAGTGCATCAGCATGTCAGAACTGCCCTTTTTATAATCATTAGAAACCCACAGGAGTTTTCTCTCAGCCATCATTACACAACGGTTCTTATTTGTGGTAAGATCTGAATCCATAGCAGCTCTTGAACCTGTGGTTAGGGGCACTAGTTGTCAAACCAGGGGCGAAACCAGGCTTTATTTCACCTGGGTCAAAGACCCAGTTTGGCACACACATGCCCATGCGCATTTGCATACACACATGCAGGCTGGGAGCCTCAATGGTGCCCCTCTATAGGCATCACCTAGGACAAAAAGCCTGGCTACCCCCCGCTATGGCTCTGGTCAAACTTCTTACATTTAAAGAGGCTCATCCAGACTTCACCCAAGAAGATATTCTGCTGCCTGAGGTGGAGCAGGAAATGAGGCTCCACAAGTACGTAGTACCCGTAGACAGCCAAGTTATTTTGGCAATCTGCGGCCAAAATGTCATCAAGCACCTCTTGCCATTCCTGGCAGTCAAATGATAAATACATTTTAAAGCTAACAATTTGTTTCACTCTCATGCCACCCAAAAGCAGATGCCCAAAGTGGTTACTCTACTCTGCCTAACAGTTGGACCCCAATCCTCACTGCCCACAGAACTTGATGCAGTGCAGCAGGTTATGTTGTAGGTCTCTCACACACACATGGCCACGGCTGGCTTCTGGGTCTCTTGTTCATTCTACTGCACGAGGATGACGAGCAAAACTCTAGAAGCGTTTCATGGTGGGCAGAGAGCCCACTTAAGTTGCTTTGCAAGCAGAACATCTCAGGTTCAATTTCTGGCACCTATAACCCAAATAATTTTGGCTTGCACAGCTGGAGGAGGCCTTGGCCTGCGATACTGGAAATCAGCTGTTGGTCTGCTGAGAAGGATCAGTGGTCTGATCCCAATATAAGGCAGCTTCAGGTGTTCCCTTTCAGGGAAGCTGCTTAGCCACTACTGAAGTCTTCACTGAGGAACCTCAGGTTTCCCAGAACACAAGATGAGAATGAATGGTCAGAGGAAAAAACCGTATACTATGTCATACCACATAACACTGGCCAAAAGGGGAACTGCAAACCACATGAACAAAAAATCTTCCTAGCTAGCTATCAGCCAGAACCAGCTTAAAGGTCAAGTGTGTGGTCTTCCATCAGGGTCCATCTAGGGATGGATTGAGCAGCTAATTTCATCCCATGTCAGTGTTGCCAGCACTGAATCCTAGGTTAATTCCGTCCATGAATGCATGGAAGTCTGCACTTACATTGCACCCTCCTTTTATGTAAAATATACTTTATGTTTTAAACTGATTCCACCCTACACTTCAGGGCATTCATCTGCAAAATATGCACTGTGTGCACATATTTTTTGTAAAATATGTATCTGCAAACACATTTCACACGCTCAAATTGCATTGCAAAACCTGGAGAAGTGTGCAATCCCAACTGCATCACAGTCTACAAGCACATTTGGGAGTTTGGGGTCAGGTCTTTCTGCTGCAAAAAGCAGAGCAAATGAATTCTCCCCCAATCATTGTCCTATCAGAAGGGCTTCACTGTATGATTTTGCTGAACATGGAGATTGGGCCTCGCGAGTACATAACTTTGCCAGTGCACTCAAGAAGATATTCAGCAAGCACCAGCTGGGTTGCAAGGCACTTTCAATGTTTAATGCCTCATCTGAAAAAGCTATACAAGTGCTAGCTAGGTAAGTGCACATCAAGCTGGAATACCGCACATTCCTCACAGCTGCTGCTTGGGGATGGAGCACCAGGAGGTGAAGCTGTGTTGTTTGTTGGAAGAATGTCAGTCTCAGGGGCTGCAGGCTGTGGTGTCTGCTGCATTGACAGTATGTCCTCCTGGGACCTTGCATGCTTCCACATTGAGATCCTTATGAAAATCCCTCAGGATTTACTGTGCATTTCTCAGAATATACACAACTTGATAGGCAACTTTTGCCTCATCTACATATTTTGCAAGCCATTTCCTCAAATATAATGCATTTTTGCATGCCATTGTGGCTAATATATGCATTTTAATACATTTTCTCCCCTGTACCCACATTTCTTTGCTTGAAGAACATCGTTGCAAAATTTGGAGAACTACAAGTTTCAAAGGGCATCTGCCTTGCATTTCATATATTGTTTTGGGAAGTTTAAATTAGGTATGTTCTCATTATAATGGGAACGGACCCCATTTCCTTGACCATCTTCACTTGTTCCTTCAGCATCTTCTGTCAAATGCTTGCTGCTTTTTCAGTTGTGGTTGACCTTTCAATTCTGCAGACTGAAGTAGTTGAGTGGGCATAAATTGAATAAAGCAGCCCTCCCAGTCTCATGCTGTTAGGGACTTTATATACTAACAGGAATACCTTGAACTTAGCCCAGTATCAAACTGACAGCCAGTGCAGATCTCTGAGCCAGGGTGTTATATGTTAACAGGATCTCACTCCTGACAGCAGCTGTGCTGCAGCAGTCTGCACTAACTGCAGTTCCCAGACCAAGTACAAGAGGAGTCTCACACATGGCATCCATACAGTCTTGTGGTCCACGATATCTGGACTACTGTGGTCAAGGCAAGCTGCCCTGGTCCAGGAGCTGGTAGAGGGAACTTCTAGCCACTGGGGATACTGGGCATCCCATGTCATGAATCCTGAAGCACCCACAAACTGCACACCTGCTCCTTTGGGGAGTGCAATCCCATACAGGGCACGCAATTGGCCAGTTTCTGAGACAAGAAAATCTCTGTGTTGCTGAGATTCAAGCTCAGCTTATTTTCCTTCATCCATCGCACCACTGCTTCTAGGCACTGGTTCAGAGCCTGTGTGGCCTCTTCTGATTCAAATGGCCCACCTGGTCTAGCATCCTGTTCTTACAGTGGCCAGCCAGATGCCTCTGGGAAACCTGCAAGCAGGATTTGAGCATAAATCACTTGCCTTGCCTCTTGGATTTGTGTGACTATCTAGGCTTGTGTGTGTGTGTTTGTTTCTGGCTGTGTGCTCTCCCTGAAGGGGCAGGGCTTCTGTTGAGTCAGGTGACTAGCTGTGGGCGGAGCTAGTCAGTGCCTGGAGGGCAGCGGCTGGGGAGGGAGCACAAGGTGAGCTGAGCTTGGGGCACACTGCAGGTTTTGTGGGTTTGTCTTTTTGGGGCTGCGTGTGATTAAGTTTGTTTATTTGTTTGTGGATGGACTGGATGGCCCTTGTGGTCTCTTCCAACTCTATGATTTCCAGCAATTGGTGTTCAGAAGCATTGCTGCCTCCAAATGTGGAATCAGAGCCCGGCCATCATGGTGAGTAGCCATTGAGAGCCCTCTCCTCCTCCATGAACTGGTCTAATCCTCTTTTAATGGTTGGTGGCCATCACTGCCTCCTGGGGGAGCGAGTTCTGTAGTTTAACTATGCACTGTGTGGAGAAGTACATGGAGAAATGGAGCTGTCCTCAGCATCCCGGTGGCACCTTGCCCCTCAATATATACTAAGGACCACTCCCAGCAGCTTCATGTAAATACCTTTCCAATCCAGGTGGCACCTTGCCCCTCAATATATACTAAGATACAGGCTTTCCAATACAGTGGAAGTTCTCTACTTAAAAGGCTTGATGGAATTACATAGCACTGGAGATAAAATAGTGCCCTGCAGTATCCCATAGCATAACTGCCAGGGGGCTGAAAAGCACCCTCCCAGTGCTACTATCTGAACCTAGATGCCATGGAAAGAATTGTGTCCTGCGCTTGGAACTGGCATGAGTCTCTCCCACATGTCCTGCCAGCCACTGTCCCATTCTCCGGAGGGAGGGATCCATCAGCTCCTTGGAGGCAGAGCCAAGCAGCGTAGTCTAAAATATGTGACATGCTAGATGGTGGCTGCTAAGGAGGTGGGCCAGAGGCCACAGCAGCCTAACCCAGTGAGGTTAATGGTCAGTTTCCAAGGTAGTTACTACTTGTGAGAGACCCTTTATTTCTCTCTAAGAGCCCTCACACTTTTAAAATGCTTCCCCTGACCGTGTCTCTCCCTAGGTTTCACCGACGACTAAAATGAATCCTAAAGTGTTAATATGGGAGATGTCTTCGGGGTACCTCAGTGCTCCACGTTCGAAAACCTCTTGCCACCTTGGGATCTCCCGCCCTGGGTTCCCACTACTGCAGCTTGCCTTCCCTTTTGGCAACTGCGTGGCACCTTTGGCTTCACTGCCCAGCCCTCTGTATGACAGGAGAATAAACCACCCGTTCCCTCTTCCACAGGAAAACCTTTGTTCTTTCCCCTCAGTCACACCTCTTGAGGCACTGATGCACTGCCAGAGTCCACGAACGTTGAAACACAAAAAAGTTTATTGAGGTAACTTAAATAACATGGATGTTCAGGTTTAATGTGGTTACAATTCTTCTTTTCATGTACGTTAGCTTTGTTACAACATAGCAAGGATAAAAACCTTTCCTTCCCTTCCCAAAGCCTAACCTCTCACGAGCTCTCTCCAACCCGCTCACCCTCTAACCCTGCCCAACTGCCATTCTCCCCTTTTAAAAGGTCCAAAAGCCCCGCCTCTTGCGAGTGAGCTGTCAGTCACATAGAGTGGGTGTTAACTCTTTATGCGCTGGGCACCTGACCATACCCAGTTTCAGGACTGATCCGTTACACTACTCTAGTTGTGAAGAACAGGGATTTAGTCCAGCACAGTGTTCTCACCAACAGACAAATGGCTTTAAGGCTCAGGCTTCATAGCAGCAGGTTTAGTTTACTGATTCCCTGAGTCACTTGAATCAGCTGGCAGGGCTTCTAGCTGCCTAGATGGTCCTCTGGGTCACACAATTAAGCCTGGCATTTCTATTGCAGATATGCTGGCTTCTTGTGATGGGAGGTAAGGTGTTGGTCCCAAAGGTTTAAGACCCCTGGTGCATTAAACATGTTTCCAACATGCAGGTTTAGGGCAGGGGGATTAATCCCTTGGAGTGATTTGTTCCCCTCCAAATATCAAAATAAGCAGACATTTCAAGTGAGAGAACAAATATATGATCGTGTTCTGCTCTGGTTTGCTGGTCAAGCTTTGAGAAAGCAGCTTCCACATAACCAGCCAAGCAGAACAGAATATTATTCTCTTATTTGTTCAAAGGATTTGCCTGTAAAACATTATTTAGCAAATAGTTGTCTCACTGAATGTTCACAATTTGCCCAGAATATATTTCCAGTGAACCAACACTTTTCTGGTAAGAACTGTTAACTGCTTTAGAAAGCTAATGACTTGGAAGTTCATTCATCTCCTACTGATATTGTTGGGCTGAATTAAAAGTGTTATAAAAGAACAGAAATGGTAGACTGAAAAGCAGACGGATTCCACACATGGTGTTATTTGATTTCATTGAGGATACATTGCTGGAAGGCTGAGCTGCAGTTTCCCTTTTTGGACGGGGTGCTCTGCTTATCGGAAGCTGCAGATCAGCAAGGCATATTTGCCATTATGCCATGCTTGTGAAACACGGCTCATCTCATTTCTAAGCATTTCTCCAATGAAAATGGGGACGTCCTAAGGAAAAGCAGGGCATTCTGGGATCAGATCAGAAACCTGGACAGCTTCTGTAAACCCAGGACTGTCCCTGGAAAATAGGGACATCCTACTGTCCCTGGAAAATAGGGACATCCTAAAGAGGGTCTGTCATCCATGTGCCATGCTTTCTAGGCACAGGTCCTGGATTTTGAGGTTCATGTCCAAGCATTTTGGGTTTTTTTTGTCCTGCCACTTTTCCTAGGAAAATCTGCTGTTTAGTACAGAATCAGAGCAAATATTGGTTGGGTTTTCCTCAGATTGCTGTTCCGATTCAGCAGTAAACAATGAGTTTTCCCCAGAATAACCACTCGGACACAGACCTAGAAATCCCTGACCTATGCCTATAAAGTGCAGCACGAAGGGAAACGTGGCTGAGCCCTCACCCTGAGGCATTTGGCTGGTCATTGTCACACATGCATGCCTATGGCTTAACAACTGCAGCATTAAGGGATGACTTGCCTTTGTGAATGAGCCATCTTAGATGAAGCATCACAAAGCTTTTACATCTGAATCACTCTGTTTAAGAAACATTGCACTCTAGAGGAGAAGTTGATTATCAACTTAAAGCAGATAAACTTTAATAAAGTTTAGGATACAATCCTAAAACCACCTAACTGAGCATAACCCCACGTAATTCAGTGGAATTTACTGCTGAGAAGACATGCTTAGGATTGCAGGCTTAATCATGCATCTTAAGTTGGGTTGGGGTCAATGGTTTTTAGCACTGGTACAGTTGGATCTCAGGGCAAAAGCATGGAATGATGAGGCGGGCAGGGGGAAAAGAGAAAAATAAATTGGGTGCTTTACAACTGAAGTAATAGATATGGGCCACTTCACAGGGGCCTCCTATGAGATTGCTAGGTCCTGGGTCCAAAAGTAACTAACTCAACACCATTGTGTTTCAGTGGAGTCAATTCACACATTCATAGAATCCTAGAGTTGGAAGAGACCACAAGGGCCATCCAGTCCAACCCCCTGCCAAGCAGGAAACACCATCAAAGCATTCCTGACAGATGGCTGTCAAGCCTCCGCTTAAAGACCTCCAAAGAAGGAGACTCCACCACACTCCTTGGCAGCAAATTCCACTGTCGAACAGCTCTTACTGTCAGGAAGTTCTTCCTAATGTTTAGGTGGAATCTTCTTTCTTGTAGTTTGAATCCATTGCCCCGTGTCCGCTTCTCTGGAGCAGCAGAAAACAACCTTTCACCCTCCTCTATATGACATCCTTTGATATATTTGAACATGGCTATCATATCACCCCTTAACCTTCTCTTCTCCAGGCTAAACATACCCAGCTCCCTAAGCCGTTCCTCATAAGGCATCGTTTCCAGGCCTTTGACCATTTTGGTTGCCCTCCTCTGGACACGTTCCAGCTTGTCAGTATCCTTCTTGAACTGTGGTGCCCAGAACTGGACACAGTATTCCAGGTGAGGTCTGACCAGAGCGGACCTCAGCATCCTGGTGGTACCTTGCCCCTCAAATATTGCAGCCCATCAATAGGAGTATAGCATCTAGTATAGCATTCAGAATCACAAGACGCTGCTCAGATCATTCCCAGGCCTGGCTGGAGATGCCAGCAATTGAACTTGGCACATGAGGTAAACCCCCCCCCCATGGCAACACCTTCTCTGCCAGGGAGGAAGGGGTGAAGGTCTACATCAGGAACATGCATGGGGAAAAGAAAGACTGGCATATGACTCTACTGCCCCTGTGCATCCTGAGGTGGTTGCCTCACCTTGTCTCATGGGTGGGCAGGCCTAAATTTTCCTGTTAGTTTGGGGTGGGTAGGGTGGAGTGGCAATTGCAAAGTGTACTTACAAAAAAAACCTCTATTATCATCAACAGACTAATATCTAGTGAATGACTTAGTCTCTTGATAGTTATGTTTTACACTATCAAATGAATTCATACACCTGGAATCTGTTTTCTTTAGGTGTGCTGTTTTATACCTCCAAGCTGATCCTGAAATGGAACTGGTAGGCCCACTTTATAACACTGAAGAATTTACTGCCTTAAAGTAAACTCACAAACCGTGTCATTCCAAAGAACTTTAGATTTACACCCAGTAATTGTATTTCGCTTGATAGACTCATTCATGTCCTTAAAGTTAATTGCCAAATAAAGCACTTTCAGGATCAAGGCCAAAGATAATTTTTCCAATAAACCCAGATGATACCACAGCTGAACCTGCAAACTCCACTCACCTTTCATGTCACTGTCATAACATGATTGGCTGAGTTTTGCATTGTCATTGACACATCATCATAAAGCAACACATTTCCATTAAATGATCAGTCAAGGTTTGCTGTGGAGTACTGGGGAATTGGACCAAAGCTACAAGCAAATAACAAAATCTGATGTGCTTGCCCTAGGAGCAGGTACCATGTAGTTCCATTGGCACAGCATGCGGTCCTTCCAATCAGCTCCCCACCCTGATTCCTTTTCCCCTAAAGATGAGCAATTTGCAGGCCAGACAGAGAAGCGGGGAGATGTCTGTGACTTTGCAAAGGAGACAGGAAGAGTCGACCAAGCTAGAGCTCTGAAGAAACAGCTGCATGAGGACAGAAGGCAACATGGGAGTAGTGCACAGAGGCAGGCAATGAGCTCATTTGCATGCCAAAGGAGTATTATGCAAATCTATGCAAATGAAGGGATTCCCTAACTCTCTCTTCTCTTGTGCCCTCTCCAAATGGTTCTTCTTATGGCCATGGTTTATAAGGAAGGATTAGATAAATTCATGAGTGAGGGTGAAAGTCCATCAGGAGCAGTTCTCTGAATAGAACTGTTATGTTTAATGGGAGTCTACCTCTGCCTCCCAGAAACTGGTATGAAAAGAACAGGAAAGGTCATTGCCTTCATGCTTTGCTTGTTAAATGACCTTATTCCCTACCTCTTCCACTAAGATGCAGATTGGAATTTAGCCATCTACCAGATTTAGCACCTCTCAAATATTCACACCACAAGGGTGGAATTTATAGCCCTGCATTTGCTTGCAATGTAATTAAAAGCTGTTTGTTTGGGTTTCATATTCTGTGTTTTTAAGAAATCAGCATGCTCTGGGGGGAAGAAGAAGGGAGCATTTCCTATCAGATCTTTATTGAGCTAGATGTTCTGAGAGAACAATAATATCAGATATGCCATATGCTAACAACTTTAATTTTAACCACAGCATGTTTGTTGACTATGAATTTATTTATTGCAGCTTTATTAAGCACCCTTCTTCCCAACTGGTGTCCACATAAAATCAAAGATCTGCAGCAGCAGGAGAAATCTTGAGTTAAAGAAAGTTATAATTGCTTCTGAACTAATTCACACTTTCCCTTAAAAGTTATGGCCCATTCTCAGATATCTAGAACACATGTGCTTCATCATAATTTCAATTAGCAATGGATGATACCCCTCCAATGTTGGCTTGGAATACGCTAAGCTATTTAACCCCAAATTAAGAATTAACTCTGCTTATTCCAAGTTAAATCAATCAGACATGTCTAACTCACACACATCACCTTCCTCTTTCTCACACAAGCATCCTTTATAATAATAATAATATTTATTATTTGTACCCCATTCAGGACCAGGGAGTCCCCCACACCCGCCCGCCTCCTGTCCCCCCAAAACAGTACTTCTGTCTTGTCAGGATTCAACCTCAATCTGTTAGCCGCCATCCATCCTCCAACCGCCTCCAGGCACTTTACCCTCAGAATCACGAGATGACAAGGCAAAACTGTCCAGCCACCAGCAGATGAGGCTTCCATGGCAATCTGTCTGTGGCTACCAGTCATGATGGGTAAATGACACCCATCACAGCAACAGCAGGAGTGGGCTGGCTTCCCACGGTATCTGTTCAGCCAGCGCCACCAGTATACCTGAAGGAGCATCTCCACCCCCATTGTTCTGCCCAGACACTGAGGTCCAGCGCTGAGGGCCTTCTGGCGGTTCCCTCACTGTGAGAAGTGAAGTTACAGGGAACCAGGCAGAGGGCCTTCTCGGTAGTGGCACCCGCCCTGTGGAACACCCTCCCATCCAGATGTCAAGGAAATAAACAACTATCTGACTTTTAGAAGACATCTGAAGGCAGCCCTGTTTAGGGAAGTTTTTAATGACTGATGTCTTGATGTATTTTAATCTTTTGTTGGAAGCCGTCCAGAGTGGCTGGGGAATAAATATGTGAATGCCTCTTTCGGGAGCTGCCTTGAGTTGGCCATGTGTTTTGTTTCACATGCTTCAGAATGTTGCAAGTTATCCCTGCTGCATTTGGGTGATTCCTGCACACCCTGCTTAGTGGGACCCTAGACTTCTGCCCCAAAGTCATGCCCTGGTGGAATCACTGACTGCAGCAAACCTGCCTCTCAACTCCAGATTTTGCTTGCTGTAAGAAAAAGCAGAATTGTTCACAACATTTCTGTACCCAACGATTTGTCTGAGTTGAGTGCCATGACTTGACCTGCAGCAGGCTCTGCAACTGGGGACATTGCATATCTCCTAAATTTGGATCTCCCTGTTATGAAAACTTCCCGCGGGGGCAGGCTGAGAGGCTGACCCCAAAGGCGGACGAAGCTTCCGTGCCCTCTGGCTTCTGGAGTCCAGGGGCACAATGTAATATGCGGTTGTTCCCAGCTTGAAAACAACACAGACACAAGCCTTTTGGCTAAGATCTACTTTATTGTAGATAAAGAGCAGAATATATACATCTGCGTAGCAGCTCATAATTCAGAGCTGTCTCTTAAAGCGTCTGCATCTCCTGCTGCAGAACTGAAAGTAAAGAAGTACAACAGTAATTATAATGACATCACATGTGTGGGATGCTGGTATGGCCAGTGTATTTCACACAGAGTGGAAACATGACTCTTGAGTCTTGTGACCTTGCTGCAGCGTTCGCAGCTCGGCATGTACTGAATATCACAACATCCTCCCCCGATATTAGACAATGTGAGAGCGGCGAAAAGTAAGGCATCATTAAGAGAAGTAAACAAACAGTTATCATATACACAGTATGAATCTGTTGTCTTTGTTCCATCCTTGGAACTCTCTGAGACTGGTTCTACCAGTTGGAGCCTTTGATAACCAACTCTCCAGGGGACCAGAGCACTTGCTCTGTGTGTGTTGGCAGGAACAGTGTTGAACTTTGCAACCTGTTGCTGTGGCTTTTTCACATCTGTGAAGTGAGCCTGAGTGTCTCTGTCTTGAGTGCAAACTACAGCTACATTTGCAACTGCTGAGATTGCAAACTCTTTGGAGTAGCGTTTGGGCGCCTGACCCTTTGTTACTCTCTCAGATCTACGCATAAGATGTAGATCTTCTTTGCTGAGTTTCTCCTGAACAGGACTTTTTGGAGAAACTTTACCAATTGTAAACAGTGGCTCTAAAGATCCTAGCACATCATCATCTGTAGATGGCCTGGTACTATCATGAGCTCCTCTCTCAATGACAGTTTCACCTGTGTCGGAACTAGCCGTGGTTGAGCTTGCACTGCTACTGCTGGTGTCAGTATCCTCATATGTATTGACATCAATGGGAAAGCTTTGGAGAATCTGTGTCTCCGGCTTTACAGTAGGTTCTACCTCCTGAGTAAGAATTACTGTGTTTGAGGAAGGCAATAGAATTCTGTATTGACCTTTCTCATAGCCCATAAAGATGCCTTGGATGGTTGCACCTTCAAGTGATTCCACCCACATTTGAGAACCAAAAACCTTAAGATGCTTAACAGAAGGCTTTCTGTTAAACAGTATCTCATAAGGTGAGCATTCCATTCCTTTTGGAATACTCCTGACCCAAGCATATGTGAAGGCAGATAGGCTTTCAGCCCAATTCTGTTCAGACAGCTTTGCACTTAGCAATTGCGCCTGCATACCCTCACGTAGTATTGTGTTAATTTTAACACACAAATCTTTATCCCACGATGATTGGCTGACGGCAACTTTGTGCCGAATGCAATGTTGACTTAGGAACTCCTTGAACTCCTGTGAATCAAACACTGGTAATTGATTAGTATACAAACATTCAATTTTGCCATCATGCATGAAATCTATCTTAGCACAAAATTCAGTGAACTTGGCCAAGACTTGCTGCGGACTTTTCATAGTGTAAATCCAAGAGAATTTAGAGAAATGGTCAGACAGCAATAAATAACAGGTAGCTCCGCCTCTAGATTGTGGCAAAAGTCCTATTACATCAGCAGAAACCTGCTGGAAACATTTTGTGATCTTTTCTCTGCGTGGCTGTTTGGTAGTCTCCTTGGACTTAGCAGCACCTGCAAAAGAATAAGAATCAACAACATCAAAACAACAGTCAGTAGATTCAAAAGATAGTAAAAATAGTCCATCTTTGTTCTTCTGAGCTGTAAGGATCACTTCTCCATCCTTAAAAATTGTGCAAAGTCCTTTGCGCAGCCTGAGCTCGCAGTCCCTTCTCGGTAAGCTGCGGTGCACTTAGCAGGTTGTAGGCAATTTCTGGAACATATAGCACGTTGCTGATAGACAGCTGGAGACTCTGAAGATAAACAGTTCCAACTCCAGTCGATTTCAGGTGTGTTCCACTCACCTGCGACACGGTGGATTCCAGCTTCTTAAAAGTCTTAAATAAACGCTTGTTTGCGGTCATGTGGTGGCTGGCAGCTGAGTCAATTACCCACGCTAGGCCAATGTCAATGTCATCCTGGTCCTGCACGCCTTGTGTAAGCAATGCAACTGTGCGCCCTTTGGAGCCTTTGGCTTGCGCCTTGCCTGTAGATCCAGCTGCGTTTTGGCTCTGGATAGATCCCTTCTTGGGTTTTCTGCAGGTCTGGAAACTGTGTCCTCTCAAACCACAGTTTGTGCAGCGTATGACTTTAAGAGCTTGCACATGCTCAGTTGGACCACTAGGTGGGGTAGAGGACGCTTCACTCCCCCTTCCATTAGCCTCATTTTGAGCAGCACAACGATCTTGCTCATTTAGCAAAGTTGAGAAGACTCTGGCAACGGTTAAGTTTTGAGCATCCAGGGCACCTAGCTGTGATGCAATAGCACTATAACCGGCATGGAGGCTATTCAAAACCATGAAACAAAACACATCTTCGTTTAATTGCACGTTGCGTTGTGCGAGTTCACTTCTTAATTCTTTCATATGGTTAAGATGCGAACGCAAATTGTCTCCCTCCTTTAGCCTAAGGTTGGTGAGACGTTGGAAATGGAGCATGGAACTTCCTGCCGCAATCCTTAAATGTTCATTTTGCAAAACAATCCAATAATCATTAGCGTGAATCAAATCTCTGACGTGTATTAACTGAGATTGATCAAGATGCAAAACAATGGTCGCCTTCGCCTGATTGTCTCTGTTCAGCCATCGACCACCAGGGAGCAGTGGAGGGGCATTAGTGACAATATCAAGCAAATTCTGCCTGGTAAGCACAGCTTCCATTTTAATACGCCATGTCTGAAAATTTTCATCAGTGAGCATTGGACAAAGGGAGCTGCTGCTCTGCTTGCTATCCTTTGCCATAGTGGCGAAAAAGCAGGCTTTTTACTCTCTGACTTCAGAAAGCAATTTAAGCAAACAAACCTAGCCTTCTGAGGTTTATTGCGTCGTAAATCAGTCCGGCTACTCACAGTCAATTAACGCGTCTTCTCACAGTGGGAAACGGCCGTCTTCAGCACGAAAACTCCCCCGGAACGAAGTATGCAGATTAAAGCTGCTTTCTTTGCCGGCAGATAAACATCAGGCAGAAGTCATCAGAGGTCCGATGTCTTCGGAAACCAACCATCCTCTGCTACCAATGTTATGAAAACTTCCCGCGGGGGCAGGCTGAGAGACTGACCCCAAAGGCGGACGAAGCTTCCGTGCCCTCTGGCTTCTGGAGTCCAGGGGCACAATGTAATATGCGGTTGTTCCCAGCTTGAAAACAACACAGACACAAGCCTTTTGGCTAAGATCTACTTTATTGTAGATAAAGAGCAGAATATATACATCTGCGTAGCAGCTCATAATTCAGAGCTGTCTCTTAAAGCGTCTGCATCTCCTGCTGCAGAACTGAAAGTAAAGAAGTACAACAGTAATTATAATGACATCACATGTGTGGGATGCTGGTATGGCCAGTGTATTTCACACAGAGTGGAAACATGACTCTTGAGTCTTGTGACCTTGCTGCAGCGTTCGCAGCTCGGCTTGTACTGATATCACAACAAAGTGCAAAGTGAAGTGTGACCCTCTCTGCTAAGCTAGTCAAACACTTGCTAATGAACATTAGAACTCACAATTATTTTCAGCTCAGGAAGATTCTAGAGAGTCAACTGGGAGGTTTATAAGCTGAAAAGACACAATAAAAAATGAGCAAGCATTCAAAGCAAAAATTATAAGCCCTCAAATTGAAGTGAGTTGTTGTTATAGCCTGGAAATGGTAATGGGGGAGTCCTCTGTGACATGTAGGCTGTCTTCTATTTGCTGCTGCTCTGCATAAGAAACAACAACAACAACAACAATTTTATTATTTTTATCTTGTTCATCTGACTGTATTGTTATGAGTTTGTGGGTGCCAGGCTCTTCTAACTTCCTGCTTGGCAGGGGGTTGGACTGGATGGCCCTTGTGGTCTCTTCCAACTCTATGATTCTATGATTCTAGGATCTTTTAGGTGTTCAAATTTAATCAAAGTTTGAGGGGTTAAACTGAATGCTCCTCTGAATCTAACACATGTTAACAGCTAATTGAGCCAGGCTAGCTTCTTCTGGAGGTGATAAGTCCCTGGGGAATGAGCCATTAAGAGAACAAAGCATTAAAGAGCTTGTGCTGCAGGGCAAATGGGTGGGATCCCTTCTCACAACAGAGAGAGCCAAAGTTTCGAGTAGGTAGAGTCACCAAGAAGGAAAGCAGCAAGCAGGAGAGAGCAATGTTTGATGTCTGCTTGAATCCTAGGCTGTGGCTCTGGGAGAAGCAAGAACCTCATGGGGTGTTGATGCAGTGAACTCCTCCATCGCAGGCTCAGATTGAAGGCGGTGAAGGTCCTGTGTGAGTGCCTGGAGGCGGTTGGAGGATGGATGGCGGCTAACAGATTGAGGTTGAATCCTGACAAGACAGAAGTACTGTTTTGGGGGGACAGGAGGGGGCAGGTGTGGAGGACTCCCTGGTCCTGAATGGGGTAACTGTGCCCCTGAAGGACCAGGTGCGCAGCCTGGGAGTCATTTTGGACTCACAGCTGTCCATGGAGGCACAGGTTAATTCTGTATCCAGGGCAGCTGTCTACCAGCTCCATCTGGTACGCAGGCTGAGACCCTACCTGCCCGCGGACTGTCTCACCAGAGTGGTGC
Organism: Lacerta viridis; assembly: GCA_900245905.1. NCBI lineage: Eukaryota > Metazoa > Chordata > Lepidosauria > Squamata > Lacertidae > Lacerta > Lacerta viridis. The sequence continues at coordinate 2,077,791 of OFHU01003271.1, read as the reverse complement.
ATGCTCTGGTTATCTCCCGCTTGGACTACTGCAATGCGCTCTATGTGGGGCTACCTTTGAAGGTGACCCGGAAACTGCAATTAATCCAGAATGCGGCAGCTAGACTGGTGACTGGGAGTGGCCGCCAGGACCACATAACACCAGGTCCTGAGAGATCTGCATTGGCTCCCAGTACGTTTCTGAGCACAATTCAAAGTGTTGGTGCTGACCTTTAAAGCCCTAAACGGCCTCGGTCCTGTATACCTGAAGGAGCGTCTCCACCCCCATCATTCAGCCCGGACACTGAGATCCAGCGCCGAGGGCCTTCTGTCGGTTCCCTCACTGCGAGAAGCAAAACTACAGGGAACCAGGCAGAGGGCCTTCTCGGTAGTGGCGCCCGCCCTGTGGAACGCCCTCCCATCACAGGTCAAGGAGATAAACAACTACCTGACATTCAGAAAATACCTGAAGGCAGCCCTTTTTAGGGAAGTTTTTAATGTGTGATATTTTTGTATTTGATTTTTGTTGGAAGCCGCCCAGAGTGGCTGGGGAAATCCAGCCAGATGGGCGGGGTACAAGTAATAAATATTATTATTATTATATATGTGTGAATAAACTACCATCATAAAGACAACACAGTCTCTGCTGTGCCTCATTTCCAAAATGAAACATGAACCCAGGGTAAGCCTTGAACCCCTGAAATCTCGCACCACTTGGAGATTGGGGTGGCCTGCAACAATATTAAGCTACTTCTTTAAAGTGACACTCTGGTATTGATAAATGTTTTTCCAGCTATGACTGCAAAATTGTGTTTATTCAGCTTGCCAGTCAAAATGAATATTGTTCACTGGCCCACAGGATCACTGAGGCTTATGAAAATCAAATAGTAACTCGTTTGCTTCATAAATGATAAACAACAACAGCCTGACAATGGAAAAATGGGGTCTGATTCGGAAATGCTTTGTGCAGGCAATTTCAAGGTGTGTGGGGAAGATGCAGTGTGTAAAGGGATCACTTCATATGAATTGTTTGTTGCCTCGCCTGAGAATTTTAAGCCCACCCCACTCCTCACCCCACCTTCTGACTAAAGTTAGGGGTGTGATTTTCATAAACCAGTCTCTCAGCCTCCAAGGCTAAGAGAAATAAATGAAGAAACCAATGTTTTATAGCTTTGCTGGTAAATTAAGCATGACAAGAAATTTGTCTAAGATGAATGGTGAATTGAATCCTTCATCTCTGCATATTCTTATTTGAATGTGCCAATTTCTCTTTAAAACACAGGCTCTTCCAGGCAGGCTACATATTAAAAAGGTAACATTCCAAACAGCTATTGCATTTCTTAGACTCAGAATGTTCTTCTTGGGTAATGCATGTTAGTTTAACTAACAACTGAAAAATATGAATAAATGGATGTGATGGACAGGTGAGCCATACCAGTCTGGGGATGCAGTCCCTCAGGATTCCACCAGAGGGCCTCTCTCTGATTGGCTGCCAAGGAGATTGCAATCCACATATTGAGCGATGTATGGAAGAAGATGGAAGGGCAACAAGGAATAAATGTGAGTAAACTCATTTAATGTACTGAGCTAAATTTCATAAAAAGTAAAATGTTAATGTTTTGTAGATGTAGATGTAGAAGTAGATGTAAAGGAGTTAGTCTAACCTTTTGGAGGCCACAGGTAAGCCACTGTTCTTTCAACCTTGGTTTCCTACTTGTAATATGAATTGTCTGTAACCTGGAGTGTCTGTAACCTGAAGCATCTGTAACCTGAGGTACCACTGTATACTCAATTACTTTACAAGGCTTTTTAAAAAAGTTAACTGAGATAATGAAAGCACTCTGAACACCAAATGTGGAGAGACAATAGAGTGCGCCTCCAGGGGTGAAGTCAAACTGCAGTGTTAGCAGCACTGAAGTGACCTCCCCAGGATGCAAGCATGAGCAGTGGGTATGGAGGTCCTGGGCTGCCCAGACAACAAGACCTCCCTCTCAGCTTCACTGATGTGGTCCAAAGGAAAGCAGAGCAAGGCATCTGGCACCGGCATGGCTGGAGGAGTTGCTGGAAAGAGGCATACAAGGCACCACACAACCGCCATAGAAATGGTAAGCTCCATGTACATTGGTATTATTTACTGCTATTGACACCATATATTATTTAGCCAATGGTAAATACGGAATACGAATTCTGTTTTGAAATAAAATTCCATGAATAAGAATATAAACATTGTGCTGATATCCAACACTTCTGTACCAATCTCATTCATTCACCACCATCACAACTCTGTGAAGTTGGCCACTATTATGCCCACTTTAAAGATATGTGATTGTGATGCTCCTGTTATTGACTGATCTGTATGTTACAATCCTGGCCACTCTCATCCATAAAAAGAGGCTGGAAGTATAATGACGCAAGCGAGGGCATTATTGTTGGTGGCCCCTCACCCCCCAAATGACATTTGATCTACCCCACTGTGGGTATGGTCAAGAAACAAAGACATTAAGAATGTCTAAAGATCGTAAGGGTCTGATATGCAAAATGTTAAGACTAGAACTTAAGGGTCAATTATGTTTGTGAGAAAAAGGTCTAAGTCAGGATTTACGGTAAGTAGCAGCAAATAGCAATGAATTGGAAATAAGAAAGCAACAAGACTCATTTCAGCAGACCTTAAGGAAAATTTAATTAAAATTCTGTATAGTACTTAACAGAAGAAGCAAAATTTATGTAATGGAACAAAGCAATTGGTGGATGTGTAAAGCAGAACAAGCAGAGCTGTTGCATATCATAGAATCATAGAGTTGGAAGAGACCACAATGGCCATCCAGTCCAACCCCCTGCCAAGCAGGAAACACCATCAAAGCATTCCTGACAGATGGCTGTCAAGCCTCCGCTTAAAGACCTCCAAAGAAGGAGACTCCACCACACTCCTTGGTAGCAAATTCCACTGCCGAACAGCTCTCACTGTCAGGAAGTTCTTCCTAATGTTTAGGTGGAATCTTCTTTCTTGTAGTTTGAATCCATTGCCCCGTGTCCGCTTCTCTGGAGCAGCAGAAAACAACCTTTCTCCCTCCTCTATATGACATCCTTTTATATATTTGAACATGGCTATCATATCACCCCTTAACCTTCTCTTCTCCAGGCTAAACATACCCAGCTCCCTAAGCGTTCCTCATAAGGCATCGTTTCCAGGTCTTTGATATATTCTGGAATTGCCCAGTAATTTTAACTTTCTGGGTTAAAAATCAAGGTTTGGGCAGGGACATGGCTGGTTATTTGTTATCTCTAGGTCCAAAAATCTTATTATTATGTTAGCAAAAGGATTGACTTTGAAACAGTTATCAATCTTATCATTGCAGCTAGGATTTGTTTAGTGACCACCTGGGGGTGAGAATGGCTCCTCATTCATTTGAATGAGAACTACTTTATCTGAAGTGATATATTGTGCAAGAATTTATTCAATCACTGAATAAATCTGTAGAAGGATGCAGTATTTTTGTGATGTTCCAAATGATGAATTCCAGGATAATATACAACCACACAATACCTTTGCCTTATTGAAACTGACAGGGAAAGTTGGTATTGTTTTCTTGCATTTCCTGCTCTGGTCTTAATGTTCATTGCTTCTTATGTGATTTTGAAAATTGATGATGATGGTGATGTAAGAGAGAATAATATCCTGAAATCTTATCATTCTGCAATGTGATAGATATCATCCAATGACTTCTGATTTTCCCTCACACATATCTAAGAGCTGATTTCACCATGATAGCAATATCCCAGTTGTGGGGCGGTGGGGGGGGGAGATGAGCTGCAAGGCCAGAACGCCTCCTTCTCGCTGGCACTGCCTCTGGTGCTTCCACTGCCTGAGGTGGGTGCCTCATTCGACCTCATGGGTAGACCAGGTGTTACTTCATCTTATAAGTTGTATATAAATCCCTAAATAAATAAGCAATAGGTACTATACAATAGTTGTATATAAATCCCTAAATAAATAAGCAAAAGGGACCCAGGTGGCGCTGTGAGTTAAACCACAGAATCTAGGGCTTGCTGATCATAAGGTCGGCGGTTCGAATCCCTGCCACGGGGTGAGCTCCCGTTGCTCGGTCCCAGCTCCTGCCCACCTAGCAGTTCGAAAGCACGTCAAAGTGCAAGTAGATAAATAGGGACCGCTCCAGTGGGAAGGTAAACGGCGTTTCCGTGTGCTGCTCTGGTTCGCCAGAAGTGGCTTTGTCATGCTGGCCACATGACCCGGAAGCTGTACACTGGCTCCCTCGGCCAGTAACACGAGATGAGCACCACAACCCCAGAGTCGGACACGACTGGACCTGATGGTCAGGGGTCCCTTTACCTTTACCTTTTACTATTGATCCTGCCAACCTAGCAGTTCGAAAGCACATCAAAGTGCAAGTAGATAAATAGGTACTGCTCCAGTGGGAAGGTAAACGGCGTTTCCGTGCGCTGCTCTGGTTCGCCAGAAGCAGCTTAGTCATGCTGGCCACATGACCCGGAAGCTGTCTGCGGACAAACGCCAGCTCCCTCGGCCAGTAAAGCGAGATGAGCGCCGCAACCCCAGAGTCGTCTGCGACTGGACCTAATGGTCAGGGGCCCCTTTACCCTTACTATTGATGTGGCTTTTAAAAGAGATTTTGTTTTAAATTCATTAGAATTCTTTCCAGTATTATCACTGTTCCACTGACAAACCTCTTCTGATCTAGATAGTCCCAAGTCTTTCCTCCATTTTTTTTACCTGATAAGGTAGCATTCCTCAGTGCTATACATCTTTTATTACTGCTTATATCTTACCTACCAAGCCCTTACTGAATGAAATTCTTCTATCCATAATAATTCTCTTATTTGTCCATATTTTTGAATAAGTGCATCTACTGCATGCCTGACTTGAAAATCTTGGAAAAAAATAGTTCAGTTGCGGGGGGGGGGGGGAGTTGCAATCTGATTAATTTTGTCATACTGATGATGGTGGACTTTATTGGGGGTGTATTTTTATGTTGACTAGTTAATTTGTTTTTTTTGTGTTATGATATAATCTCAAGTGACATTGCTTATTTTAAAAAACTGAATACACATTTAAGTGTGTGAAAAAAGGGGGGTGGGGAGAAGAGGATGACATTTTTATTTGACTCAGCATTTTGATGCATTTGTGGTGCATTTCTAGAGATTGTTGCTACTGCTGACTGTACTGTACTGTATTCTGATTTGTTGGTTTTAAAGTTGCTTTATTGTGATTAAAGCATTTTATGTGCCATTGCTGGAAACTGCCCTGTGCTCTGTGTTGGAGGAAAGGTGGGACGTAGAAATATTAAATGTAATTGTTAAATGTGAAGAAATGCAAATACAAATTTAAAATCCCTGCGCCTAAAATACATGTGACAAATATTGTATCCAAAGGCCCCAAAGTGCGGTGTAACTCCAACTGAAACTCAGAAGAAAACTGTTGCCTCAGCTATCAGAAATTTGGGGGTGCTCTTTTAAGCAAATACTGCTTGGAAATTGGACATAACAAATTAAAAACAAAAACAAAACTTCCAACACTCTAGGCTCACTAAATTCCAGTGAAGTTACAAGGAGGGTTTGCTAGCCACTGGATATCCATCAAAACACATGAGGAAGAAATTTTAGCCAAATGGCCACATCACACACTCCCCCACCACACTCATGCCAAGGTGCCCATTTAAAACTGCTTTATTTAAAATTGCAGACAAACCAAACGTGTTGCAGCTGATATAAGCATATCCTAAAAGATGCCCCTTGGTGATCATATTGAACAGATACTTACACATTTCCTAGAATTACCTGATACGGTACCATTTAGCATCAGCATTCATTTCCTACAGACATTGTGGGGATGATCATTTATGTGCAATGAATGGGAGGACAATAAGGTTATCAAACTGCAGGCATTTAATAATTTAAGGTGTATTACTGCCTGCCTTCCATATACAGAAACCAGTATTATAATTACTGCTGTTAACTAGGGGAATCACATCAATAGAGGATTTTATTAATACCAGTTAAACTCTCTGACACTTCATATACCAGTCCAATCAAAGTTATCGGAGAAGTTAACCAACATAATATGCCTTTAGTTCTTTAATTTCCTTCAAAATTAATCATTTAAGACAATTGTAAAAATTAGCATTGTTAGCACCCACAATTTCTTTGTGTGAAATAATTGACATGAGGAACACTCTAAATTATTTAAAATGTAGTAATCTCCATTTATCAATGAAGGATAAGGACTATTTGTTCACGAACCTTTAATTTTCCATCGTTTTTACAGGCCCCTTACACATGGCAAGGAGGTTGGTGCAGTGAAGATGCATCAGCAGAGTCAATCTGGTGCCTGCTTCCGCACTCCCCTATGCCCACCCCACCCTGTAAGCAACAGATGCTCATGTTTTGGAGAGTTGGCACAGCAAGTTGCTTCTGTTTGCATCATGGGAAACAATTCTCACATTGTGTCACCATGGAAAGAAAGAAAAGTTCCCTTATCTCCAGCGATATAGGAGGAGGTTTGTTCCTTTTTCCACCCTGCAGTGTGTTATATACATTGGCCTTCACTTCTAGGCAGTGCCTTTATTTTACACTTTCACACTAACAGAAACATTTTAATGGTGGCTACTCTCAAATAATTGCACCACAGAGGGATCCCAGGCAAGCTCCACTAATACCAATATTTCATATTCATTATGTTTATTTTATCTAGCGGCTGATCTGTGATTGCAATAATAAAGAATGGAATTGTTTATTTCATGTAAAGTCCCCTTTTGACTCCTTTGAATTTTTGCTTCCAGGGCCATACTAAAGAAAATATTGCCATCAGGAAAGTTAATTATTTTGTATTTCTGAGATACTTGTTTGCAACAATCACTCTGTTGTTCTTATCACATGGCATGTTGAGGTGCAAAGCAGAGGGGCTGCTGTGGTTTACAGGGCCCACAGTTGCACTGAGACATCTTGAGATGCTATGCAAAAAACAGTGAAAGTCATTTAATAAAACAAACCAAAGTGCAAAGCTAATGGCTGAAAACCAGAAAAAAACATGTGCTTTCTGCAATACCAGAAAGGGAGTGGGCAGCATCTGGGAGAGGAAGGGAGTACAAACAGCTGCCATAAGTGGGAAAATGGAATGTAACGTGATAAAACTTGTTCTCGTTTATGCTTGTATAAATCCAACAACTAAATTATCAGAATAAGGATTTTGTGGGGACAACAGCCATTGTCAAGGGCTACAAACCTCAAGTGGTCGAGGTGCACAGTGGAAAGTGGGGCTCCTTGGCCTGGTGAGGGGCCCTGGAGGACCTGCAGGTTTAAATCCTGTCTTCTGAAATGTCAGAGGTGATTTAGACTCAGTCCCTCTAAGCAGCCTCAAAAGGTAAGAGGCATACCTCACTGTCATAGCTCAGCAATAGAGCAGATTTAATTGTTTTATGCTGCTTTCTATGTGAAGCTTCCAGTTTCAGACTTTGGTTCCCCAGTTAAAATGATCATCAACAGGGCCACCACTTAGAAGGCCTTTTACATGAGGTTTTGGAGAGCTGCTGCCAGAGTAGGTAACCCTGGGGACTCTGCTACATTTGTAAAAAGTAAGGGCTTTATATGCGTTATGACACTGTGACACCAGGTGGCGCTCTGGAGGCTTGTATTTCGCCAGTAGGATTTACCTGCATGAAGTTTACAATGTGTTTAAATGAATCGCTTTTTTTGATGTGTCTAGATCCAGCCCTGGTGCCTGACAGTCTAAGGTTGATATTGGTTGATCAACTTTTAAAAAAACATATTTTTTTTAGTGTCAATTTTTAGTGCCAAAAAAAAAATTAGTGTCAATTTTAATCTGTGCAGCTGAATGAAAAATGGCATGCACGTTTATTTTTCAAATGCTACATTGACTATGGTGTGCTGTGGTATTAGGGAATGGAAAAGAAAGCTACCATTTTGATACGTTTGGTATATGTTTGGTCAGTGCTTTTTTCTGGGGGGACACGGGTACGCATGCCCCTAAACATTTTGTGAATCTTTGTACTTCTGTCTATTTACTGTACAGTATTTGTTTTCCCGATTTGAACTATAAAATGGTGATTTTCTTGATTCAAAATGAGAATACCCCTAGACATTTTTTAATAGAAAAAAGCACCGTGTTTGGTACATGGTCATAGCTAACCACATTTCTTTGCAGCTGGCTTTGCACACATACACCCTTTGCCCATGATCTAATAACAATGCTTATATGGCTGTTCCTCTCTCCACTCAGCTAGCTCTTTGATCACTTTACAAAACATAATAAAACAATCAGCTCTTACAAACTAGCAAATTGCTTCTAAAGATTCAGTAAAGGGGGACCAAGAACATTTTTCTTTTAATACCAGGCAGTTATGAAGCTATTTAACACACATTGGGCAGATGCTCTGGTGGATTAAAATGATGCTTACAGCTCTCTTTTAGGTCCACATTCCTCTCTTGTGCTCCCACTGCTAATTTTTGAAGATGCATTCACATGATATGAGCCACAATTCTTATCAGCCCTGGAGTTTTGTAATAAATACTGCCGTTCAGTGAACTTTTCCCCCTTAAACCAGCTTCAACCCAACTAGAAAACTGGATGCAGTGTAAGAGGTTACACTAACATATCTAAACAGCCATCAAGTAGGCACAGATGAGGGTGCAAACACAGATAATTTGAGGAATAGGAGTTCCAGGGGGCAAGGAAAACGAGAAGCACCCCTGCCCCCTCACTAAGGTGAACAACTCTGTGTAAATGTGGCTCGAAATGCAGCAGAGGAAAATGAATTGGTTGCATTTCATGCCACATACTGCTTTGAGTTTGGGGGGCTCAATCTGGATGATACTCTGGGTTCATTCCAAACCTGCGATTCTGTGTGTGCAGGAAACTAGCCAAACCAGTTCCTTTGTAATGGTAATGGTTTGGCTGGTCAGTTAAGTACCACAATTTACAATTCCAAAGTGGTTGCCATAGAAACAAGCCAATGAGCCTTTTCCCACCTGATTCGGCTGACTGCCACATCATCTTGGATGGAGAACAATAGGACAAAAGGGGAGAGTTGTGTGTGTAAGTTGGGCTGAGGCTGAAACTGGAGACACTGAGACACCTTTGCTCTGTGCTGGACTTTGGGGCTCCCTTGGAAACCTAATGGAGATGCAATAACAGTTGTGGTGCTAGTGCTGTGAGTCCCTCCATCTCATGCTCAGCTTGTATATACAGTATGTGCAAATAAAACCATAAATCTCAAAGCACCACCATCTCCACTGACCTTAGTTTCAAGGAAACCAAACCCTGGGTAAGTGGTGGGTCACCTGGAGTCAGCTGCTTAAAGGTAAAGGTAAAGGTACCCCTGACCGTTAGGTCCAGTCGCACAGGACTCTGGGGTTGCGGCGCTCATCTCGCTTTACTGGCCGAGGGAGCCGGCGTACAGTTTACGGGTCATGTGGCCAGCATGACTAAGCCGCTTGTGGCGGACCAGAGCAGCGCATGGAAACGCCGCTTACCTTCCCGCCAGAGCGGTACCTATTTATCTACTTTCACTTGTTGTGCTTTCAAACTGCTAGGTGGGCAGCTGCTTAAAAACCTCTAAAGAAGAAGAATCCTCTACCTTCTGCTCCTTTCACATTATTAAATGTGTGATGGCTTGCATCTGAACACATCTTTTGTGATGGACAACTATTTCTTTCCAGAATAGTTTCCACTCAGGTCCACTGAGTTTTGCCAGTAAATTATTGGTCTTGTTGCAGCTGGGAGAACAGTGAATGTGGTAATGCTAGTTTTTTGTCATGCTTAATTTAGAACTGCTGTAGAGAAAACAAATCAGAGATGTATATTCCCTTCTCCCTATCAATGAGTTATGGAAGCTTCTGCTTTGATTTCTCAGAAGAGAAATGTGATAATTCCATTCTTTGAACATCCCACACCTGATTAGCAGGTGCCAAGAACTGCAGCACAAGGTAATTAGCAGGTAGGAGGGAATCTAGAGCTCAGTGCACTAACAGAAACCCCATATTAGTGCACTGCATTTTATGTTTTCGTACCTTGAGATGAGCCCATATTCATTTTGTGTTCATTATCATGAGTAGTCAAAAAGTGCCTCCAAGTTTTGGTGATTTTCAATTTGTATTATTTTGAGGCTATTATTCATGTGCTGGTTTCCTTTATTTTATCTTTGCTGTTCACAATGCAGTCCACCCACACTGTTGTTAAATAACATCAGTCATGGCAACTCATGTCACAATAGCTTTTCAGAAAATGGCAGACAGACCAGTCTAACTGGTAGGGAGAGGAGTGAAGTGGTAGGTGAGCCACCATTACCCAAGCAATCGGGGGTGGTGGGGTTTTCCTCTTTTCCTCCCAATGATTCTTTTTTAAGGTTTTTTTTTCTGGGGGTGGGGTGTGTGTGTGTGTGTAAATTAACCATGCTGGCTCCAGGTACAGTGGTACCTAGGGTTACATATGCTTCAGGTTACATACTCCGCTAACCCAGAAATAACACTTCAGGTTAACAACTTAAAAACCTTAGCCACATGGAGTTTGGGGGCAATTTAACCCCATGAACCCCCCTTTCTCCAATCTAGGTGTTTCACTGGGCTCTTGGGTCACTGGTTAATGGGGCCAGAAAGAAATTTTACTCCCAGCCTCAGTTTTGCCTTCTCCTCAGTGAGCAGCATCTCTCGTGATAAGCTTTTGCCACAGCCCTGTGTGCAAATGGCATTAGGCAGGATCAAGACAGTAAATGGGAGCTCATCTGGAGCCTGAGCGAGAAGAGGATCAAAGCATATCTCCCAGCTTTGATAGGACCCAGCCTTGTCTAACACCCAGTTGCCTGGTGGGATCCTAGATGCCAGGGCTGCCCCATGCCAGGGTCCAACACTGGTCAACTCCCAAGGGTGCCCTGGGAATACTGTACCTGCAACAAGGGCTAAGTGGAATGAGGATACAATCCTTGTCCTTTGGCCATGCCAACCTCACTGCTGTATAATAAGTAAAGTTGTAGCCTATTTTCAGCAACATGTGTATTATTCTTCTGCAAATCTGTGACTGTGGCACAAGGAGCACTGTGAATAAGGCATGGTGAAATAACATGCATGTTCTCTCTCTAGTGTTGCATTATGATGATGACACGTTCATTGAAAATGCAGCAATGACGTGATGGGAACAAGTGTGCACACTAGTCCTGTGCTGAACTGCCATCCCTGAGCATCCTGGAACTATATGCAGATGACACCAAATTGGGAGGGGTGGCTAATACCACAGAGGACAGGATCACACTTCAAAATGACCTTAACAGATTAGAGAACTGGGCCAAAGCAAACAAGATGAATTTTAACAGGAGAAATGTAAAGTACTACACTTGGGCAAAAAAAATGAAAGGCACAAATACAGGATGGGTGACACCTGGCTTGAGAGCAGTACATGTGAAAATGATCTAGGAGTAAAAAATAAATTAAAAAAATGATCTAGGAGTCTTGGTAGACCATAAACTTGACATGAGTCAACAGTGTGATGCAGCAGCTAAAAAAGCCAATGCAATTCTGGGCTGCATCAATAGGAGTATAGCATCTAGATCAAGGGAAGTAATAGTACCACTATATTCCGCTCTGGTCAGACCTCACCTGGAATACTGTGTCCAGTTCTGGGCACCACAGTTCAAGAAGGATACTGACAAGCTGGAACGTGTCCAGAGGAGGGCAACCAAAATGGTCAAAGGCCTGGAAACGATGCCTTATGAGGAACGGCTTAGGGAGCTGGGTATGTTTAGCCTGGAGAAGAGAAGGTTAAGGGGTGATATGATAGCCATGTTCAAATATATAAAAGGATGTCATATAGAGGAGGGAGAAAGGTTGTTTTCTGCTGCTCCAGAGAAGCGGACACGGAGCAATGGATTCAAACTACAAGAAAGAAGATTCCACCTAAACATTAGGAAGAACTTCCTGACAGTAAGAGCTGTTGGACAGTGGAATTTGCTGCCAAGGAGTGTGGTGGAGTCTCCTTCTTTGGAGGTCTTTAAGCAGAGGCTTGACAGCCATCTGTCAGGAATGCTTTGATGGTGTTTCCTGCTTGGCAGGGGGTTGGACTGGATGGCCCTTGTGGTCTCTTCCAACTCTATGATTCTATGATTCTATATCTGCCTCAATGACATTACCTGTAAAGCTAATGGGATTTAAATAGTTCATGAGGTAACAATGTTAAGGAATAGAATTATTATAGTGATTATAGGTGTTTTTTGTTTTTTGTATTTTTTGTATCTTTTTGGTTTTGTATTTTGTATTTTTGTATAATTTTTGTTATAGTGTGTAGTGTTTGTTTGTAAGGTTTGTGTTTTATTGTTGAAAATTTAATAAAATTTATTAAAAAATAAGAATAAATAGTTCATGAGGAGGAAAAGTCTGAGCAAGAAGGATGAGTCATGTCTAGTCACCTGCCTCCCAAGGCATTTACTCACCATGTATTTACAGCAAGCTGCACATCAAAGACCTTTTAAAAGCAACATATAAGTTTATCTTGACTCTCTTTTTCAGCTGGAGACAATTGCTGTGCCCAGCATGATCATAAATCAAATGATAAGCTCAAGGGGATTTTTGGAAACGGAGAATAATCATCCAAAAATATAGAATGTGATTCTTGAAGCCTTGGAGAATGAGGTCAACATTTTCGTACCTTAGTCAAACCCCTGACAGTTAAGTCCAGTCGCGGACGACTCTGGGGTTGCGGCGCTCATCTCACTTTACTGACCGAGGGAGCCGGCATTTGTCCGCAGACAGTTTTCCCGGGTCCTGTGGCCAGCATGACTAAGCCGCTTCTGGCAAAACCAGAATAGAGGAAACACTATTTACCTTCCTACCGGAACGGTACCTATTTATCTACAGTAGAACCTCTACTTACCTCTACTTACCACCGCCCCTACTCACAAACAATTCGACTCGCGACTGCGGCAAACCCAGAAGTAAATACCGGGTTTGCCGCAATTCGCGCACAAATAGAACGACTTCTGCCATCTGCAAATGCACAGAACAGTGCTATTGCCGAATGCGCACACTCAGAATGGCGCTTCTACCAGCAACCGGGATCAACTCAAGAATGGACCTCTGGAATGGATTCCGTACATGAGTAGAGGTTCCACTGTACTTGCACTTTGACGTGCTTTCAAACTGCTAGGGTTGCAGGAGCTGGGACTGAACAACGGGAGCTCACCCCGTCACGGGGATTCGAACCTCCAACCTTCTGATCGGCAAGCACTAGGCTCAGATATTATACTATAATTCCCACATAGAGGCCACTTTTCAGGTGAGCAGTCCATGTAGTGATGACAACATTTACAACAGACCTACTTTGTCCACTAGTTAATGCACAGTGTCCTACAATATTTTCATGTGCAAGAAATATTTTCCATGCTCCAGAAAACATTTCAGTGTTCTTTGAGGTATGTACAATGTATAATAATTTCATGGCATGCTTTGCGACATTGCAACAAGCCACAATGGACCTGTGCATGCACTGCTTAAAAAAATACTTTTAACTTTCTTTGATAGAGTATAATTTGTGATATGGGAAATTTATCAGCCCATAACAATTGGTATTTCACAGGCAGAGTCAGAGAGTGCAAAATATGTAGAATTTCTGTCAAGAGGCAGAATAACTCACAACCAATGTGTTCATCTAAGGGCTCACCCCAACCTTATTTGCAGAGCAGCTTGTAGATCCGGGACTCCATTTGTGTCCCCTTTTGGCTGCCACATTGTGCTTTCATGGAATTGACTAACAATTTCTTAAAGCAGTGTTTTTCAACCTTTTTTGGGCAAAGGCACACTTGTTTCATGAAAAAAATCTCGAGGCACACCACCATTAGAAAATGTTAAAAAAAATTAACTCTGTGCCTATATTGACTATATATAAAGTCATTTTTCAATTTTTCCCACGGCACACCAGGCAACATCTCGCGGCACACTAGTGTGCCACGGAACAGTGGTTGAAAAACACTGTCTTAAAGGAGTGCTTATTACTCAGTAGATAATTACGGTAGTTATTAAGCAGCAAGAGAGTGTCTTTGTAAGACATCAGACATTGTAAGAAAAACACTGAGGCCTAATTTGATCCGTAGAATGTTTGGTACCTGGTGGGCGGGGCTTTGTGTTCTGCTCCGGAATCAGCCCCTCCCTTCAGTATGTTCATTAAAAAGGTCAATTAACGGCCTCTTCTTGTTTCTTGCCTCAGACTCGCCTCATGGTGTTGGATTTAGTTTCTCTCATTATGTTATTTTGTTGCAGTTTTCTTTTTTATTAAAGCTTAGTTTACATTTATGTGAGCCACTTATTTTTCTCAAAGAAAAAGATACTCTGCTGTAGAATGGTGGAATATCCTAAACGTGGGTGAGGGAGGGGATATTCCCAGTTTGCCAATCGCAGATAACAGTGGCTCTCAAAGTGAACCGTTCACAGTGGGATCAGATACCTGAAGAAGTGTGCATGCACACGAAAGCTCATACCAAGAACAAACGTAGTTAGTCTCTAAGGTGGTACTGGAAGGAATTTTTTTTTTTTTTTATTTTGTTTTGACTATGGCAGACCAACATGGCTACCTACCTGTAAGTGGGATCAGGTGTTAAACATGGTTGTGTTATCACCCCAATTCTATTTATTATCATCATTGCCATAATCCTACACAGTGTAAACAGAAAGCTTGTGAAATTCAAACATGTCTGAAAACAATGTCTGTTATTTTTAAACTACAAACAAGTCACTGTGAATTGCTCTCCTTTAATACTCCAGTGCCTTGTTGTGGACCAAGGACTTTAATCAAATAAATTAGTATTCTCTATATTTATATTTAATCAAATAAATTAGTATTCTCTATATTTATATTTTTCCTTTGTTGACCTAGATGAGATTTTGAACCCCACGGCTTTCTTGCCAATGTGTAGCCACTGGCTGAAGCACCTTTAAATGAACAAGATATGAAAACACTTGTAGAGTACGGTAGCTGGTCCAGACATGCCTCAAAACTGCTTGTTCAGTACAATTGTTTAATCCCCACTGAAACTGAGAATGCCTGTGAAGGTGTATTGCTCACATTGGGTTTTTTCCATAGCAACGTACTGTACTGAGCTTTAACCAGCTGATAATATAACTTTTCTCCCAGCACAGAACCAAATGTGACAGCACGTCTGAACCATGGTGAAACACTATCTGGGCAGAGATTTCCTTGGCACAGTTATCAATATTCTGGTGACTTCCTGGCTAGATTGCTCTAATCTGCTATACATGGGGATGTCTTTGAGAACACTCCATAAACTTCAGTAGCTCCGAAATAGGAGCTGCTCAGTGTAATCCTATGGTGTCTGTACTCTGGCTTCTAGTCCATTTCTGGGCCCAGTTCAAAGTGCTGGACTTAAACTTTAAAGACCACAATGGCTTGGGTCATGTTACTTTGTGGATCGCTCTCTCCTACATTTGTTTATTCATACCTTAAGATCTTCTTTGGAGACCCTTCTCAGGGGGTCTTTGCTCAGTGAGCTGCAGTGGGTGGCTGTTAGAGAGAGGAGCTTTAAGCGATGCCCTGCCGAGACAGGTTTGCCTGCCACCTATGCTGAGATGCTTCCGGAGCCAGTTCAGGACCCTCCACCCCAACTTTTTAAAAGCTGCATGTGATTTGTAGGTTTGTTATTTCTTTAGCTTTAAGATCTGTGAAATCTTTGGTGGTGCTGTTTGAGTTTTATTATATTGTTTTATCCTCTGTTCCTGGCTTTATGCTGTATTTAGATTTTACTGTTTTAATTTTGTATGTAATTGTTTTAGTTTTATTGCAAACTGCCCAGTGAACATTTATTATTGGGTGACACAAATACTGAAAATAAAAAGGTGTGTGTGCAGAGCTCAGCCATGCTTTCCTTTTCACTGAGGAAGCCTGACTAAACAAAAGACTTTAGGGACAGACAAACCGAAAAAGTCCCAGTTTCTTCTTACTGACATGTGTAAGAACTCCAGATACACAAATGCCTCTGTCCTTGCTTGATCAGACCATTAAATCACACCCTAAAGCCCAGGCCAGCCCCTCAGAGCCAGGCTGCTGCAAAAAGGCACTTTTTAGCTGCCCATCAAGACTGTGTTCTCTTTTGTCATGCAGGGAAAACTCCTTTCTTTAGCTTAGCTTGGCCCTGCTCCAGGGATCCTTCCCTTTATGAGTCTCAGCTAAATAAGTTGCTACACCCATCAATCAGGTATCCATACTCAGCATCCCTATAAGCTTATCTGCATGTGAGACACACGTACCAAAGTGTGGCTCTTCAGGCCAGGTTACAGCATACAACTAGGCCTCAGCTCTTTCCTACCTTACCTGTGTTCAGCTTCTTCTTTTGCTCATGAAGTCAGAAGAAAAAGAGCTAAGGCATTGGTTTGAGGTGGGCAAGTTGTAGACTTTTGGTGCCATTATGGCAGGTGGAGTGGACTGTAGGTGGATCTGACCCAGCAGAATGTGCTTTTTGACATCCAGTTCCTGTTCATGTCAATGGAACATATACAAGAGATCACCCTACTCCGTTGTGTCCACGTGACACAGTGCTGCTTCTCTTATCAGGTGGCGGTGGGTTTGCATTTGGTTTTTTCACCTCCGGCACCAAGATATCTGGGACGGGCCTTGACTGTTCAAGTCATCTCAGGCTTTGGAAGTGGCATACTATGTCAAAAAGATTGACTGCCATTGCATTGTAGAAATGCCAGTATTGCTATTGGCCTTTCCCAGATCAAAACAAAAAGGGCACTGGGCACCCTTCCCCCTTTCCTTACATCTTCACACCATGTGCTTTTTCCTTTCTGTTTTTGGTGTGCATATGTGCCTGCATTCCAAATAGATCCACAAGCAGACCCTCATTATGTTTGAAGTGCATGATGCGTACATCATCCTCTCAGTTAGTCACTGCACTTATTAATGCATCTCTAAGACCACCCTGCTGGTCAGAAGGTCGGCGGTTCAAATCCCCGCGACGGGGTGAGCTCCCATTGCTCGGTCCCTGCTCCTGCCCACCTAACAGTTCGAAAGCACGTGAAAGTGCAAGTAGATAAATAGGCACTGCTCCAGCGGGAAGGTAAACGGCGTTTCCGTGTGCTGCTGTGGTTTACCAGAAGCGGCATAGTCATGCTGGCCACATGACCCAGAAGCTGTACGCCAGCTCCCTCGGCCAATAAAGTGAGATGAGTGCTGTAACCCCAAAGTCATCTGCGACTGGACCTAATGGTCAGGGGTCCCTTTACCTTACTGGACAGGGTATAAACAATGCATTGATAGGAAAATGGCCATTACAGTGGCACCTCTGGTTATGAATTTGATTTGTTTCAGGGTGCCATGTGCACCCTGAAAATCGATAACTAGAGGTGCCACTTCTGCGCACGCACACAGTGCGCAGAGCGCTTCTGTGCATGCGTGAGCGGTGAAACCCAGAAGTATACACTTCCAGGTTTGCCACGGCCATAAACCGAAGATTCCATAACCTGGAGGTGACACAATACAAGGTACCACTGTACTATGCAGCCGCTCTGTTTGGGCGGGGGAGTGGTGGAATGCTTTACCAGCTCTTTCTGCACTGCTTACTTAAAAGCAGACTCTTAGCAGGCATAGTGACCCTCAATATTGCTATATTCCAAATGCAAAGTGGGTTGCACACAAAGGCCCAGCTAGAACAGTTCATGGCCTGACCCCTAAGTAACAATGTAACAATTGCTCTTTAAACAATAAAATGTTCCTAGCATTAGGCATTCATGCCAAAGCCACTTTTTTTAAGTGATTCTTGAATGCTTTTTATAATACCTTGATGATTATGAAGCAAGCATGCAAAATTAAAAAGACAATAACAACATATGCCTCATCCTGTCTTTAAATCAAAATATGTAATGTATCATTTACAATCGCAATTAAAAGGCAGGAGGAATACTGATAAACCTATATCAATGAAAATTATATATTTGTGGTTGTATATGATTCTTGATATTTCATATTTATCCAGCTTTTCAGCTTTTCAGCTTTGTGCACGGCTGGTACTTAAAAATCTAATACTATCTTCTTGTGAAAACTGATAATAGCACTTAGGAATATGAAACATATCCAGCTGCCAAATGTAATGTTGGGGGTGCCACAGATACTGTGCAATCTTCCAATCACTACTTTAAATTGTGTATGTCTGTTGTTTACTGTTACTCAGTTTAAGCATTTAAATACCAGCATTAAAGTCTAGCAAAAGGTTAGGAACCCTATCTGTTTGTCTGTATTTCCAAATTGAAACTGAGCCAATTTCTTCTGAATTCAGGTGTGTATGTGTGCTTTTGTTTTAAAGAAATACCATTTGTGAAGTATGTTTAGGCAAACTTGTTGATAAATAACTTCAAAGTAGATAAATGCAGTGAGTAATTCTATATGACTTTCTCCTTCTAAATAATAATTTAACTGGATGTCGAGTAAGTGCCCATCAATAAAGACTCTACTGTGTGATGCATCAAAATTTGTATATCTTTCCAAACACTTGGGCTAGACTGCAAGTGCACTTTCTCAAGTTAATGCGATTTCAAATATGTGTATTGATTTTCTGCTTCTTTTGTTAGAGTGAGCATTATTTTGATTAGAAGTGGTTTTGTTGTGTGTGTTTTTGGAAAAAGAATAAAGAAACAACAAAATTTCAGTTTAAAATAAACTGTCCGGATACATTGGCTTTTGAAATGACATTTTTAAAGGGAACATGAAAACAGCTTTCTAAAAACTGTATACTGTACTTTAAAAAATGGAGCAAATATTGATAGTTTTCTGCTGATAAATATTCAACCCTCATCAGAAGACAAAGGTGTACAATCAAGAGTGAAACAGATGGAAGAACTGGAAAGAAGATAGCCTCAGAACAGGATGCAGGAACATGTGAAGTTGAGGTCATGCTGCAGTGAGAAACGTGTACCAAGTTCTCAAGTGTACCTGTACATCCGTATAACAGGAAAATATGCAGGGACATTCTCCCACTTGATGGTTATCTGTAACACCCTAGTTTTTACAAGACCTGGGTTCCCACTGTAGCTAAGGACCCCCCCCCCCTTGGGCCCAGCATGGGGGTGATGGTGGCAGAGGAGAGCGGACTAGTGCGGCTGCACAGCTGGAAGTGTAGCAGGCAAAACCACTTTGGCATGAGGAATGGGCTTTCCTCTGAGAGCCAATAAGCTCATCATGGCTGGCTACCAAAGAGGCATGGCTCATGGGCAGACCAGAAGGAAGACTGGGCTCTTCTGGTCTACTCGTGGAATTATAAGGAAACTCACCCTGGACTCATTGCCTATTTTGTCAGAGACTTCCCCGTGCCTCCTGCCCTGTGGTCAACACAATATTGTTCTATGATATTTGCTGTTAACGATCCCTGGGGTCATCAGCTTGTTATGAGAGCATGAATGTCTTACACAGGTACTATTAAAAGGCCCTTGTTATGTACTGAGTTGAATAGGATCCAAAATGCAGCAGTCTGATTGGTCCTAGAACAATAGGATCCAGAATGCAGCAGTCTGATTGGTCCGCAGGAGCCACCCAATCCAGCTCCAGGTGGAAGTGAATCCGCAACCTGATTGGCCTACAGGAGTAATCCCGGAATTAGCCAATCACGTGGGGCCCATTGTGTAAATAATGTATATAAAGCAGATGTTTTGGGGGAACTTCCATTCCTTGCTACTATGAGCTGAATAAAGAGCATGAAATCCACATTTGACTCTGAGTATATTTCAGCCCTTGATGAAGAAGACAGAAAATGAAAATCTGTGATTGTGCAGGTGTATGCATCTTTCTGGACTTGTGGATCTTTGTGCTTCACAATCTGCTACAACCAGCCCCTACTTTAAGTCAGTAGTTTTAGGGGATAGTCAAGCCATCAGGATATCTCATAGAATCATAAAGCTGGAAGGGACCCTGAGGATCATCTAGTCCAACCCCTTGCAGTGCAAGAATATGCAACTGTTCTTTACATGGCTAAGAAAGAACTGGAAATGGTTGTGGATGCAGTTTTTGTCCATATCACTTAAGGAGGGTGAGATTATGGATGGAAGGAGAACAAAGAGGGAGGGTGGCCGAAACAAGGAACAACAAGATTTTGACATTACAGTCGTACCTTGGAAGTTGAACAGACTCTGTTCCAGACTTCCAAAACATTATGAAACCAAAGCGCGACGTCTAATTGACAGCAGGAATCTCCTGCAGCCAATCAGAAACCATGGAAGCCCTGTCGGATGTTCAGCTTCCAAAAATAGTTCACAAACCAGAACAGTCACTTCCGGGTTTGTGGCGTTTGGGAGCCAAAACGTTTGAGAACTAAGCTGTTCGAAAACCAAGGTACGACTGTACTTGCTACATAGAGTTCCATTTAGGTCATCTGCAGCTCTGTTTAGGTATATTGCTGCATTGAAAGGCTATATGTGAGCAGAGACAAACATGCTAGGCCACCCTGGCTGCTACGGTAGTTGCTCACCATGAGTTGGAGGACAGAGCTTGAAGGAAGAGCTTCTCTACTTGTTCAGGCTGCCTAAGCGGCAGAACTGGGCATCTAAATCATGCAGGGAGCCTCCACAGGTAGAGGAAGCTCCCCACTTCAAACTGTTAGGATCGTCCTACTCGCGCGTAGGACCCTGGTAGAGACACATGCCCGACTGGCATATTCTCTTCGTTTGGGAGCTTCAAAGGCTTTCTCCAGCCTGAACATCACAGCGACTGATACCAAGATGCATTAGCATGCTTACGGATCCTGCAGAACTCAGTAGCACAGCATTTTGGCTAATCTATGTTTATTTACATATAATACACTTGGAGCATTCTGACTTAGCTCCTTCCTCTTTCTCATCAGACAGCAAAGAGAAAGAACAAAGGACAATAGTCCCACTTCATGGAACAAAGTAATACAAACATCCTGTCTCTGTCACTTCCCACACTATGGAATGGAAACATACACTGTCATGTGATAGAAAACAATCCCATGACTGCCAACATGGAGCAAGAATCCTAACACAAACTTCACCCTCCAGCTCATGGAGAGCAGCAGGCAGAGTGATACAGGAAGAGAAACTTTACATGCTGACAAACAGCCATAAGATGTGAGCAGCATGACCAAATAGGGCCTCTGGTTCCCAGAAAACTAGTTTGCTTCAGTTTAGGTCACATGGTCAAGGCAAAAGTCCCCAACTGGTTTGCGTGTGCATGCCAGGGAGTCTTTGTTACTTTAATCTGGGGTAACCTTTGTTTCCCATCAGCCAAAGTTGCAGCTAAGCTCTCCCCCCCCCCATTGCTTTAGCAGCGTCTGCCATAAACATTTAGGTATGCCCAAGAGTACAATCTGCTTTGCTTTGCTTGAATGAATGGGGAAGTCAGGGCAAGAAGGTGGGAGAAAGTGAGTCTTCCTTCTAGTTGGTCTTTTTAGTCTCGATTCTACTTGGGAATGCGGACTCTACTGTTATGCCAGTGGCTTCACAGAAAAGATGGATTGGGTGGATGGATTTCAAGGGAGAGGGAGAGATGGTACCATGCAGGAGTGGGTTTGTGGGTTATGCCTGTGGATGCCATGGGGCACCGACCTCCCCTTGGAACCTGCCAAGGCCCGCTGATCCTCCCATTTTTATTTTATTAAATGAGAGCTTGGGAGTGGTTTGGGGGATTGCCAGATTTTGAGGGGTTCTCTTCTGTTTTCTCTGAGTTTTATTTTGGGGTAGTGGTGCAGATGTTTTGCCTGTTTGGGGGCACGTTCTGAGCATCACCAACTTTTCTTACTTGAAACAGGTATTCTATGATGCCCCCAACAGTTTCTAGATTTCCAAATGTGCCCCAGGCCCCAAAAGTTGGGGAAGATTGAACTAGGGGTTCTGAGAGGTCCTGCCATAAGGAGACGCGAGGGAGAGTAAATGGAGTTCAGGAGAGAGTTTCAGGTGATTTGATTAAGGGCGGATCTACACTCAAGGTTCCTAACATTAAGGAAGGGTTAAGAAACGGTTGTCATAATGTATTTGGACACATTACATTTTGCTCGTAATGTTAATAATGTGTTATTAACCACAAGGCACTGCAGAGCAACCAGGAACCAGCAGTAAGGGAAACTGCATTGTTATGAAACAACGTAGGGATTTATTTGTTGTTGTTTTTACCAGTATGCCTTCTGGTGTTCTAGAATGATATATCTAATATCGTTCTAATAACGTTAAAAAGGCCAGTGTATATCCAGCCTAAGTTGGAACAGCAAACATCACAGACAGAGATCTGTAAGGAAATGAGGGCTGATAGACTGAATCTACAGCAGTCAGTCTAGGTGATAATCAGACAATAGAGACCAGAGGGCATGTTGAGTCAACAGTTGCTCTGAACAAGTCCACAAAAGTTATGGTGAATCTTCTGAAGATCTGCATTAGAGCCACCATGAAGAACTGAACCTATATCTGCCCCTATAAGTGATGAGTGATCTCTGATTGTTTTGTGCTTGAGCTGTGGTTTGGATCAACAGTAAAATCAACCCTATTAAAATGCCCACTCAAAATAGCTGGTGGATATCTTAAAAAAAAAAAAGATAAATGGTTATAGAAGTGTCAATACAATGCTGACAGCCACCTGCTAGTTTCTCTCTCTTAAATCCTGCGGAATTGTGTTTTCCATATTATTTCCAGTAAGATATCAATCATATATCAATATCTTCTGACCTCTGATACGTTTAGATAGAAAATCAATTTTTCCATCAGCAAAGCAATAAAACATTATGAATATTTCTCTTCTTTGCTTGTTGATGGGTTTACCTTTCATAATTTGTTTTTCAGCAGCTAATACTTTTGATATTGCTCTTGATATTACTCTACACTGGTTAAGGCTCATTGTTCCAACTATACATTTCATTCTCACAAAAGCTCACCACAATTTTGAGGTCAAAGGCATTGAACTGAATTAGTTTGGAAATCTGAACAGCAGATACTCAGAAGCAGCAACCTTTCTTTAAAAAGCCAAAAACCCTGTTTAGGAATGGGAGTGGCAAAATGAACAGCTTATTTCCATGGGCGTACCCAGGGGTGACAGTGGGGGCAGCTGCCCCCCCCCAAGCAAAAAAAATTAAATGGTTATCGGCAGCCTAAAAGGAAACAAAAGCTCTCCTCCTGAAAAAAAGGTCAACGACTGGTCTTTCTCCCTATTTTCATGTTGGAGGGTATGGAAATAGGTGGCACCATGTCCAGAAGTTGGTAGCCACTTGTGTAACTGCTCTTATTCCGCTTTCCTCCTGGTAGTAAAGTTGTTTTACGGACTTCCGGCGGCCGGCGCCATTATGGATGGTCGGGGGTTGCTTCGGTCACGAAGCACCCAGTTCATCCCGGGGGTTAGGAGCCCTGCAGCCGCATAGCGGGGCTCCAATTGGGGCGCGGGAAGAGCGTCCCGTGCCCTGGGCTCCCCGGCTGTGCCCGTTGTGCTCCGAACCCTTCCCCCGCGCCCCCTGTAAAGGGGGAGTGGGGGTGAAGGGACCACGGAGTCGGGCTTTAGGGGATATGCCCCAACCGGGATGTTTACATGCGGCGGCAAAGTCCGTGATGAGCGTCTCTGTTCTACCTGTCATTAAGGAGTTGCTAAGAAACCAGAAGCTGTGAGTAATTGACTGACTCTTTGTACTCCGGGAAAAGCTCTGGGATCAAAAAGAAAGGCAGCCCGCCCCTCTCCCTTCGGGTGGTGGAAGGAATTAACTCTTTAAGTGACTGCTGCTACACTAATCAATTGAAACTATTTGGAATTTGAAAGCTGAGTCTGTTGAGATTCCCTTTCGGGGGTTAACTGAGGAAAAAATATCTCCATTTGAAGTTTTGGTCTTTATATTCCGGCATCGGAAGAAATGGCGGCGATCTGGACTTGCGTAGGAAAAAATTGAGACAAAGGAAGGAAAAGACAGGAAACGTAATTTGATACCCACCTCCCTTCCCCGAAGATGTTGGACTTTGCTCTTATGTTGGCACAGAAGGACTGGGAGGATGAGGAAAAGCTTACTGTCTTTCAACTGGAGCTGCTTGATCGAAAACTAAGAGCCTTGGGTGGGATTATAAATGGAAAGAATTTGTATTCCACAGAGGAGGCTTTTCAAAAGATTTATTCAATGGAAACAGACTTTTGCAAAGAGCTGGAAGATGTGTTGGAAGGATGGTTTGAGATGACTGAGCAAATCCGATTGGAACAAGGACCGATTTCAGGGGGTGGCAGTAACCCTGAAACGGAAAGATTTTTAATATCCAGACTCCGAGGTGGCAGCTCGGGGTCGAGGGACATAGAATTAAGATTTCTACAAGAAGAAGAATTTTGGTACAAAGTCACGGAGAAGCTCAGAATGGAGAGGATGAACATCTTGGAGCTCGATGCAGGGTTTGTTGTGGTTGCAATCTGGATCTGTGGACACTTAGAAGAATACGTTAGGGGATTCGGTTCTGGTGAAAGACAGGAGAAGATAATGGACAAAAGGGGAGTGGGTTGAACCAATTATCGTATACTATAGATGGTCTGCCATGGTATCCGAAATCGGAGTGTGAAGTCTGTTAATTATAAGTTTATTTTAAATAAGTAAGGAGATATTCAATTTAAGTTAAAAGCAGCATGTTAAATGATAGAAGAAGTAAGTTTAGCTCTAAGAATATTTGGTTAAGTTTTAGGTTATAATGTAAAGATTAAGATAAAGGTGTTTTTTCTTTCTTTATCAAGTTAAGTTAAACTTTTATAGAGAAAAGTTGTTAAGGAAATAGTGTATTGTTTTAAAACCGAAGGTGTATAGGCGGGGGAAGTCAAACGTCAAGATTTGGAACAAGAAATTTTTTTTTTAGCAAGGTATACAGATAAGAAGAAGAATCCTGACATTATGTGTATTTGTATTTGTTTTGATATTTGTAGGTGTGGGGGTTGGGTTTGTGTTATTTTGTGAAAATGTCAATAAATTCTGTTAAAAAAAAAAGTAAAGTTGTTTTACTTCTACAACTTCCATGCCTGTCTGAATAACCTGACATTTTTTTCCTTTTGCAGTCTTTTCAATACAGATTTCCGTGCTGCTGTTTTGCATGGGAGGAGCATTCGCATTTTGTTCCTTCTGCAAACTGTTTCATAGAACCAGCCACCATGAAGGTGTGACTCTTGCATTTTTCTTTGCAAACAGCAGGGATTTGTTTGTGACTATATATGCTAATACCATGTTGATGTCTGTGCCAAAGCAAACCCTTTGAGGCAGAGGCCAACAGAACACTTTGGCATGCACAACAATCGCTTTATTGCCACTGTGATGGTCTGGTGTCTTTTCTGTCCCCAGGCAAAGAAAATCACTCTCAGATCACACAGAGGCCAGTTCATCAGGTGGCTGTCATGAGTTGCTATTACAAAATGAACAAAATATGAAAGTGAATTCCATTGCCTGGGGACAGAAAGGACACCAGACCATCACGGTGGTGATGATAAGCGATTATTATGCACGTCAAAGTATTTCATTGGCCTCGGCTGCAAATTTTCCCTTTAACAAGGAGTTATGAAGATGTACTGCGTACATCTGAGCCTGGGCTCAGCAGCATTCATTTCTGTGTCTCTCCTTGGAAGCATTTCCTCTTTTGAAAACAGGAGGCCATCACAGAGATCCCAAAAACAGCCCCACCAGAACACATCTATCTTACCTTACTTTGGCAAAGAATACTGTGCTGCAGCCTAATCCAAGAAGATTATCAGCCCTCTAGGTTTTTCTGAATACTGCATATAAGGATGTAAACAACCGCGGGTTTGGTTCATTTACAGGACTGCAATCTCTTTTTGAAAATGGAGAGCACCGCATTGGTTACCCCTGGAATCTGAGATCAGAGACAGCAGTGTCAGTCTTGTTCAATATAACGAGACAGTATTCAAGTGAGATCAGGATAGGATTGTTGTGGTAACATTCATTAAGTATCAATGGAAGTCAGTTTGCCCTCAAAACAGCCAACTATGCAAGATACTAGGACGCCAGGACAAAAAAAACCAACCAACCCAGTGCCTGAAAGACACCACTTGCAGCACCTAGAATCATAGAGTTGGAAGCGACCCCCAAGGTTCAACTAGTCCAACCCCCTAAAATGCAGGTATCCCAACTAAAGCACCCCTGCTTTAGCTGCTTTATATGTATGCTGTGGATCTGCCCTAAATGCAGACCTCATGGCTACAAATTCTAACTTATTTATTGTAAAACACATACACACAACCCCACAAACATCCCTCCCCCCTTACTCTGTGTAATTGCTGGTTTGATGGAGAGTTCTGGAGAAGGTGACATTTCTGCACATCAGCATACAAGGTCAGCCTGTTTTCCCTCACACCTAAAGGCAGGACAGGAATCAATGCTGGACTGATAAAGTATTTGTTCTGCAAATAGTGACCTCTTTACTGCAAATTAGCTTCTGCTCTGTATTTCTTCATACCAAATGGATTACTGGCTCCCCATGCCCTGAGACTGGGAGCTGTGTCTTCAGAATGGTGAGCTCA
The DNA here is from genome assembly GCA_900245905.1 of Lacerta viridis. Taxonomy (NCBI): domain Eukaryota; kingdom Metazoa; phylum Chordata; class Lepidosauria; order Squamata; family Lacertidae; genus Lacerta; species Lacerta viridis. The sequence goes on along the minus strand of OFHU01003271.1, from coordinate 2,051,301 downwards.
TCTCTGTCTTCCTTTTTCTCTTTCTTCCCTTATTTTTTTCTTTTCTCTTCATCTCTCTCTCTCTTTCTAGCCTGTGCTTTTATTTAGATTAGCTCTTTAGTTTTGATAAAAAGATATCTTATGTTAATCTTTGTATTTTCTTCCAAATTTTAATAAAATCTATTTAAAGGGGGGGGCAATTTTGTGGAAGTTCCTCCTGGCTGAGATCAGACAAGCCCCTCTCCCTGTTGAATTTGCAGGCATTTTAAGTGAGCTTTCTGATTTTACGGTTAATCTTAAGTGATCTAGTGCTCTATTCTACACCCCCTTTGTCTCTCCATTGTGTGACAATTAGCACTAACTACTACAACGCAGGTGGCGCTGTGGTCTAAACCACTGAGCCTAGGGCTTGCCGATCAGAAGGTCAGCGGTTCGAATCCCACAATGGAGTGAGCTCCTGTTGTTCGGTCCCAGCTCCTGCCCACCTAGCAGTTCAAAAGCACAAAGTACAAGTAGATAAATAGGTACTGCTCTGGCAGGAAGGTAAACGGCATTTCTGTGTGCTGCTCTGGTTCGCCACATGACCTGGAAGCTGTACGCCGGCTCCCTCGGCCAATAAAGTGAGATGAGCGCTGCAACCCCAGAGGCATCCGCGACTGGACTTCATGGTCAGGGGTCCCTTTACCTTTACTACAATACATGGTGTCTTGCACCTATTTTTTGCCCCTGAAAATGGGAAAGACCCCCCCCCCCAATACCTTTTTTTTTAATAAGAAAGGAAGCAGCTATCCAGAGGACTACTCTTCATTAGTCTGACCCAGCTCCTGGTTGTGATTGTCGTTTTGAAACTGCTGGTGGGGGAATCCATTGCTTCTTCATTGCTAGCACATAGGCACCCAACTTGCCCCTCCAGCAGATGATTTGCTTATTTACACACACACAAACACACACACACACAGAGAGAGAGAGAGAGAGAGAGAGAAACACAAAAACAGTTATTTGAATCAGATTCTCTCAGCCAAGGATTGATTCTGGAGCACAGAAAATAGGAAAATAGTAAGTAATCACATCAAATTATTCTTATTTTTTTTTTAAAAAAAAAGAAAAGTATGATAAATAATGGCTGTAATTTTGACATTTCATCATTTTAAATGGCTACTATTTTCCTACCTCCACATTGATTTGCCCAAGAAAGGGAGCTGATAATTGGTGATTTTGCTGTCTCCTGTGGTAATTTATTTGAAGCAATGCATCTGTTTTCAAACTATAAATTTAAATTGCTAATACTGAAGTTATTCACTCCAATTCAAACTCGTATTCATTATAGACCCTCTGAATTCGCCTCTACTGCCTGTTAACTGTTATCTTAATGAGTTTTGCATGGAAAGGAGGGGGAAAAACATTTATTAATGGTGCCCATGCTGCATGAAGAAAGGAACAAAATTGGACAAAACCCTTTAATAGCTGCTTTGAAATTATTGTGGTCCTCACCTCTTTGTAGAAAAGCCACTGTTGATTTTATATTTAATAAATGATTTGAGTTTGAGAGGAATATACACTTCTCCAGTCAGAGATTTTCTTTTTTAAAAAAATGGATGCCTTACAGCAGCCCTGATGCATAACTGAGAAGCGTGATCTGAAGTAAGATTTTTCCAAATTTTGTGCCCCATGACTTTGCTGAGTAGCAGGAAATTCCAGGGACACGCCTTTTTACATGGTCAGTTTCCTTGTGAGCAGATTGTACTGGAGACTCCAAGCATTTTTAAAATATCTATTGACCCACTGAAGTTAATGGGCACGACTAACTGAGGCTCATTAATTTCAGTGAGTCTCTCTGAGTAGGGCTTGCAGATCACACAGTGATCCAGTGGCACCAAGTTATTTTGATTGGATTAGACAGAAGAAGAAGAAGAAGAAGAAGAAGAAGAAGAAGAAGAAGAAGAAGAAGAAGAAGAAAAGAACAACAACAACAACAACAACAACAACAACAACAACATTTCAGTTCAGTGGTGCAGAGAGGAAAGTAGAGAAAGACAACTTGTTGAGGTGGCTATGCAAACTGGGAGCCAAGGGTGTCCTGTCCCATCCCACCGCCTGAGGCAAAACAGGATGGTGCTCTTCCTGCTGCCACAGCCTCACTCCCTAGGATCACACGGTGGTGGCTTCTGTTGAGCTCTTGCTGGAAGCCATTTCTCTGGCAACGGCAGCAGTGGGCAGAGTGCCCACAGAGGAAACACCCCATGGAATTCTGCATCCGAGGCGGCTGCCCCAGCCTGCCTGATGGACAGGCCAGCACTGCTGGGAGCAATCACTGAAAGATTATTCTTTCCTTAAAAGATGGTGGCTAGAAGATGCTTGTTTAAAGCGGCATTGATGGATTTTGATGGGTGGTGGTTGCTATTTATCTTTTTTTGTCATTTGGTCATATCATGGGCCCACGGGCGTTGCGAGGGGGCAGGGGCGGTCCGCCCCGTGTTCCAGGGGAGGGGGGGTGACACTTGGGCCAGCCCCACCCCGCCGGCGTGCCCCGAGGAAGCCACAGAGCAAAGCTGCTCTGCCCCACGGCCCACCCGGGGTCCGCCCGCCGGTTCCGCTATGGGGCTGCCCCACGCGATCAGCGGATCATGGGGCTGCCCCGTCAGTGCTGCTTTAAAGCGGCATGGACGGGGAAGCCCCAGGATCTCGGCAGATCGCCGCTGGAGCAGCAGCGCCAGCGGGATGGACCGCGCATGCCCAGTTTCCCGGGCATGTGCAGTCTGTCCTGACGCATGCGTCGTGATGTCACGGAGCATGCGTCAGGACGCCCCACCCCCAGGGAGTGCCTCCGCGCGGCAACGCCACCCCCGGCACCCAAGAGGCTTCCTACGCCTCTGCATGGGCCCATGGAACTAGCCAAGAAAATTCTCCTACAAAAGGATTTATCTTTTTTTGTCATTTGGTGGTTGCTACCTACAAATCACTTGCCAACAATTTGGAGAAAAACCATTTAGCAATAGGAATGTAGCCCGAAAAGGGCACTTAGGGAGGTATTCAAGAAAGCCCTACATGCAGACACACTTGTAAGAATGCAAAACAGAGGGGACTTTGAGGCAGATCAGTTGGCCTTTACCTGACCACGTTTCATCCCACCCCACAGCTGTCATATCATGAGCCTGAAGGTCACAACTGCTCCTGCTCTGGCTACAGTTTGCTGAAACAGGCATGTGCAAACACCTTCTGACTGAGCACATCCAAGTCAGCCAAGGGAGTGCCAGTGGAAAGACAGAAAAGGAGATGGAATGGTTAGTGGAGACTGTCAACACCCCTTGAGGTCGCCTCATCCCATAAAAACAATGACTCAATCTAAAATGAGATCTAGGGCCCCAGTTCAGACCTGATTGACATAATATACCTCTAGGGCAGCTGATATCACACTCCATAGATATCAGTCTGCATGAGTATCCACATGTGGTGACGTGGTCTCCACCTTGTTTAGGACAATTTGAACCACAGCAGGAGAGCTGGGTGGCAACTCCCCATGTGGCCTGATGTCCATGTCTTTCCAGATCCTTGGGGTGTGCTGTGGGGTCAACATGTGAATTCACAAAGTTAGTAGATTACTTTGACTTTATTGCACAAGTGGTCCAGACAGAGGATAACTGGAATTAAACTTTTAGGGGTTTTTGCTCTTGTCCTCTACAGATAAACTTTCATCCCTCTCCATTTATCTTTATTTAAGCTCCTTCTCCCTGTAAAAGGTCATTGTTTAAACAAACTTCTAAAATAGAAGCAGATGTATTTTTATTAGAACCTTAATGCACGATGTTAACAGTTGCATAAAGCAGGAAAGCAGAGCCAAAATATTGAGGCTTTTTTACATTTTTATTTCAGGGCTCTTTTTTATTGGCTTCTTTCTTTCCCTAAGTTTCCTTGAGTCTAAATTGGTTTTCATTTAAACCAGAGGTGATCAATAAAGCCAGAAATCAGGCAGGGTGCCTTAAAAGCACAGAATACAGAGTGAAGCTTATTCCCAATGTGCAGCAGGAAAGAGGCTCTTGCTTTAGAAACCTCTGTTAGAAATTCAAGAAAAGGTTTAAGGAGTGAATATAGTCACAAAAGATGTTGCAAGAAAGAAGATAGCAAATATATAATTGCCCCAATCCATTAAGGGAGAGCCACATATGGAAGCAGGTCTCATTGTATGCAGCTAATGGGAATGAATATTCACATGGTGATGGAATTACTTATGTTTATTTCAAGAATTTACAGCCGCAATCTTCAGTCACAAAGCCACTCAGAACAGTCAGAACAGACTCAGAACAGACAACAATCATCAGAACAACAAAAACATTGGCATTAGTTGGTATGACATTCTGGGAGACAATATCTGTAGAAATAAGCAATATTACAAATTGGCATGTACAATGTAATCAATGTTTGGTTTTATTGACAATATTCAAAAAAGGCCAGCTCAATCTACAGTACAAGCAACTCATTCCTTCTCTTTGGGTGTCGGTGTGACTCCTCATAGCTCAAAACTGGAAAGGACTTGAACATCTATCTACATGTCATACAATGGAGGCAGAATGTATGGACAACTGCTTGATCAGAAAAATTGGCATAAAGGCTCTGAATGGCACACATGGTGTGGATGACTTTACTGAAATATGGCACCCTTTTATTCTTACATACACACACACACTAGGGGCTGCCACCCCACTTGCTTTGCTCACCAGCCCCTCCTACTCCATTGCCCTCCCCCCACAGGACCAATGCCCTTCACCACTTGCCCCAATCTCCCCGCCAAACCTCAAGCCACACCCCATTTTAAGAGAGGGTCCGGTGTTTCACAAAGCGGCTGGCCAAAGTGCTGTGTGAAGGCCCCCCCCTCTGTTAAACCTCACTGCAGGAGACATCTTTGTATCTATATAAGAAGATATAAGAACAGTTCTCTCTTGATTTCTATGGAGATGGTAGAGTATGAAACTTATTTTATTTAAGTATAATCAAACCACTGGGTTAATTATTCCAAATGAAATGAGTATACAAACAGTACACACCAAGACAAATTAAGAGAAACACAGCATATGAGCGAGAATGTATTTGTGATTTCATAGCAGTTACTTGGTTCTATTTTAGTCTTATTATTTAATAAAGCAAAGAATAAACAAAACAATTAGGGAAATAATTAGGGTTACCTTAGGCCACTGTAACTGCTTTCATGGCTGAATTGCTGAATGCAAAAGCTTTAAGAATTTCAATGTTTTCCTTCGGAGTAAGTCTCTTCTTCACCATGCTGTTCAAATAAGGGATGAATTGTTAAAAATCCCCCGTCCCCCTCCCCCGCGCACCATAACACATTCCCTCCCAGGTGGACAGAAATCCCAGAGGGAGGGAGGGGGATCTGCACAGTTGTGAAATGCACACAGATCTAGGATGGACATAATGGTGACCAGAAACAACTTGCTTATGGCAAGTTTCCCCACGTGTTTCATTAACATCTAAGAGCATTCTCAGCATGGGTTGAAGCAGTATTAGCGAAGTCTACCTTGGCTTGGCCATGTCCACAGAATGAAAAATAGCAGGATGCCCAAGGGCAGGGGCATAGCAAGGGGGGTTGGGGGGGTGGGCCACCCCGGGCAGTGCCCTGGGGGTGACACTCGGGGCTGGACCCCACCCCTGCAATCGGCGCCTTTTTTTTAAAGGGCTTTCTTCAGCGCTTGGCTGGGGCTGGCACTGGGTGGGTGGAGCCGCGGTGTGGAGGCAAGGGATGGGCCAGCGAGGACGGGTGTCACTCTAGCATTTCACCCCTCCTCGCTGGCCCACCCCTCGCTTCTGCGGCTCCGCCCGGGCCAGCGCTTAAGAAAGCCCTTTAAAAAAGCAAAGGGAAAGGAAAGCAGGCTGCTTTCCTTTGCTTTTGCTTTTTTTTAAGGGCTATTTTTAGTGCTGTCCAGGGCAGAGCCGCAGAAGCGAGGGGCGGGCCAGAGAGCAGGATTGGAGATTGGAGAAGATTATTCATGTAAAATATTTTGATTTTAAATAAAATAAACATAAATTGAAGATAATACAGAGCTTTATCCACAAAACTGCATAACAAGTATTTGTTACCTCATCAGAAACACCTTTATTATATGGCTGTACTAGAAAATAACCTCAATTTGAAGGTGAACAGCTGGCAAATCCTTCAAGTTCACTTGAGTTTGTTTTTTTAAAATGTCAGTGAGGAGACACAGGGAAAGCAAATGGGTTAATGTCTGAATGAATCCCATTTTCTATTTCTTAAACCCTTAGATAATTGAATAGTTTGAGTGCTAGCCTGAGACTCAAAGAATTCTGCATTCAAACTTTATTCTTAACACAAATGTTAATTTAGCAAAGGTGCTATCTGGCATACAGAGACATAGCTAAGCACACAAAGTACAAGGATGTAGCACAGAGCCTTTGAACGCTTTCAGGAATGCTCAGTTGCCTGTATGCCACATCTTGCACCAGACAAACCTGTCAAGTTTTAATGAAGATACGGTGAAAGGTCTGCCATGACCATTGGTCTGTCTAGATTAGCTTCCCCCTGCTCCCCACCATGAAGTTGCCTTTCTCTGCTGGTCCTTCACTTCGTTTCTGCCTTCACTCAAAGCAGAACCCACTTGCCTTCTCTCCACTGTGTTGTTATTTTTCCAGCTCAGGCTGGTTGTTTTTCTTCTTTCTGTTGTTATCATCCCACCCACCCCTTTATGTGTTGTTTTATTCATTTGTTAAAATGAAACAAAAACACACACACCCCTTTTTTTTTACTTATTTGTCACTCTTCAGGCTCACTCTGCTATGGCTCCCATGGAGAGGGGGAGAGCTCCCCCCTCCATTTTGATTTGATATTTTTATTCTTCTTTCCAAGCAGCAAATGTTGAGCTCAAAGTGGCTCGCAATAATAATGACAGCATTACAAAGAACAACAAATATTGCAATCTCTCTCCTGTCAAACACACTAGCGTATAAATAAAGCAAACAGCAGCAGAAGGTTCATCAGAACAATTAATGCAATTGAATAAAGTTGTAATAACTCAAAGAATTGCAAGGATACTTCCTAATCAAATGGAACCTTCCTCCAGAACATAAAAAAAACTTTTAGTTAAATACTTTCATAGTTAAGCAATCCTACTGCCTCAAGCAATTTGCTACTCTGTTAAAAAGAATAATCTGTAGAGAAGTTCGATTTTGGCAAAGTGCACCAGTGGCAGATACTGCCAGAAGTAACCCTGAAGCTATTTTATAATATGGGGCTGGTAAGAACATTAGAAACAGCTGGTGCATTATTGTACAAAGTCAAAATGAAAGCTTCCGTGGTCCATTAATCATCAAATCCAATTGGACTAACCTGAGCATAATGTCAGAGGGAATCATGATCTTCATCAGTGCAAAAGGTGCCATGATTGGTCATCCAAAATGGGCAACCAAAATGGTCAAAGGCCTGGAAACAATGCCTTATGAGGAACGGCTTAGGGAGCTGGGTATGTTTAGCCTGGAGAAGAGAAGGTTAAGGGGTGATATGATAGCCATGTTCAAATATATAAAAGGATGTCATATAGAGGAGGGAGAAAGGTTGTTTTCTGCTGCTCCAGAGAAGCGGACACGGGGCAATGGATTCAAACTACAAGAAAGAAGATTCCACCTAAACATTAGGAAGAACTTCCTGACAGTAAGAGCTGTTGGACAGTGGAATTTGCTGCCAAGGAGTGTGGTGGAGTCTCCTTCTTTGGAGGTCTTTAAGCGGAGGCTTGACAGCCATCTGTCAGGAATGCTTTGATGGTGTTTCCTGCTTGGCAGGGGGTTGGACTGGATGGCCCTTGGGGTCTCTTCCAACTCTAGGATTCTATGATTCTATGATTCTATCTTGGTCACTCCTCTGATATCAATCGCAGACTGTCTCAGCTTTAGCCAGGGGCAAGATAATAGAATCATAGGACTCAGCTACACTCATCAATTATATTGTTATAACTGTGTTATAAATGATGCGGCACCAGGTGGCACTTTAGAGCTGTGATCTGTCGCCAATGGGATTTTCCTTTAAGAGCTTTTATAATGTGTTTTTCTGTAGCATTTTTTTATGTGTATAGATCCAGCCACTGTTTCATAGAATTGTAGAGTTGGAAGAGACCCCAAGAGCCATCTAGTCCAACCCCCTGCAATGCAGGAATCTCTGCTTAAAGTCCTCTGAGGAAGGAAAGTCCACAAACTCCCAAGGGGTCTTGTCATTGTCCTCTTCTGTTAAGGTACAAGGGCACAGGGAGCAGGCAGAGTGCTCTCTGGCAGATCGCAATTGTTGTGGGGTTTACACTTGCACTGTGCTATCCTGCCCTCCACAGACCTAGATCTCCTCCAGCAAGTGAAACTGCCCAGGACAACCCCTGCCCACAGTCCTGCTCCAGAGGCGCGCCAGGGGACTCCCTCCACTGTCACCCATCCTGTTCCCTCTGCAGCCTAGGTATGAACTAATCTGTCCATTTCTTAATTAATTGCCATGCATCAGTTCTCTATGTCAGTTTGTCATTTTTTCTTTTTTAAAAATAGTTCTCACAACAATGTGCACATTTCTCTTAATATAGAAATATGCAATTTTTGCAACACATTTTTGCAAGCAATTTCTCTAATATAATGCATTTATGTATGTAATTTTCACAAATATCTTCATTTTTATGGAAGTTTTCCCCTAATACCTAAGCGTTGTGTGCACTATTCGGTTAGAGAGCTGCATTACCAAAATCTGGAGAGTTTTGAAGGATAGCTGTGTCTCGGTTTGCATATTGTTTCAGAAAGTCCAAATTAGGTGGGTTAGCATTAAAATGTGACTAGAACTTAATTTCCCACCCACCCCACCCTGTTCTCACTCTCCTGTCCTTCTCCTCTTCCTAGATCTTTCTCTCAGTTCCACTGAGTCTCCCCCTCCAGCTGCTCCCGCTTCTCCCACCTAATGGAAGTGCCATTACGTATATTTTAAAAAGTGGGATATATGTATCTCCCACTTTTTAAAATAGAAGCATTTAATTCCTGTGGCTTTTCACGCTCAATAGGAGGGAAGTGACCATGGCCTGCAGCAAGTGATGGGAGAGACCTCTGCCTCTTAAGATTCTGGAGAGTCACTGGCAGCTAATGGAGAAAGTGCAGACTGATGAAAGGCCCTTTCCTCTCTTCTTAAGTGCATTTTCGAATATTCAAAGGAGCATTCTTTCAGATTTTACCCATCAGACAAGTGATAGCTTCTGGCAAAAAAAACCTGACCTTGTCTTTCTCAGACAATGCAGAATAGCTGAAGGGGAGACTGCTGTAAGCATAATTTTCTGTAAAATGTTGGTTAACTACTTCAGCTGTGCCTGCAAGAATTAGTTTGGTCTCTTTTACAAGTTGCTGTTGTGGCGGTTATTATTATGAATCACCTTCTACACAGACGTCTCAAGGCAATGTGCAAAACAAAAACAAAAACAAACCCAGTTTTAAAAACCCACAAAAACTGAATACAGTTAAAACAAAACGGAAACAATAAAGAATAAGCATACATGGCCAAGACCCATTTATACGGATGGGAAGACCTCTCAAAAGAAAGGATGTCTTCAATTGTTTCCAAAAAGTGCCTATAGTGGGCGCCCAGGAGCAACCACACTAAAACCCTACTCTGAGTTATAAAATAATCAAACTTTTTCTCTCTCTTTGGTCTAATATTACTTGACTTCATCACATCTCACAGATAGCAGCTTTACCAAGCGACAATAGGAGTTATTATTTCCCCATGGTATTTTACGACGAGTCTGCAGGCTCCTGTCGCTCTGTGAACTTGCCACACCATTAGGCTCAAAAACAAGTTGGAAATCCCAAGGGAGAAAATGGCCACTGGTGTTTGTGAGCTAGAATGAGTTGGTGAGTCAGACTCCTCACGACTCCTCTGAATTCAGTCCTGCAAGTGAAGAAGAGAGGTTTAGAAGCTTCTCCTCAAGAGGAAAACCAGTTATAGACTAGTTGGAGGCACTCATTTGAAACGTTCTTCTCCTGCTTTTCAACCAGGGCCAGCCTGCCCATGAGGCGGAGTGAAGCAGCCGCCTTCGGTGGTGAAAGGCACTGGCAGCTTGTGGAAGTTTTTAATGTTTGATGTCATAATGTGCTTTAATTTGTTGGAAGCCCCAAGTGGCTGGGGGAACCCAGTCAGATGGGTGGCGTATAAATAACAGCAACAACTATTATTATTATTATTATTATTATTATTATTATTATTATTTAAAGAGACAAGTTTAATATGCCCAAAATGCTATGTTTGTGTTCATTGTGTACATCTCCCACCAACATTTATCTGATGAAAATATGGACATCCTATTCTACATCAGGAAGCTGGATTTTATTTTCCATATAAACGGGACTCTGTTTTTGCACCTAGACACACAAACCAGTTTTAATTGTTCTCTAAGACATGGAGGAAAAAGGAACAGCGGGACATTCCAGGATCAAGTCAGAACTGGAGTGGCTTCTGTAATACCAGGACTGTCCCTGGATCATCAGAACACTTGAATGGTCCGTTGTGTATGAAGCTTAGTGGAGGTTAGCATTTGCAGACTGTATGTGAGTACAAAAGAAGGGGGAAAGGTGCTTTTGCAGCTAAAGCTGCAACAAGAAGGTGGAGTCTTTCTTTAAATATTATGTGAATTGGTGACTCATCTCTGGGTCTCTCTCTCAAATGCTGCCAGCATAATAGAGAAGCAACTTTTGCTTTTCTGAATCTCTTTCTAGGACTAGAGAGAAAATAGTTCTTCAAATATGTTAACAAGTAAGAACTTGAAGATTTGCCTCTCTGCACTGCTGGTTGTTTAAGAGCAATGTGCTGATTTGTAATATAGGGGTCTGTGTGTGTGTGTGTGTAACAAGCTTAAAGACAGTTTGCAGTAAAACTTTGGAACACCTTTTTTGATGCAGAGAACTTATTTATTCCTATTGTGCACAAGGTCCAGATCAGGAATTCTGCTTCACATAACTCTAACTAGTGCTTTTTCGGGGGGGGGGGGTTGCAAGGGTACGCATATCCCTGAACATTTTGTGAATCTAAGTTTGGCCACATTGAGGGGCAGTGTTACAATATGAGTAGGAAAATGGAGAGTACGCCTAGACTTTTTTTTTTTTAAAGAAAAAAACACTGACTCTTAACACATCGTTCAAGTGTTATTGGAGAATTCAGGGCTTGAAGAGAGGCAAATCCCATTAGCTGTTGTGTGGAAATAGGATTGTTTCCGGTCTGGACCCTTGGAGGGAATATCTTCTGAGGAACCGGCTTGGGACCTTGCAGAAACCATGAAGTTCACTCTGTGACCTTGGACAAGTCACAGGTTGACAGGAGAATAAACCTATATGGGTGGGTTTGTGTGTATGGACTACAAGTTGCCCTGATTCCCCTGGCAGAAAGGTGAGATTAAAATGTAATAAAGAAATAGCGCTGAAATCTTGTCAGCCGTGTGGCTTGTTACCTGAGGCACAGTGTGTGAAGAATGGAGACAAGCAAAATTGGAGAGGTTTGTTTTAAATCCCCACATTATCTTTCATGGCTCCCATAGGAACTGGTCTTGTAACTCCAAGGCTGCTGTGTCATACTGTGAAGATGGATCTGCCATCCCAGCCACTTAAAAATCTCTTTTAGCTAATCCTATACAAGTGGATAATTATTAAAGCAGCAAGAAGTTTATAAATCCAGTGATTTATTGCTGCGCTAATCTTTATAAATAGCTGATGCAGCTGCAGTGCACATAATTCCCACCCCTTCCTGCTGACAATTGTAGGGCCAGGATTAGACCCCAGTCCTGGTGCCACATAAGAATGAAGAAACTGGGTGTGTATCTCCACCTTGTTTATGCCTCAGTCTGTTTCAACAATACTTTTTTGTGAATAATCAAATTTGATCTTATAGTTTAACCAGATATAGTTGTAATCTAGAGTTATGATCTTCCTAATGGTTCCTCACCATCCTGGAAAAAAATGACAAGTGGAATGCTGCAGGGTTCTGTCCTGGACACATTGTTGTTCAATATCTTTGTAAACAACTTGGATGAAGGAACTGAGGGGATGTTCACCAAATTCTCAGATGATACCAAACTGGGAGAGGTAGATAATGCCACAGAAGACAGAATCAGCATTCAAAATGACCTTAACGGATAGAGAACTGGGCGCAAGCTAACAAAATGAATTTCAATAGGGACAAGTGTAGGGTTCTGAACTTAGGCAGGAAGAACCACATCCACAAATATAAGATGGGGGAACACCTGGCTTACTAGCAGAACATGTGAAAAGGATTTAGGGGTCTTGGTGGACCACAAGCTGAACATGAGTCATCAGTGTGATGCAAAAGTATAACCACTCTATTCTGCCTTGGCTAGACCACAACTGAAATACTGTGCTCATTTCTGGGCACCACAATTTAAGAAGGAGATTGAGAAGCTGGAAGGTGTGCAGATGAGGACGCCCAAGATGATCAAGGGTCTGGAAACCAAGCCTTATGAGGAATGGTTGAAGGAGCTGGGTATGCTTAGCCTGGAAAAGAGAAGACTGCTAAAGCATCCATGGCCATCCAACCTCTGCTTTTAAAAAGCCAAGGAAGGAGAATCCACAGGGAGTCCCTTCCACTGTTGAACAGCTCTTATTGCCAATGCTTAGTTGGAATCTCCATTCTTTTTTAAAAAAATATTTATATTTTATTAAGGTGATTTCAGTAAAAAAGAAAAAAAAGTGATACAGAGAAAAAGAGGGAGAAAAACAATATACATATATATATATATATATATATATATATATATATAATATTCCCATACATTCTTGTATAAATTGGTAACATGTTATTTTCCTAATGCTTATATAAATGCTAATGGCCTACTACAATTTGTATAAACCCATTCCAAATGTTATCGTATTTATCCATTCTTGTAACTTGAAGCCATTGGTCTGAGTCCTACCCTCCAGAGCAGGAGAAAACACTGGAGACATTTATGGAGGCCACTGACAAAGAACTGATACCACTACATCACTGAGCACCTGTGTGATTCAGGGACTAGCTTCAGATATTACTTTCCTGCACCAAATCCTGAAAACTCATGTATAGGAATCCCTTTGACTGTAGTGCTGTACAACTAACAACTCTATCTGCAGAAGAACAAGATGTACTTGTTGACATGACTTGTAACGATTCATTGAAATCATTTGTCAATAGGTGGTCCTCGGTAATTAGCTACTGGTAATTGGGAACTATTGTTATATTGCATTTTACTACTTTACAGTTTGAATTCCATGGGATTACAAATGCTGCAACAGGCAGAGTAATATTTAAGTGGTCTGCCAAGACCCTCAACAATTTTCAAATTACCCATGGCGAGGGCAGGGGGGGTGTTTGGGGAACCACTGCTATAGTCAATTTGTTTTTCCTTCTCAAAGCCATACATCATTTCACAACTGTTCTGGTGATTAATTTTTCCACTTAGAAAAAGTTTTTTTTAAAAAAAAATCTTTAACACAATATCAATAGTTAGGATTGTCACTGCAGTTTTTTGTTTGTTTGTTTGTGGCAGGGTCCTTGTGTCAAACAAGTCCCCAGCAGGCCAGCAGACATTAAAAGTTAAATTCTCCCCTTCTCCATATTCCTCCTCAGTGCCGCTGAAATAAATGTCTTGCCTTTCGGCCCTCTCTCTGTAAAACACTCTTTTAAAGACACAGGAACCCTGGCAGGGCTGGGAGGTTGCTGTTTCTGGGACACAGCTGAGATTTGTGGAAAGAATCACCATTCTAATAGCAGCCTGCTTGCTTGCTTGCTTGCTTGCTTGTTTATTTATTTAGGATAAGGATTACACCGTGGGGGGAAAGGCCTACCTATGTATTTCAGGGTGATGCTTCTCCAGGCAAAGCTGCAAAAATTGGAACAGAAAATGACATGCAAATAACAAACTGTGCTTGATTTCAGTCTGCAATCTTCTTTGCTTATGCTGTACTGAGTCAAGCTGTGCCCCAAATGTAGCTCTGATCCGTTCTTTACAAAGGGTTACGAATCAAGGCTAGCGGCTGACTGAGCTCAGGCCGGAAAGACCTTTTACTACACTATGGTACACAAACTGTTCTCTTTTTTTATTTCTCATTCAGGCTGCGTGGATTATGGACCTTTCAGCAGGGCCAGCAATCTTCACACAAGGAGCTTTGCTGAACACCAGTTTCTTTTTCTTCAGTTTTTAAATCTCTCCCCTCCAGCCACTGTGTCTCCGTTCTGTCCACAGTGTGTGGCAAACAGAAATCCAAGCAGCCCAGCAGTTCCCACCACTGCAACTTGAGTATGAGTAATGCTGCACCTGTTGAATTCATCTCATTTCTTTTGTTGGTTGAATGATGGCAGCCCTTAATCTTTCAAATTATCCTCTCCCCCTCAATTTAACAAGCCGCAATGTTGCCAAAGGTACATTCTCCAGCTCGTCAACTGAAATGATCATACTAAAACTTTGTAAGAGCTAACAGGGGCATAGCATGGGGGGGAGGCTGGGGGAGCCGTGGCCCCGGGCGCAAGATTTTGAGGGTGGAAATGAGATTCTCCCTTGCAGGTACCCCCTGCCGCACTGTGCGGTGCCCCACCCTGCTTCTTTGGAGGGGTGGGCAGCGCCACATTGCCTTCTTCCCAGAGGCACCTGGCCAGGATCTCCCCAAACCTGGAACCAGCACTACAGAAGGGGCAGTGCGAGCTGAGGGAGAGTCCATCCTCACCAGCCAATGGACTGGCTACCCCAGTGCAGTGTGGCCCAGCTGGCACTCCTTTCTGTGGGCATCAGGGGGATTTGCCCGCCAAGGGTTGCGCTGGGCAGCCAGGCTCCCCCCTGCACAGGTGGGCAGGTGTTTGTGATGTTAGCCGCTCTGAGCCCAGACTCACCCGGGGAGGGTGGGATATAAATTATTATTATTATTATTATTATTATTATTATTATTATTAATCGCAGCTCTGCTTGGCTCTGGTGGGGGGCCATTTGCTGCTCTGCTCTCCTTCTATCCCTTCATCCATCCTCCATTCCTGCTCCCTATGGTATAAACAGGGTTCTCGTGTTGTTCTGTGGGAGGTGAAATAGAGCAGGTGGCAGAGAAGGGGTGAGGAGGGACAAGTTGCAGCAGCAGTCCTTTCATATTAGGGGAGAAGTGAGCTCGACCTTTTCTTTGTCTATGGCATACTCTTTCCTTATCGCTACATTAACATGTTGGAAGACACACCAGTCGAATTTCTGTCTGCCATGGAGCCCTGCCTTCAAAACAAGTGTGAACTCTGCTGTATGGTGGTGTGGACAAAATTCACAACTCTGGCGTCCTTTTAAAAAGCTTTGAAGAAGCTTTGAAGTCACTAGGCCTCCTTGTTCACATATTGCCCAATGGAACACCATAATAACCAGGAAGACGTGTTCAGTATCCCTAGCCCCTCCATACCCTTCTCTCCCATTTCCACACAGGCAGACCTTTGCATATCAAGTTTGAAGCATCATAACTGCCCAGGCATATTGGAACACTTGGATTTCCCAAATATTCAAACCACAATGTCCTCAGGGAGCACAGAGACTGCTGGAGGGGGGGGGGACGGACTTATTCCAACTTATTAATGAATCCTTCCATAATTTAACAAACCAGCTGACAAGCCAGCTCTATGTATGTCAAAAGAAATGAATTTGGTATGCAAAGAGCAAAATAATACATATTTATAATAATGTTAAGGCAACCAACCCCCTGCTGTACAGCTCTACGTTTCCTACTGCTAATTGTCCTTATTCCAGATGCATCTCAAGATGCCTGGTCAGCCCTCTCTGCTGGGATCCTGAAGAGCAGTTTGCTCCCAGGATTGTTATTCTGTTTTCCCACTCCTTTCTTTCTAATACATTCCAGGGATGAAAAGGATGTTATCAAGTTTTAATTGCAGAAACCGCTCAGTGTTCTCCAAACTATTCCTAAAGAATTTCACTGTGACTCATGTTGACAATAAAAAGCCTCTGTGCTCTATAAGGATTTAGATCTGACTTTCTTTCAAGCTCACTCTGGAAACCATTCCTCTCTTTTTCCACTGCAAAAAAAAAAAAACACATTTCCTCTCTTTTCCCACTCCTATTCTTATATAATGCAGCACCTGTTACACACAGTTGTATCAAAACAAAATAAAAAAATTCCTTCCAGTAGCACCTTAGAGACCAACTAAGTTTGTTCTCTAAGGTGCTACTGGAAGGATTTTTTTTATTTTGTTTCGACTATGGCAGACCAACACAGGTAACTACAGTTGTATCATTTACTCCTCCATAGGTTTGGGTTGTATGTATGTATGTATGTATAAACAAAATGAAAAATAAAAAAAATCCTTCCAGTAGCACCTTAGAGACCAACTAAGTTTGTTCTTGGTATGAGCTTTCGTGTGTATGCTATCTGAAGAAGTGTGCATGCACACAAAAGCTCATACCAAGAACAAACTTAGTTGGTCTCTAAGGTGCTACTGGAAGGATTTTTTTGTTTTGTTTTGACTATAGCAGACCAACATGGCTACCTACCTGTATGTATGTATGTATGTATGTATGTATGTATTCATTTATTTATAAAGAAGAAGAAGAAGCTGCGTTCAAGAGGACAAGAAGAATAGGCAGGACTGTCTCATTTTGCCATTTGACCACTAAAAAAAATACATCACCCCCTTTGCATAAGTGAAAACTTTCACTGTCATCATGTACCTTTGTCAAGAAAGGTAAATGAACTTCTGCCTATTTTGCACCTACTAAAACCGACATTGGCCCCTTGCAAGAATAAAGTTTGATAACTCTGAATTGTATATTGACTTTTCCCTTCCAAATGAAGACACAACACAATCACATTCAGAATGAAAATGCAATAGCATCCAGCAAAGATTGGTTAAAATGAGAAGAGGGAGAGAAATGAGAGGCCATTAATGGTAAAGGTGTTGGGTGGTCAACCTTCCTTCCAAAGGAGCAAGAGACTGGGAAAGGAGCCATGTTTGAATACACCAATGGCATTTTAAGTATCCAGCCATTTTTTTAAAGTCAAGATTTGGTGTACGAATTACTCTTGTGATAAGGGAATCATATATCCAAGCATGGCTGGAAAGCTCTGAGACATAATTCCATTTGTTGGTGCTCAGAAGCCCCCTCCAGAACTTCTCCTACATGAGCAGGATTCCCAGGTGCATGGAGGATCCTAAGCCCAGAGAGCCAAATGTCTAGGTGCCCCTGCAGACCAGCCACTTGACATAAACAACTTGGGACCAGTTTACCTACAAGATTGCATTACCCACGTGACCCTTTCAATTGGCCAAACTGGCACTTTTACAGTTGCCACAGAACACTTGCACCACACTGTTGAGAACTTGATTGTTTAGTGTGGCAGCACCAACCAACACTTTGGAACTTCCTGTCTTTTGATATCAGGCAGGGGCCTCCACTGTATTCTTTGCGATGCCTGCCAAATACATTCTTATTTAGACAAGCCTACCGAGGTCTTTAGAATGTTTCTATGAGTTGTTTTTTTGAAAATAATTTTTATTCATTTTCAGTTACTAAAATCCAATATAAACCACATTTTCTCAATCTCAAATTACAATTCAAATTCAAATATATATCAATTATAAAGCCAATTCTACATTTTGTGTCATATCAAGGTGAGATGATTTTATTTCATCCTGCTTCCGAAGTCTTAATTAATCCAATTACATTCAGTCTTGATCTTAATCCCTTATCAGCAGCTACAGAGTTTTCGACTTCCATTCGTATCGACACATTTAATAAATTTTATATCTGCAAGAGGAGCTCTGTATCCCATATATTTCCTGTGTGTGATGTTTATTTTATCCATGTTGTTTCTTCATTCTTCCTGTCCTCCACCATGTCCTGCACAGCATCGCTACTTCCGCTATTTCTTTTCCTTTGTTCCCAGAGAATGAGGCTGTAATTTCAACTGTGTCACACGTTATCTTTTTGTTGTTGTTATTGTTTGAGTCTAGATAGAGAGTAATCTGGCATCCTGCCAAAGCTCTAACAAGACTCCAGTTTCTCCTCCTTGGCCAACTCTCTCAATAACAATCTAGCATCCTGCCAAAGCCTTGGCAGATCTTGAAAGCCCAAAGTCCAGGTCCTCCCATAGCAATACAGTGAAAGTTTGATGCTTAAATCTATTTCAATTTTCTCACACAGTTCTATTTTTTGTTGTAATCCATAAATATAACCCTGTTCTCTTTTATCTCCACTTGCCTTTTATCAATTTGTTAACATTCAAGTGGGGCAGGGTTGCCGGATCATTTATGTAGCAAACATGACATGTATATAAAAAAGGGTAAAGGCTTCCTCCCCCCCCCCAGTACCATATTTTACATCAAAGGAAGCCTTCTTTCCAGTTTGTATCATTACAGCTTTGTAGCTGTTTCAACTTAGCGGTTTATGATCTTGTCCAATCTGTTCCAGCACATGTCTGCTTCCTAATAGCTGGGGGGGGGGTACTGATAGGCGAAGTGCTTTTGCACTCAGCGCCTCCTTGCCTTTCAGATTCCATGCTAGGGTGAGAAGCAGGTACTGAGACGATCTGCGAGTGAAGCTCACTCCCCCTGAGCCCTGGGGGGAGCTTGCGAGGACAATTATCCTCAAATCATCCTTGTTTATCCTTCACTAATGGTCTCTGCTATTGTGGGAGCGGCATCCATTAAGGCCCGGAACCGGAAGCCAAATGTTTCTATGAGTTTTAATTTGTTTTGGTCTATTCTGGTTTTTAAAAATAACAACCCCAACAACTACAACATTACAACATTGACAATTAGCAACTGCAATTTTTCACCTACTGTATTTTGTGTAAGCGACATCCAAATTTCATTAATTGTCTACGTCTACAAGCAATCCACTCATAGGTGGCAAGTGTAGTCTTCAATCCCTTAAATAAATGGAGCTGTACATTTATCTTTCCATTGCAGCAATATCAGTCTTTGGGCCATAATGAGGGCACAGAGAATCCATTTATGTTGTCCAGTTGTCAAATGCCGTATGGTAGTCTGAAAACTTTAGCTTTTTTTCTGCACATTCATATTCATATAATCCACTATTTTCTTCCAGAATTTTGTAAGTATAGGACATATAAAGAAGTGTTATCCTTATTACATCTCCAACAAAATGCTGTCTTATTAGATGATGCTTTTCTATAGAAATGTGGTGCAGACCAATAAATTCTAAGTATCATTTTCTATTGTAATTTAAGGTCCACTAAAACCCTGTCTATAGAAGTATTTCTAGGGATCGTCAACTGCAGCTCTCTCGTCTGCCTGGTAAGAAAGGAGAAGGAAAGCGAGCGGAGAACTACCGATTGCAAAGAAGAAGGATCTTGTCTGGTGACTCCAGTGACAGCAAAGCCCTCAGAACTGCTGCTGTGAAGAACGGAACCTCTCCTGCCTCAGAAAGAGAAAGGAAGGAGAACATCCTCTGCTTCTCAGAAGCTCGGCCCACTCCTCTGCCAATCACAGGGAGATTGATCATCTGGACAATGATCTCTGGGAAATTGGGCATTACCAGCAGTTATGGACTCATTTGGCTCAGAGCTGCCTTAAGTGCTGTAAAGGAAAGAAAGGCTAATGTAGATACACTGCCAGTTATCTGCAGTTAGTGGATAATTAATGAATCATTGTGAATAGTTTATTACAATAACAGTGTGCTCTACAAAAGGGGGGGGGGCTGGCAGCTGATGAACAAACTGCACAGCTGTGCTGCCTTAAAAAAACCAACCCAGCCATCTCAATGTTAATGCTCATTTTTCACCAAGCCAAATAGAAGAGTAAAACTAATGCTTGTGTAAAAACATTAGTGTTGCAGGCATATTCCATGGTGTAATGTGCATTATGATCTCTCTATCACTTTGGTTCACATTTTAATGCAAACCTACCCAATTTGGGAGTGTATGGGGCGTTATTGGAGGGGTATTACCTCTGGTGGGGGGACATGTCATGCTCCTTCTGTGGTAGTTGTCGACCTTTGGGGCCCACCATGTACTCAGCTCTCACCAGTGGTTCCTAGATGCTGTCAGCATGCGACAGCAGCCACACCCTAGGAACGGTTTTGACTGGCCAGCTAAACCAGGTGAGATCGGCTGATGGGTCTCAAACCCTCAGTGAGTTAGGAACGTTTCTTGAATGTGAAGCCATGCTCCGTCAGATGGAGTGAATGAGACCAAGAGTGTGTCCAGTGGTTAAGAAGGCAGTTTCTGCATGCGCTGTAGAGTAAAATGAGGGGCAGATGAAGCTTTTCCACCTGGGAGAAGGAAAACTCTGATCCTGAACTTCTGCTGCCTTGCAAATGTACTCATTCATGACAAATGCTTTGGGAGTAAACCCACAGGAAAAAAACCTGTATCCACTGTCTTGTAGGATATCTTCAGGAGAAGAAAGGGCTAAGGAGTAAACCCTACACAAATACAGAGGGGAATCCCTCAGATGGTTGGATGGTGCCTTGTACGCCTCCTTCCCACAACTCCTGCAGCCAAGCTGGTGCCAAACGTCTTGCTCTGCTTTCCTTTGGACCACACCAGTGAGGATGAGAGGGGGTCTTGTCAATATAAAATCACAATATAATGTGATTTTATATTGTGAACTGCTCTGAGACTTGCGGGTGCAGGGAAGTATATAATTGTCAATAATAATAATCCAAAGTTAGAAAAATAAGAAACTGAAATTAACCTATTTATGTTTGTGTGTGTGTGTGTGTTAATTATAAAGTATATTATTTGCTTTCTGCAAGAAATCTCAAAGCCAATTACAGAAATAAAATTCTAGTACATTATACACTTTAAAAAAACAAAACACCAGTGTGACTATACTAGAAGTGATTGGACCCTTAAAAATTAGTCTCCCCCTTCTCCCAACACCAGCATGATCAAATAATTCCGCAGCTAAGATATAAACTGCTACAAATACTTGATTCTCTGGTGTTGTTATAGATTTGGGGTAAACCCTAGAAATTCATAAATGCCAGGGTTTTGATGGAACTGAGATATGGATTAAAGTGCAGAATTATGCCCGACAGGGAATTCCTGAGCTGGTTTATGCAAACTATTGTGACTCCTTGCCAGTGCAGGAGAACTTCGTCTCCACCCCCACCCCTGCCCTGAGGTGTGAACAGGGATGGTTTGAAGGTTTGCCAAGGTGATGGGGTGTGTTTTGAGCAGGGGTTTCTGGGAGGAAGAAGGGTGAAGAGCTGAGATCCATCTTTGAAGGAAGCAGCCTGAAGGCTGCCTGCGCTGCTGCCTCTTGAAATGACCATGCCGTAAGATCTGGAGTCCCTCCATGCAGACTAACAGTGTAAATAGGCGAATAAACCCTATTTCTTAAAGCATGACAGTCTCAGCTGTGTCCTCCATTCTCCAAAGGGGCACAGACTTTGTGTGAATGCCTGGGACCCCATGGGCTCTACAAGATACTTGGCTCTCAAAGGGAATGTTATCTCATTTCCTGGCTGCAGCCCCTTATCCACCTTGGCTTTCGCAAATTGCTAACAAGATCAAACAAATTGGTCTAAACCCCGAAGACCTCTTTAATGGCACCCTGAATAAGGCAAAAACAACTATCACTCAGAGGCTCCTTGACATCGAATTGCAAAAAGAAGATGCTTTACTCCCTGAGAACTACAGGTGTCTAAAATCTTGGCCCAGCTTTTCAGCTGCCCCTTATTTATCTAATATTACTTATGAATCTTATAGATGGGCATTCTCCAGAGCCCGATTTGAGGCACTACCTACAGCTGTACTACACGGCAAATTCCTGCGCTTATGCCCATGCATGACCAATAAGGTGGAATCTGTTACTTACATTCTCCTATTTTGTGAACGGTCTCGACTCATCTTACCCCTTTTATCAAAATTTATACCTTTGCAATATTATTTGGAAGTCAGCCCCGAAATTCTACGCAAATTCCTTTTGGAAGACTCTCTGAGCTCAGTATCCTATGCTGTGGCCAAATTTTGCACCTTAGCTTATTAAAAAACGTAAATCTCTTTTAATGAAAAATACATTATAAACTTCTTTTGTGCCATTGATCTTTTGTCCTGGCTCTTGGGATTTTGATTTCTTGTGGGGGTGTTGCTGTTTTTTGTTTTTTGTTTTTTTACTGTAATAAAATTGATTGATTGAAGATACTTGGCTCTCTTTTGGGCACCCAAATCCTAGGGTACAGTGTATGGACCACAGTGAGATGCGTTTTCCTAGTTTTAATCATAAAGTTATATTTCTAACTCATTCCTGTACTTAAGACAAAAGGAAAGTATCTTGCTTTCCTCCTTCTAGCCCTTATGTACAACATGTCAATTTCCACAGTCTCAAGTCTCGGGATTATTCTACAATATGATTTGCCTGTGCATTTATCTCCTGTGCACTAAAAGGCACCGGGAGACATGATGAGGTCAACTCACTCACCACACATTCTTTGGGAAAGCATGCAATTGGCCAAACAAAATGTTCAAAGGGAGATTAAAAATGAATGTGGTCTGCATGTATCTTTCAATTGCAGGGATGAACAAATGAAAGCGCTCAAGTTTTACTAACTCTGGGATAATGACTAGTTGCAGCGAGGGTTTAATTTGAGTCGAAGCTCAGAAGAGTTCACAACCAGTTTTTCGAATGAGATCACAAGCCAAGCCATGGAATGCTGGAAGCAAGTTTAAAGGAGAAAGTCTGAGTACTCAGAGAATGCCTTCCCCCAATTTACATGTGAGGACAGTTAGTCTCCAGTAGACAGGACTTCAGAGCTTTCCCTGGGAGGCATAAGATCCTGTCAAGACTGGGAAAACAGAAACTATGCAAATAATCTTTTCCATGGTACCATAGCTGTCAACCGTCCCTGCTGTTCCCCACTGCTATAATAAGGGAATTTCCCACAAAAAAGAAAGGTTGACAGCTATGGTACCCACATGCATGCAGAACACCCAAACCTCCTGGGTAGGCTTAGCAATCTTATCCCATAAGAGAAGAGGCCCTCTTATGGCTCAGTAACCGATTAAAGACCAAGAAGCAGAGAACAGGACAAAACTGAAAGGTCTTACAATGGAGAGGTGTAGAAAGCAGAGTCTCCAAGGATCAGTACTAGGAAGTGTATTTTTTTACCTTGTTCATACACGATCAAGTTTGTGGTGAACAGTGAGATGGTCGAGTTTGCTGGTTCAGCCTGTTAAGATTGTTCAGGCTGAGAAGAACAAAAATGGATTGTGAGGAACTCCAAATAGTTTGTGTCAAACTGCGAATATGATCATAAAAATGGTAAATGTGCTGTGATGCAAATCGTGGTGCATGGCATCCTAGCTTCAGATATGTGCTTAAGGAGTCTAACAAGCAGTGACTGACTTGGATAGCTAGGAGGCACCTGATTTGGATCATGCCCATTGTGATGAAGAGAAGGGGTTTAGCCAGGACTTTCTTTTCAGCCAGAACCCAGTTCCAGCACCACTCCATTGCCATTTTAAGAGAAAGAGGGAAGTGTTCATGGTGAGTTCCAGCACTTCTTTTTCTAGAAAACTAGCACTGGATTTAGCCCTTTCTCTCTTATTAGTAACCGTGCAGCAAAGGGAATACTTGCTGCAGCCCCTATCCAAAAAATCTCCACCTCTCTTTTATGTCACATTGAGTTTGCCCTTCTTCTAAAATTTGTATTAAAGGTTTCTCAAAAGTGATGCAATTAATGGGTGACGTGCAATGCCAAACCTATTCAGAGTAGTTAATAGGCAGGAGTAAGTTTTTGTTGTTGTTGTTCAGTCGTTCAGTCGTGTCCGACTCTTTGTGACCCCATGGACCAGAGCACGCCAGGCACGCCTATCCTTCACTGCCTCTCGCAGTTTGGCCAAACTCATGCCAGTCGCTTCGAGAACACTGTCCAACCATCTCATCCTCTGTCGTCCCCTTCTCCTTGTGCCCTCCATCTTTCCCAACATCAGGGTCTTTTCCAGGGAGTCTTCTCTTCTCATGAGGTGGCCAAAGTACTGGAGCCTCAACTTCAGGATCTGTCCTTCCAGTGAGCACTCAGGGCTGATTTCCTTCAGAATGGATAGGTTTGATCTTCTTGCAGTCCATGGGACTCTCAAGAGTCTCCTCCAGCACCATAATTCAAAAGCATCAATTCTTCGGCGATCAGTCTTCTTTATGGTCCAGCTCTCACTTCCATACATTACTACTGGGAAAACCATAGCTTTAACTATACAGACCTTTGTCGGCAAGGTGATGTCTTTGCTTTTTAAGATGCTGTCTAGGAGTAAGTTAGATTCATTAATTTCAATGTTTCTAACTCTGACTAAGACTGAACTGAATACACCGTAAAATGTTTTTCCTTTAGTTATTTATTAGTCA
The DNA here is from genome assembly GCA_900245905.1 of Lacerta viridis. NCBI lineage: Eukaryota > Metazoa > Chordata > Lepidosauria > Squamata > Lacertidae > Lacerta > Lacerta viridis. The sequence goes on along the minus strand of OFHU01003271.1, from coordinate 2,026,967 downwards.
TCTTTATCCATAATAATGAATGTGGGCATTTCCAGCCTTTCTTGTGACTGTCGAAGGCAAGAGAAATCACCTTACCAATATGTCAAAAATGACTAGCTGGGCTGCCTTATACCATAACACAGTATGCAAAGCATCCATTCCCCCAGACACAGCAATATAAACAATGCTTGATTTCCCTCACCCATGCCCTTTTGAATTTAATTGCAAGCCCTTCATATGGTATGATATAAAAGAAGAACAATTATAGATAATTTTCATTTTAACAGAGGCATTTCAGCTTATCTCATACTGTTAAATATGATTTCAATTTAATCAGTAATAATGATTCTTCAGTCCAAAAATCTAGGGCCACCAGATCTTCCTGGTCTGGATCTTTTCAGATATAAAGCCCTGGTAGGCAAATGATTTTTAACAGAAACATATGCTGATTACGACAAGAGTTGGAGACCCCAGTCCATTAGTTGTACCCAACCAAGCACTCCCACTGGAGCCAAGAGGCACACAAAAGGCCTTTTAGCCTCCCTTTCTCTCGTGTGAACAGTAAGTTATTATTCACTTCATTCTCAGGCTGCCCTTCACCTAAGGTTTTCAATTTATTTTAATAAGCAACAGGAGTAGAGATTTTTGGGGTCGGATTCAAGAGAAGATGGCAGTACATTTTGGAAAGGGCTTTTGCTGCCTTATTTCTAAGTGGGGCATCCATTTGCTATGTCACCACGTTTCACCCATTTAGTTCTGCCTCTCAACAGAAATAATGGCACAGATAAACCTACACACTGGAGAATAAGGAAGCGAACAGTTACAACAAGGTAGATAAATATTCAAGCATCCTCACTTGTCAAGAAATCAAATAAAAATATGCTCCATGTCCTCATTTTATGTGTTTCTCACCATAAGCCGTACCTTGTCATGTTTCAGAGATATCACATACTGAATAGCTGCCTCTTAATCCCATACTATCTATTTATTTTCATAGCCTCCTTTGGTCACTCATTATATACATTTATTACCCTTTCAGTAAAATAATGTTCAGCCTGATTTTTCCATTTACTTGAATGTCCCTGTAACTATATTTTAGGCATCTGGGTTTGTGAAACCTCACACTGCAATAAAAAAATTGAACTTTGATAATGTTTTATTGGTTCTATTACAAATTTGGAAGACTTTCATTAGGTCACATCAAAGTTACCCTATTGCCAATAAACCTTTCAGCATTAGACAGAAATCTATATTGGTTGTGGAGTTGAGCTGAAGTGACTCACCTATTTTCATGTTCATTTTTGCAAATTCTGACTTGGGGAGCGCGTTCTACCTGGATGAAAAGGCCTTGGCCTCAGGTTTTCATTTTGTGGGATTTCTCAATCTGCCTTTAGTTGGGGTTCCTGGGCTGTTCTTTAAAACAACTTTTCGCTGTTTTCATTGCATCTCTGTAAATTGTCTCGAGGTGGCAAATCAAATACATGTGCATTGCATACATACACTTCACTGAATCTGCAGAACACCATGGGACAGCAATAACACACCGCACAATTGTCTCCAAGGGCACCATTTCTTCAGGGCCATGGGTGCCTAGGCACCCACTAAATTTTCAATGAGGGGGCCGGGCCTCTCAATATTTAGCAACCAGACAGACTCCATCAGGCTCTGTCAGGCCTTTCAGAGGGTGTGTCGGGGCTCCTCCCAGTGTGTGACGTCACACACAGTGCGCACGCTGGGCACTCTCAATGGTGTGCGTAACCTGGCACGCATGAGCGTCTCTATTTTCCCAGGAGAATCCCGGAATTACAGAAGTTTAACATGTTTCTGATTTGATCCCAAAATATCATGGTTTTCCTTTTTCCTCCCCTCCACATATCAGAGAACAATTAAAAGTGGTATGTGTATTTAAGTTCAAAAATGGAGTCCAGTTTATATTGAAAATAAAATTCCTGCACCCAAAGAAGGAAATGGTGAATCTGGCACAAGAAGCCCTTCCTAGAATTTTGAAGGAAAATGTCACCAATCCACTTTAAATTCTTTAGTTTCAACAGCTCAGCAGCCAGCCATTTTTTTAGGATACACCTGGAGTTTTTAATCCTTTATTGTAAATGGAGCCTTACACTGTCTACTGAGAAGAAAGTCCCACTGTATTGAATGGAGCTTACTCTCAGGTAACTGAGTAATGACTATGCAGCTTTACACTGCTATCCTAAGCATTTTTACTCAGAACTAAGTCCTGCTGAGTTTAATAGTATTTCCTCTCTGGTATGTTCCTGATGATTCTCACAGTTTCCACCCCACCATCATCATTATTTCTGCCACCTTCTTCCACGCCAGGCACTCAAGGCAGCTCACCCCTAAAATTTTATTTCATTCCATTTATCTGTTGAAGGTGGTGTACATGATCCCCTCCCTTGCACATTTTTCTTTGCAACAATCCTGTGAGGTAGGTAAGGCTGAGAGGAGGTTGCACTTGGCTCAAGATGACCAATGTTGATGTGTATATGACATATATATAGAGAGAGAGAGAGAGAGAGAGAGAGGGAGGGGGAGAGAGAGAGAGAGCTAGGTCAAATGCAGAAAAAGCTTTCTGATGTAGAATAGGATGTCCCTATTTTCACTGGAGAAATGTTGGCGGGTATGCAATAATCGAGCAATCCAAGATCACTTAGTGAATCCATGGCATGGAATTTTTAAGTCGAAATAATAGTCAAGAAATAATTGTAAGTGCTTCTTTTTTCTTTTCTTTTTATTGGGTTTTATAAACAAGAATAATGTTATACAAATAAGTATACCAAGTTTTCTCACGTCATTTTGTATATCACAAAGACAGCATAATAAATATGGAAAAATATCTCCAGCATATGTTTCATTATTAGTGGTCAATGTATAAGTTATTGGTTCATGAATTGTGTTAAATAATTAGGAAGAAGAAGAAGAAGAAAAGGGGAGGGGTTTAAAAGTGCTTCTTTTCATATAAAGAAGAGCACCTTCACCACTGGGCAGCTGAAGCCTTTGATCTTCCCACACAGCTAGAATTAAGAATGTGGGGCAGAATAGCTGCCATTAAAATGAATGTGCTACCAAGGATGTTGTTTCTATTTCAGGCCATTCCAATCGTGGACAAAATGGATTGTTTTAAAATATGGCAAAGGGACCTATCGAAATTCATATGGCAGGGAAAAAAGCCTAGAATTAAATTTAAGATTTTAACAGACTCTAAAGAGAGAGGAGGCTTTGCCCTGCCAGATTTAAAGATTTATTTTGAAGCAGCGGCCTTTTGCTGGTTAAAAGATTGGTTTAAATTAGAAAATGTTGATGTGTTGGACTTGGAAGGCTTTGACAATATGTTTGGATGGCATGCTTATCTTTGGTACGATAAGGTAAAAGCCCACAAGACTTTTAAGAACCATATAGTTAGAAAAGCCTTGTATCAGGTTTGGATGAGATATAAAGACTTGTTAGAGAGAAAGACTCCTAGATGGATTTCACCTGTGGAGGCCAAGGCCTACAAGAGACCTAATATGTCTGCAAGTTGGTTAAGATATGCAGATATATTGCAGCGAGAAGGTGAGTCGATTAAGTTGAAAAGTTATGACCAAGTAAAAAGTGAAGTCACCGACTGGCTGCAATATCATCAGATTTATGAGATATTTAAAGCAGACAAGAAAATTGGTTTTCAAATGGAAAAATCAAAACTGGAAACAGAACTGATTGAATCGAACTCTAAAAACCTTTCCAAGATGTATAACTTGTTGCTAGAGTGGCATACGAAAGATGAATTGGTTAAATCGACAATGATAGATTGGGCGAAAGATGTGGGTCATAACATTATGATGGATGACTGGGAGAGATTGTGGAAGAAAGGTATCAAATTTACAGCTTGTAATAGTTTAAGAGAAAATATTATGAAAATGCTTTATAGATGGTATCTGACACCAGTTAAGATAGCTAAGATGAATCCTACAATGACTAATGTGTGTTGGAAATGTAAATCTACGGAAGGTACCTTTTATCATATGTGGTGGTCATGTCCAGGGGTAAATGCTTTCTGGGATAAGATTTATAATGAACTTAAGAAGGTAATGAAAATTACCTTTAGTAAGAAACCAGAGGCATTTCTTTTGAGCATGACCAACGAAGAGATACCCAGTCAGGATAGAGTATTTTTTATGTATGCCACAACAGCTGCTAGAATTTTATTGGCAAGAAACTGGAAAGGTGAAGAGATTCCGACAGTGGAAGAATGGCAGATGAAGCTAATGGACTTTATGGAACTCGCCGAACTGACCGCGAGAATCCGAGACCAGAGGGAGGAGAAGGTGTCGCAGGATTGGAAGAAATTTAAGGATTATTTAGTTAAAAGTGTAAAATTGAATATTTGAGCAGAATTAGCTAGTAGAATTGGCTTTAGCTTGCTTATGTTTGATAAAATATTGTAGAAGAAGTTTAGATGTGAATGCTATAAATGTTTAAAGAGTATCTAAAGATATTGAGTTTAAGTGAGAAATTATATTTGTTCAATTAATTTAAAAGTTTATTGAGAGATATGGTAAAGATTTGTGGAAAAAGATACAAACCTACCCAAATTATATATTAATTTTGAATGCAGTGGAGGGAACGGGGGAAGTCCCCAAATAGAGAAGATAGAAACAAGAAAAGTACAAAGATAAGTGTATGTTAAGGTATGTATATGTTTTTTCTTATGTTTATCGTTATCGTTATTATTGTTGATTTTGTTCATTGTTTATTATGTATTGTGTTTTTATTGTGTTTATGTAGTGTTCTTATTCTTTGTTTTATTGGAAAAGAATAAAAAATCTTATAAAAAAAAATAGAATTAAGAATGTGGGATGGGAAAGAGACATACCGGTAGCTGCTACCTGAAAATCAAAGTACTTGGAGGGATGAAGTCTCCCTGAGACAGGGCTCTGAAAAATGGGGCTGCCCTGACTGAAATGAGGCAGAGAATATGAAAGCCTTTTGTTGGCTTCTTTGGAGGTAGAGGCCAAAGTACATCGGGAGCACCATTGTGCCAATCAAAAGGCCAGGAAGCAGATGAGGGGCCAGGCAGCTGAATGGTTATTCCGCAGGGAGGAGAAGCAAGCAAGGGTTTTCTTCCTCCCTGTCAGAAGGGAGCCAACCACATAAGCCTCTACTTCTGAGTGACTGCCGTGCTTGTTATCCTGTGTCTGCTGGACATCCAAAGGACTGGTGCATCTTGAGTAAGTTGGAATGAAAGGCTTTCAGAATTTGCAAGCAGCCAGTCAGTCTGGAAGCAAAGACATCCAGGGCTCTGGTCTGCTGCTATCTATGGCTGGCAGGCACCAGAGACTCTCAAACTGTGATAGTTCAGTCAGCTGCAAAGCAGAGCTCATCACATGGATTTCCACTTACAGTATACGTGTGCATCCACCACCACTACTGAGAAATTCCATGTTTCTTATCTGTTCTTTGCTTTTATATCCCTCAAAATTACTTTGATGTCTTACCCATGTAGAATCATAGAAGTGGAAGAGATCCCAGGATCATTTAGTCCAACACCCTGCAATTCAGGAACTGCAGATAAAGAATCCCTGGCAGACGACTCTCCAAGCTCCGTTTAAAAACCTCCAGTGAAGAGTCCACCATCTTCAAGGTCGTCTGCTCCACTGCTGAACAGCTCTCGGCGTCAGAAAGTTCTTCCTGATGTTTAGTCATAATCTCCTTTCTTGTAATTTGAATCCAGTCACAGAGCAGGAGAAAACAATCTTGCTCCATCTTCGTTGGGCAGCCCTTCAGTTATCGTATCACCTCTCTGCCTTCTCTTCTCCAGACAGAACATACCCAACTCCCTCAGCCATTCCTCGAAATGCTTGGTTTCCAGACCTCAACACATATATAATTTAATTTTAAGCCAAAAAAGATTAACTGTAGCTTCATTTTAAAAGAAAAAGAAGGGGGGAAAGAACTTTTTTGGATAACAAACTGAATGTAATGAATGGGGGAGGGGAGTGCCTGAATTCTATGGGGCTAAAGGGGAGGCAGACCCATTTTGTGATGCCTGTCTTAACTACTGGTTCTTAAAGGCTAAAGGGGGACATGACTAGCAACTATTGGGGGTCAGTCATGGGCTGGGGTTTGTGGCCTCCTCCCTGCATTCACATACTGGTGTGAAGGAGGAACAACCCCCATCCCTGACCCAGGAACGTCCATCTGAAGGTCTCATAGAGCCTACACACAGAGATGAATCCCCAGATCTGGGGTGTGGGGCTACTGCCACAATCCCTTTTCCTTCTCCCTCCCTCTCTCCCACCCTCAGACTGTGGCTCTCTGCATGTTGAAGGGCTGATGTCTCTCTATATTCACGCCTTTGGCCATTTGTCTCCCACTTCCCTCCACCTGCCCTCCAGATGCTTATAGGGAAATGGAAAATTTGGGGTGGATCTACACCCAGGGGGGAAACACTATGAATAAGTCAGAAATTAGATTGTTATAAGAAAACAAAACCTATGGAAAACCCCATATAAAAATTTCCTGCTCTCTGGCACCATCTGATGTTGCATGTTTATAGTGCATTCAAATGGTTTCTTTACTAGTGTAGCTGAGTCCCTGGAACCAAGTTTTTTTATTTTCTATTACAGATACCTTTTGTATTTTATAAATACCTGTATATATTATGGGTATGCTGCTTTGGGGCCCAGCTCCAGCACAAAAACGGCTGGACTAATTGTTGTTTTAAACTGTTCTTAAGTGTTATATGTTAATTTGTATTTTGTATTTGTATATTTTGGTTTTATAAGGCTGATTAAATGTGTTTGTGGGAGGGGGAGTTATTGTTTGGTTGTTTTTGTTTTAACTATTTACTTGTGTTTTTATCTTGGATTTTTATCCCGTGAACGGCCCTGAGGTCTTGTGATGAAGAGTGGTCAGTTTGAATCAAGCAGCATCTCTTTGCAAGCACTGCAGAGAAAGCCAATGGGCTTCCTGGAAGGCTCTTTCCTGCCCTATTTTAAATCCCTGTGACTATTAAACTGGCAATAGCTATTCTACTCTTAACAGCATACGGGAGCTCAGAGATGACAATTCAGACTTTGGTGACAGGCTGCAGCAGTTAGCCTTTTAAACATAGCTCCCTTTTTGCCTCCTAAAATGCTTTCATTAAAAGCTAATTTAGTGCCATGAGAGGTAATGGGATAATTATTAGGAAGTCAGAAGTCCCCTTTAGGACAAGTATTTCACATATCCATGTGAAAAAGGGAAACTGACAGTTACCTAACAGTTTGGTATCTGCTAATTAGCAACTGAAAACTAAGAACTCTTTATTCCTCCTGATTTTTCCCCACATGCAAAAAATTATAAAGCAAGGAGGGGGTTTCTGGATGTCAACAGTCTGTAGAATACAACTTCAATAAAGAATCCACCAACTTTATTCTAAGGGCTGATTGTGGTCATGGCCAAACTAAAGCCATGGAGCTCTGCACCTGAGTCTAGTCTGGGAGTGCATGTTCTTTGCCCCATGGTATCTGTGGTACTTTGCTGGAACTGGAAGCTAGTGAAGCTGGAGCCTGACGTTCAGGAGCCAAAAGATACTGGCAAGGCAAGGACAGAATGCCAGGCTCCTAGTCCCAGGCCTGGCCAACCCAGGGGCTGCGTGCTTAGGGCTGCCCAAACTCCTGGATGTCAACTGAACAGGGTCCTCTGTGGGAAGAGTTCAGGAAATTAAGGTGCAGAGCCAAGAGAAAGCACTCTGCCCATCTAATAGACCCCCCAATGTTGGAAATGTAAACAGACAGAAAGGTCCTTTTTCATATGTGGTGGACTTTTAGAAAGGTGACAGGCTTCTGGGAAATGATACATAATGAATTAAAAAAGATGTTTAAAACAGCCGTTCCCAAGAGGCCTGAAGCATTTCTTCTGTGGATTACAGTATAGAGACAGAGGTTCCAAAAGAGATGGTTAAGTTGTTTATGGATGCTCTTACCACAGCCAGACACTTGTATGTGCAGAAATGGAAAGAAGAAGTCCAGAGATGGTGAAGTTGACAGCAAAAATAAGAGATCAAAAAGATGAGAACTTTGTCAGAGTGGAGGTTCTTTTTGGACTATTTGAGGAAAAAATATAGTCAAATGAAATTGCAGACAGGATTTGAATTATAGGCAAGGGAAAGGGAGTAAATAAAGGAAAAGAGCATAAATAAATATAAGATATAATACAATAGAAAATAAATGGCCGTTATGGCAGCAGATAAAGGAATACAACAGGAACATCATGGACTTAAGGATGGGAAGTCAAAATGCAAGAAATTATTACATTGAAAGTGAATTCAATAATGTCAAGTTTTGGGTAGTATGGACCCAAATTCTGTAAGCAAATCTTGCATTTCAAAATGTTCAAATTCATTCTGGGCACCACAGTTCAAGAAGGATACTGACAAGCTGGAACGTGTCCAGAGGAGGGCAACCAAAATGGTCCAAGGCCTGGAAACGATGCCTTATGAGGAACGGCTTAGGGAGCTGGGTATGTTTAGCCTGGAGAAGAGAAGGTTAAGGGGTGATATGATAGCCATGTTCAAATATATAAAGGATGTCATCTAGAGGAGGGAGAAAGGTTGTTTTCTGCTGCTCCAGAGAAGCGGACACGGAGCAATGGATTCAAACTACAAGAAAGAAGATTCCACCTAAACATTAGGAAGAACTTCCTGACAGTGAGAGCTGTTCGGCAGTGGAATTTGCTGCCAAGGAGTGTGGTGGAGTCTCCTTCTTTGGAGGTCTTTAAGCGGAGGCTTGACAGCCATCTGTCAGGAATGCTTTGATGGTGTTTCCTGCTTGGCAGGGGGTTGGACTGGATGGCCCTTGTGGTCTCTTCCAACTCTATGATTCTATGATTTTAAATAAATAAATAAATAAATAAATAAATAAATAATTTTAATATGCATTATTTGTTTTGCATTGAAGGTGCTGGTGTGATGTATAGATCAGCCAAACAGGAAAAAACAGAACCTGTAGGATTTCCAAACAGATGGCCAAATCTTACAGCAGCTGCAGAAACAGAATGTTTATGGTGAAATCTTAGATGTTTACAGGGGAGGGAGGTAGAACTGTGCCCTGTGCACATTTTGTAAGACTACTTCAAAAGATTTAGGAACCAGGAGGACTACTGGGGAGCAGGGGTTAGGGTCATAGCATCACAGCATCATACAATCATAGACTTGTAGAGTTGGAAGGAGTCCCTAGATTCATCTGGTCCAGCATCTCAACTAAAGCATCCATGACAGATGGCCATCTAGCCTCATTCTCTCTCTACTTCACCTGACAGAGACTATCACTTTTGTGAGAAGAGACAAGAGAACTGTTGTTGAAGATTTAAAAATAACATCTTACAAAGAAGGACTGAAGAGACCTCCCGCTGTCCAAGGGGAAATACAGAGCTCTGTTTCTGAAGAAAAATGCCAGGAAAAGATGCAGGCAATGGAATTCCAGAGCAAATTCTTTTAAAAAGGACTCTGGGCAGGCAGTAGAATGCAGAAGAGCAGTTGCATGTTGCAGTCTGGAAGTGTCTTTTTAAGGATGCTCTGCTTGTTGGGCAAGAACAGAAGAGAGACGCCCTGCTGGATCTGACCGAGGGGTGTAATCCATCAAGTCCAAGTAGACAGAGGCTTCCGGGAAACTCACAGACTCTCTTATTCCAGGCAGTATCCTTTTTCTTTTCCCTACTTGGTCAGGAGGAGCAAAAAACTAAATAAAACAAAACTTCTACGCTTCCAGGAAATATCAAAGTGGGTTCAGGAGTAATTCAGATCACCGTATTGCAGTTCTTTAGCTCTCTTGGATGGAATTTATATGTGTCTACATATAAAAAATGGAAATACTTTTTATTTAAAGCATTTTGAATGAATATTGAATTTGGCAAGCTGACCATTGCCATCTAGTGTCATATTTGAATAATGTACCTAAAACGTACTTAAAACGTTATATTTGCAGCTGTCTAGTTGGGTCAAAGTCAGGAAGAATAAAATATTACACTCCTCAGAGTTTACCTCAGCAATGCAGGAACAACATAGATGAGACCATTGGTTTAGCGTCAGCTGCTATTTCCTCTCCTTTTCCTTCTTGTGCCAGGCTTGCTAAATCTGGCAAAATCTGGGAAATCAGGAAGGAGTGGCAGATGAAAGAGCTGGCACAAAGTGGAATTGAGAGCACCCTCGGATCACAACAGCCCAGGGTTTTCCAAACTGGGGAATTCAAAATTCTGCCCTCACTCATTACCATAATTCTTCTCTACTTTTTATCTTAGTAAGGGAAAAGTTTTTTGAAATTAAAATGTCTTTAGTGCTATTAAGTGAAAACTGCCCAGAGTGTGGGAGCCTTTTGAAACCCTTGGGACTGGAGTTTTTAAGGTGCAGGCACCACCACTGAAAAAGCCCTGATCCAGCTGCTCTGACATTTTAAGAGATTGATGATCGGAGCAGCATCTGGAGATCTTTGTGAATGGAAACGAACCTACAAAGACCCCATTCCTAGAGACACTTAAGAGCCTTGCCATTGAAAGTATTGTCCAGCGCCTTGCATCAGACCAGGAAGCAAATAATCAGTGCGGCTGAGCAAAAATAGGGGAGGTATGCTACTTAGAATGCCCAGTGTGAAAAGGGATTGTATTGAAATTTGCAGCCTTCAAGGTTCTGCAGAAGCTATGCCATATTTTACATTCTGTAGCAGGATGAGAACCCTGCAAACACTTAATTTGAGGCAAAGGAGTCTTTCATGGTCCCTAGTCATTCAAACATCACATTCTTTACCTTAATTCACCCTACTCTTCGGTGCCCTCTGTCTCCCCTTCAGCTTTATTCATGAATGTGCTGAGCATCTCTAACTCTCATTTATGCTATTTGCTTCAGTGGGTGCACTTGACAATTCACTCCTTGTGTTTACTACCCTTTGAATGAAGTAGTTTCCCTGGAATTCAGGTGCAGTTAAGTGATAATAGTGCTCCTGCTCTGTTTTATGAGGCAATAATCCGGATTGGCCAAGTCGTTTATCCCGATACGGAATAATGCCAGTGAAACAGTTTGATGGTGTTGTTATTGTTCTTGGTCTCAAACTAAGGCTTTAAATAAACTGTTTTGACAAGGCACCATTTATTTAGGATTGGCCTCTGTTAATCATACAGTTCTGCTTTAGTTTTGTTTGGAGTTGTTTTGTCCAAGTGGAAATGCACCATGTGTGTACATGTGTGTGTGCGCGCACGTGTGTGTGCAAAAATGGGGTTGTCAAATTCACATCTTCCATCAAAAATTCTGATACCCCACTATACTTCCTTTCGCAGGATACTCAACCAATCCACCTGGGATCTATTTAGCCTCCCTGCCTTCCATCTATGTGCATTCAACCACGTATGTATCTGTATCTGAAGAAGTGTGCATGCACACGAAAGCTCATACCAAGAACAAACTCAGTTGGTCTCTAAGGTGCTACTGGAAAGAATTTTCGATTTTATTATTGCAAAATGCAGGAAAGATATGCAAAAAATTTGTTAACCAAATCATGAACTGTGCTGAATAGCCTACCTTTTTTTAAAGAGAATCTGCAAATATTGGTGGTATTAATTTTCCCCTCATAAAAAAAGCATACTCAAATCATGTTGCTTCCCCTGCTTTCAGTACCGTGACACTGCCTGCTACTAATGCCTTCCAGGACGGGTCACGTGTTTGAACCCAAACTATCACATAATTAGGGAATGGGATGGTAACACAACACTATGTAAAATAAATAAAAACAATAAAATAAATACGTGGCTAATCAGATTTGGCTCCACGATGGTGTCACTGACAGCAAGAGAGGTTAATGTAAATAACTAAGTAAGTAGTTTTGTATGCAGTGACAAAAATTAGTTGCAAAGTGAGGTGATTTTCGGCCCTACCAAAATAGTCACAAAACACTGAGTCGTTTTGACTCAGTTGTAATGCAAACTGTATTATTTGTGTGTTTACATGAAAAGTGAGATGGATTCAACTTTACAGCTGGCAGTATATTTCCAGAAGTTATATTAATGTTTTACAAATGGTCCGCCCCTTCTTCGGGGGCTACATGAGATTTCCCTCCTACTGTATGGATTAAGTCTAAAATTCATTTTTAATTCCTCAGGAAGCATCAGCATGAACTAAAGCCCTGCCCCATTATAGAAGTCAATAGTACTTGTACTTCTATTTATTTAGAGGCTGTTACTGATAATTGCTAATTTCAAATCTATGGATGTCTTTCTGACCTGACAGGAAATAACATTCAGATTTATACTACTTACACTTCCTATTTGCCGTATTTGCTGAAGATCCCAATATTTTTAACCATTATCATATTGATTGTTATCATTTGAAATGTCACAGGAACTGCTCTGTATTAAATAGTATTCATAGCCAGAAACGTTTTGAGTGCTGCAGAAATGTAGAAAATGTAGGGGTGATAACTCGTTTGTTCATCACAATTCGAGAATATGGAGCCAGTAGGGTTGCCAGCCAATGGAACTGTGTTGCATGAAGACAATGAATCAATAAATAAGCAGGGGCACACAGAGGGACGGAGGCAGGATGCTCCAGCACCTTCCCTCTGGCTGTTTCCCTCTTTCAAGATAATCCCTGCCCAGCTTCTTTTCTTCTTGCAAGGGAAAAATTACTAGTACCATGGGTGATGGCAGAGAAAGGTTGTGTGGCTGAATATTGTTTCTTGAATATATAATCAGGAGAAATATGTGGTTTTATAAGATACTTTTGATTGCATTTGTATAAATCAGGGATAGGGACCTGTAACCCCTTCCTATGCTACAACTACTACAACTCCCATGATTCCTGACTACTGGCCATGCTGGCTGAGGCTGATGGGACATAGAGTCCGCAAAAAGGGGAAAGGTTGACAGCTATGACTCTGAAGGTTTCAGCTGTAAGAAAGAAATATGTTTCTAGATACCAACTTAATCCCTGACAGGAACACTAAACAGGTGAGGACAAAAACAGGTTTTTGGGAACTGACTGCTTTTAATGAGGGGGCTGGTGCCATGCAGGTTTTGTGGTAATTATCTATATGTTTTAAGAGAGAGAGTTTTAATTCTATTAACCTTTTATTGATTTTTTTTATTATCTTCCCCCCCCCCAATGTATTTAGCTGTTCTTATTTCAACATGAAAAATAAGATGCCTTGAGTCCCTGTCAGGGGAAAAGGCAGGGTAAATAAATAATAAAAGAAAATAAATAGAATTGCTTCAAAGAAGAGGTGTTTCCTATGGTGCTACTCGAGAGGGCTTTCTGCCACATTTGCTACCCATGCTGTTTGAACAGTCGAGAGATTCCTCATATAAATTGATGATACCAGGTTCATTGTTTCAGCCTCCACAGCACACATAAATCCCTCCATCTGGTAGTGCAGTAGGAAGTATTACATTCTTTGTCGCATTGTACAAAGAAAGCTTTAAGGTGGAAATGTACAACTAGTAAACCTGAGCCACTTGCTTCCCCTCACCAGCATGAGTACAGGACAGAAGGCAACATAGGCTGCTCAAACACAACAGCAACGTAACATTTTAATTCTTTCTACACCCAGTGCTGTTTTTCTAGAAAAAGAGGTGCCGGAACTAACCATGAACACCTCCCTTGTTCTCTTACAATGGCAATGGTACCCACCTGAGAGGTGCCAGAACTGAGTTCCAGTTAGTTCCAGTTGAAAAAAGCCCTGTCTACATCCATCCTGTGAGCCAATTCCACGCCAGACTGAAGCCTTACGTGTCAACCCTAAACTCAGAATTCAACAATCTAGTCTATTCTGTTTATTATTTATTTCATAAAATTTGTACAACACTTAATTGTAAAAAAAAAACAAAAAACAGCAACCTCCAAGTGGTTTACAAAAGAGAAAACAGGAAAATCAAGGGGAAAAAACCTATAACCCTACTTTAAAACATACAAAAGTTAAAATACTAAGAGATTAAAATTATCTCTATGCATGGGATTTGAGATGACCACAGCTCGGTGCCCCAAACAACTTCCCCATTCATGTTAATGGAAAGGGACAACCCATGTGCAGATGAAGGTTTCTTTTTCTCTTTTGTTTAAATGGATAGGGATTCCCACCCAACTTTTCACCATCAATGGGTATACTCAGGAGCTCTGTGTGAACACAGATTTGTGCAAGTGACTGGAAAGCTACGTTGTTTATGTTCCACATAATGGCTATGATCAAAAGTGCATGTTGAATTGTTTAGGACTGGTGTGTGATCAAATGGCTCAGCTTCAGTGCTGTTGTAGAAAATACTGTTGCACGCCACCCCAATCTCTGAGCGGTGTGAGACTCTGAGGGTTCCAGGTGCTGAACCAGAGTGTTTCCTTTGGGATGAGGCACAGTGGAGACTGTGGTATCTTTATGATACAGTCATACCTCTAGTTACGACAGCTGTGGGTTACGTTCGTCACGAGATACGAACGCACCGAATCCGGAAGTACCGGAACGGGTTACTTCCGGGTTCGGCGGTTCGCGCATGTGCAGACGCGGCACTTCATGTTGCGTACTGCTCATGTTACGAACGGGGCTCGCAACCAGAGGTACCACTGGATATTATTTATTTACACACAGTGCTTTTTTTCTGGGGTACGCAGGGGTACACATACCCCTAAACATTTTGTGAATCCAAGTTTGGCCTCATTGAAGGGCAGTATTTCAATATGAGTAGGAAAATGAGACTAAACATTTTTTTTAAAGGAAAAAAAGCACTGTTTACACACATATACAATCTAAGCCTGCAATGGAGGGGTTAACAATTAGGCAGAAATTAGGCATGGCTCTGGCTTCCAGCTGCCCATCCTGCAGCCTTACTTCTTCCCCTCCTACTTCCATATGCTATAACTTCCCTGCTGTTTTTTTCTCTTTCCCATTCTACCCTCCCTCCTCTACTCTCCCCATCTTTCTCTTCCTTCTTCAACCCCACTCTCTCTCCTCCTCCACCCTTACTCCCTCACATATGGGAGCAGGGATCTCTATTTTACATAAAAGAAGCTCTGTGCTTATGCTGTATATCCTCATAATTAAAAAAAAACAAAACAGTGTCGTATCAATTATTGAAGGTGTTCTTTGCATTCACGTCTCTAATGCAACAGAGTGTCTTCTCCCTTTTTTCTTGCCCTTCAAATTACATATCTATGAAACCAATGAGATATTTGGTAAACAGGATATTGTCAAATGAATTCATAAACAACATTAAACTGTGTATTAAAGATGTTGTAACAGCAGGCAAAACAGGAAGAGGAATCCATTATAAAATATGCAGAAGACAGAAGAATGTAAGGTGGGAAGAAACGTTAAACTAGAACTGAGTAATAATTACAATATAATTTGGGGGGGGGGGAATGTATTTTCATTGTTGAAGAAGTATGGAGCTTTGCACATACATTAAGAGTTGTGAATTCTTCCCATCTCCAGTAGGATTGTAGCCTGAATGTCAGCTTATGGTCAGGGATTTTTATGTGTTTTGTACAACACCTAAAGTTTTTATGGGTTTGATTCATAATTATTTACAATTGGAAATTATTATTATATTCCAACTCACTGTTTGATTACATATTCATCTCTTGGAGTTTCAAAAAAAAAAACAACACCTTAATTTGTATCTATTTCCTTCTATGGTCCAAGAGCTAAATGGGATTCAAGTGCATATTAATGGCAGTGGGGGCAGGGAATGTGACTCTTAATAATGGAGGGCTATTTTTCAGCTTTGGTTTCACTCCAGGATTTGTGACTGACTGTGGAATTAACTGGAAGCTCACAAGGCAAGCTGATGTGGCTGGCAACCTGTGTATAGCTCCAGAAAGGGTCTCCAACAAGGTGCCCGTGGCTACAATGGTGCCCTTGCGACATGAGTCCCCTGGAGGTGCCTTGGAGGTGATGGCCAGATTTTAATGAAGGAACAAGAGGATCTGGAGGATCCCACGGAGGGCCTTGTTAGAGTTATGTGCAATTCCCTGATCTGGACCTTGAACAGAGGATGACTCAATAAGCTCTCCACACCAAGAAAAGAGTTCCAAAATTTTACTGCAAACTGACTTTAAGCTTGTTACAAAAAAAAAAAAAAAACTCGTTGCAAATACAAACAACTAGGAATGCAGTCCAGTTTTCTTTAGGTTCCTCCTTGTTAATGTACAGTAGTCCATGGGTAGGCAAACTAAGCCCCGGGGGCCAGATCCAGCCCAATAGCCTTCTTAATCCGGCCTGTGAATGGTCTGGGAATCAGCATGTTTTTACATGAGTAGAGTGTGTTCTTTTATTTAAAATGCATCTCTGGGTTATTTGTGGGGCATAGGAATTTGTTTCATTCCCCCCAAAGAAAATATAGTCCGGCCCCCCACAAGGTCTGAGGGACAGTGGACTGGCCCCCTGCTGAAAACGTTTGCTGACCCCGATATAGTCAAAGAACTATTCTCTGTCTGGTCCCAGAGAGAGATTCAGATAAGCAAGTTACTTCCTCAATATGCTGGCAGCTTCTGAGAGAGACCGAGACTCTTAGGAATGAGCCATTGATTCACATGAATGGAACAAAGACCCCATCCTCCTTAAGCACCTTCTGCAATTGCTACATATAGCTCTCTGCAAAACAAACATTCTTCAAACGCAAACCTCCACGTAACATTTTATACACAATGCACACAAACATAGCATTTTATGCACATTAAACATGTGTTTTATAAGCCCTAGCAGGTTCAGGGTGACAGATTCCAAACCCTCAGAGTTTACTGGTCCAGGGAGGGTCCCAGAGCCAGCTTACTGAAGCTCTTACCTAGGACATGGAGATTCAAGCACACCCAGAGCTTGCACAGCCAACCCAGTAGAAAGAGCGCCACTTTGCTTGCTCCATCCACAGACTCCAACAGTTTGCTGATCTCTTCAAAAGTAACATGCAGAAGGCATCTTACTTGTTGATTCAATGTCTTAGCTCAGGGGTTTTCAGCCAGTGTGCCATGACACTCTGGGGTGCCTTCAAGGATGGTCAGGGGCAACATTTCCCTCTTTCCTTCCCTCCCACCTCTGATGCCCTCCTGCGTCTTTGCCTCTCAAAGGTTTGCATTGCTGTTTGTTGCAGCAGCCCTGGCTACAAGCTCCGTGGGCGAATGGTGCCTCTGGGGCTGGCCAGGGGGTGCTGGTTGCCAGGAGCTGAGGCGGCCTCAGAGTGAGCAAGCAAACGGGCAAGGGAGCCCAGCCAGTCCACCAGCCCTTGCTGTTGGCAATGGACGGACAAGTGGGAGGCCGGGCAGATAGGCAGGCAGGTGCGCTGGCCTTTCTTGTGCTTGTGTGTGCAATGCCTGCATGGAAGCTGAGTGCCCAGTGCCAAAGGGAAGGCTTTCTACCATGCAGGCCCGGTGGTGCCCGCTGCTACCACTGGTGTCTCCCAAGGTGAGTAAGGGGCTGGCCTCACATTCACTGCCAAGGCTGGGGGCATCCTCTTCCCAGGCCCCTAAGGAGCGGTGTGGGGCCAGCTCTACTTTCAGGCAGTCTGTGTAAGATGCAATTCTGCCTCCTTTCGCTTTCCAAAGGATTGGATCCAAGTTAGGATTGTCAGCTTGTCTGCAACTCCTCTACCATTTATATGGCATCTTGATTGGCAGACATTAGCAACTGAGATTGCTTATCTCCTGCAGATCCAGGTATTGTTAAATGACACCTATAGAAGACAGACTATTTTTTTTGCTGGGCAGTTGGCAATCCTAAGAGCATCCCAATGCTATCCATGACAATGCTTCTTACTATCATTCTCTGCATCTTGCAAAATGATTAGCGGCAATGTGGTTGAGCTTTGTGATTTAAGCATCCCAATAGCTTAGGAAATTTCGACTATGTTGCTACAGGGTCAAGGACTCTGTGTCCTTCAGCCTTTTAACCAAATTGTTGAATCATTTGTATAGAAGTCTTATCTGACTGTAGTTAATTGTCAGCATTAAACTAAAACACTGCCTGCTTATTACTGAGAAATTCTAATTACTTGCATACATTAGCTTTAATTCCCTGATAAGCAAGGCTCGGTTGTATTCACTGTGACTGCAAGATGGAATTAATTGGCAGCAGGTTGAAAGTGCACAGTACTATCTGCATTTGAAAAAAAGGACATTGAAATAGTGTAGTAATGGCAACCTGCCGCCAGCTTCTGGGAAATCACTAGAAAACATGACAACCATCCTGAATCTGAGCTCAGCAATAGAAAACAATTTAATTCAGCTGAATTTTTTCAGAGTAAACCCATTGAAATTAAGTCAGGCCCAACACAATTCAAAGTGTTGGTGCTGACCTTTAAAGTCCTAAACGGCCTCTGTCCAGTATACCTGAAGGAGCGTCTCCACCCCCATCGTTCAGCCCGGACACTGAGATCCAGCACCGAGGGCCTTCTGGTGGTTCCCTCACTGTGAGAAGCAAAGCTACAGGGAACCAGGCAGAGGGCCTTCTCGGTAGTGGCGCCCGCCCTGTGGAACGCCCTCCCATCAGAGGTCAAAGAGATAAACAACTACCTGACATTTAGAAAATACCTGAAGGCAGTTTTTAATCTGTGATATTTTAATGTATTTTAATATTTGTTGGAAGCCGCCCAGAGTGGCTGGGGAGACCCAGCCAGATGGGCAGGGTACAAATAAATTATTATTATTATTATTATTATTATTATTATTATTATTATTATCATCATTATTTCAACAACAATAATAATAAGAGTTTGGATTTGATATCCCACTTTATCACTACCTGAAGGAGTCTCAAAGTGGCTAACATTCTCCTTTCCCTTCCTCCCCCACAACAAACACTCTGTGAGGTGAGTGGGGCTGAGAGACTTCAGAGAAGTGTGACTAGCCCAAGGTCACCCAGCAGCTGCATGTGGAGGAGCGGAGATGCGAACCCGGTTCACCAGATTACAAGTCTACCACCCTTAACCACTACACCACACTGGCTCTCAGGCTCTCAATAGGTCTACTCTGAATTAAATTTAGTTTAATATCACCCATTGAAACTAGGGGAAAGCCCGGCATTTTGCTGCCTGAGTCAAAGGACAAGATGCACTCCCCCCCCCTTCCACATACAGAAACCAACCGGACTAACAGCTAATCCTCACTAGTGATGGGACAGAAAACTTCACCATACCTGCAGAAAGCAAGCTAGGTTAGTGGGCCCAGGGCAGACACACACCCCCAACACAGTCTGCTCTGTCCACAGCTGCGGGGCTGTGATAACTGAACCCACATCTGCTGTCTGAGGTGGCAGACTCATGACTGTGATACCCTTTTTCTGTAGAGCTTAAGGGGGAAAGGTTGCATCGGTGAACAAACTATTAAACCCTTCTTAAGATAGGGTTGCCATATGTCCAGGTTTTCCTGGACCTGTCCTGTTTTGGGGGGCTAGTAAGCTCATCCGGGTAGTGGTGAAGGAACCCTCTCTGTCACCCGGGGCGAGATGCTGAGGGGCGGGGCGAATGGCCCGGTGACACATGTGTGATGTCCGTACGGACTGTGCATGCGTGGCAGCTCATGTGGTCGCCATGCAGATGCGGTGCGAGCGGCACCCACACTGACTGCGTCCGTGCCCTCTTCCCCTCTACAGCTTGGGGGAGGCAGCAGGCCATCTTGTCACCTGGGGCGGCTCACCCCCTCTGCCCCCCCCATACGCGTCTGCATCCTGGCAGATTTTTGCATTTTACACAAAATGCCTTTCACATCTAAGCAGCTTCTGGGGTTTTTTTATGATGACTTGCTAGATGAGTCAGCTCACAAGTTCAGCTACAAGCAACAAGGGCCAAGTGGTCATGTGATGGGAAATCAACAAATGTGGTGTGTATGGATAGCCCTATATGTTTCCTTAAGCAAGGGGAAAAAAGAGTTCTGCTGTTTATAGGGCAAGCGTTACCTTTTTATTTCTCCTGCAAGGCAGTAAAAACTCATCTAGCCTGTGCTGAGATTTTAATCATCAAAATTGTCCTGACTACTGATATTTTTTTTCCATTCCTTATACGTTATATATTTCTTTCTGGTTGCCATGATGCGGCATACCATCTGTTTATTGCTCTTCCTGGGCCATTAATACAGGTATTCTGGCAAGGCTGCAGGGGACTTAACAGCTAGTAAAGTAATGATGAATTAACACCTTATCACTCAGTGCTTTCAGGACATCAACAGTAGTTAATATTATTATTCCCTTGTTTGAATCATGGAGTCACAGGATCTTAAGCAATTCATTGACTCTGAAAGGCTAATGCCACAGTTTTTGGCTTCAAGGTGTCAATGCAGATCACTATATGTGACTATATGTGACATGATGTGAAGAAAGTACATGCAAGGTGGCCAGCTCTTGTTGGGGTTACACTCCTTCTGAAGGAGTGGGTACGTACATTGGCTTGGGGGCAGTGGTGCTCCACACTGTGGCTGCCCAGCACAGACATGCCACACCACAATGTCATAACACCGCAACGCCATGTGCCATCATGACGCCTCATCACGTCGCTGGATCATGGCAGCAAGGTGCATGAGTGCTCGGGTGCCATGGCAGCAACTGGACCAGGGCCTGCACCTCTGTTGTGGTGAGGGGGGGGCAGAGGCTGGGCACCCACAAAAAAAATTGTAGGTGTGTAGGCCTCAGGGCCCCCTGGAGTTGGCACCCCTGCTTGGGGGTACTCCTGGATTCACTTGTGGCTCAGATGGCCTCGATGGTGTAGAGCGGGGGTCAGCAACCTTTTTCCGCCGTGGGCCGGTCCACTGTCCCTCAGACTATGTGGGAGGCTGGACTATTATTTTGAAAAAAAATAATGAACGAATTCCTATGCCCCGCAGATAACCCAGAGATGCATTTTAAATAAAAGGACACATTCTACTCATGTAAAAACACGCTGATTCCCGGACCGTCCGTGGGCCGGATTTAGAAGGCCTACCCCTGGTGTAGAGGGCCTTCCATCAGCTTTGTCTGCTGGCCCAGCCGTGCTGCTCTCTGGACAGTGATAGCCTAACTTCTGTTCTCTATGCTCTGGTAACCTCTGGGTGAGGTTCCTGCAACATATTATATGTGGGGCTGCCTCTGAAGATGGTTTGTAAATTTCAGTTTGTGTAGAATTCGATGGCCAAGTTGCTCACTGGGGCAAGACGGTTTGAGCATATTACACCAATCCTGGCCCAACTGCACTGGCTGCCAATTAGTTTCTGGGCTCCATTCAGAGTGCTGACTTTGACCTACAAAGCCTTGAACGACTGAATATTGCAATACCTCAAGGATCACCTCTCCCCATATGAACCAACTTTGTCCCTGTGACATAGACCCCATTTCTGAGCACAATGCAAAGTTTTGGGGCTGACCTTTAAAGCCCCAAATGGCCTTGGCCCTGTATACAAGAAGGATGTTGGAAAATTCTGACCAAAGCAAGAGTGGAAATTTCCAGTGTTCACTTACTCATTCCATGTCCAGGACAGAAATCCATTCAGTGAATACAGTATTATTGCTTTCAGTCCACAAGTGATATGTAATTGATTACACCCCCTCTCCCTCCCACCATTTGCATTGTATTTCTTTTGCTTCAAATGCAATGATGCAATGGCAATGCACTATTTGTAAGAGGTAAAGGTAAAGGTACCCCTGACCGTTAGGTCCAGTCGCGAATGACTCTGGGGTTTGTGGCGCTCATCTTGCGTTACTGGCCGAGGGAGCCAGCGTACAGCTTCCGGGTCATGTGACCAGCATGACTAAGCCGCTTCTGGCGAACCAGAGCAGCGCACGGAAATGCTGTTTACCTTCCCACCGGAGCGGTACCTATTTATCTACTTGCACTTTGACGTGCTTTCGAACTGCTAGGTGGGCAGGAGCTGGGACCGAGCAATGGGAGCTCACCCCATTGCGGGGATTCGAACCGCCGACCTTCTGATCAGCAAGCCCTAGGCTCAGTGGTTTAGACCACAGCACCACCTGCATCCCTGAAATATATATTTGTAATATATGTAAGTAATTATGTAACTTACATAAGTTACATGATTTAACTCCAGTGGACAGCAAGATGAAAGATGTAGTTTTGGGTGGAAGATGAACTGCAGTGGAATGTAGACGGTGCTGCAAGCAACAAATACAGTGAAGAACAGAAAACAATGTATTTTTGCACCCTCACTCTCCAATGAGATGAATTACTGAAGAATTTTCTTATATTTATGCCTTCAGTGTTTGATGGGTCCGGGAAGCTTGCATAGTTGTTTGGGTAGAAAGCTCTACCTTATTTCTGGGTAGCCTGTTTTGCTTCTAAATTGTTTGTGGGATTGGTGATTTCATACAACCTCTGATACCTACATTATGTGCTGTATGGATTACACTGGTGGCAGTGGATCCTCTCTTGCCCTGCTCTGTGAATATATACATTCCCCACAGAAATTGCCCAAGTCAGAGTTTTGCTTCCATAAGTAAGCAGCCTAGTTCTACAGAGCACATGACCCCCTTGTTATTACAGCTCCACTGGCTATCAGTCTGTTTCCCAGCACAATTCAAAATGCTGGCAATTGCCTATGAAGTCTGACATGGCTTGAGTCCAGGCTGTCTGAAAGACCATATTCCTTCATATGAACCTGCCTGGGTTTTGAGATCTTTGGGGGAAGCCCTTCTCTCAGTCCTGCCTCTCCACCCCCACCCCAGGCACACTTGGTGGAGGCGCAGGAAAAGGCCTTCTTGGTGGCTGCTCCCAGGTAACTTTGGAATTTCTTCCCTAGGGAAGCCAGACTAGCTCTCTCCTTGTTGTCCTTCTGCTGGCTGGTGAAGGCTTCTTGTTCTTTTTTTGTGATTGTCTACTTGTTTTTAATAGATCATGTGTGTGTGTGTGTGTGTGTGTGTAGTATTGATTCTATTAATCTTTAATTGTCTTTTTCTTCCGTTGTTGTTAGCTGTAAGCCGCATTGAATCCTTGCCAGTGACAATGGCAGGGAATGAATGAATGAATAAACAAATAAACAAATAAATAAAATCTACAGTATGTGTATACTGCTTTTTAGGCAGACCTCAAAAAGCAGTTTAACAATAAGTTTTTTTAAAAAAAACAACAGCAATAAAATGGAAAATGCAACTTGCGTTATTGCTTCTCCCCTCCTCTCACAGCACGATGGTTCTTAAGATGCCAAGGCAATGCATTGCAAAACCTCTTTTTCTTTCTGCCAAGAACAAGCTCTAGAAATACCATTCATTCCTTTTTTTTCTGCCCTTTTGTGGCTTTGATATGTTAAATACATTGCAGCCATGCCTACCCAGACATATTTGTTTCTGTGTGAATAAACACTGGAATTTATTGGATTATTTTTTTGTGGAGGGACTTGGATCCCCATTGTGAAAACCAGAGTGAAAAAGCAGGAGCCTAACACTTTATTTATACTCAGCTGTATGAGGCAGCGGAAGCCCCAGCAGAGGCAAAACTCTTGCAGGTCTGGCATCTTTAGCAGTGTGTCAACGAAACTCTGCATATCTTCTCGGAAATAAAAGTCCTTCAAAGCAGCAGCAGAGAACAGCACAAGCGCTGTCAGATTTCATTTCTCTCAGTTAAGCTTCTGTGCTGTCCCATCCTTAAGGTTTAGGGTGCATAGAGTTCCAAAAATGAAAATTCAGAACTGAATATGTAACCTAAGATTTTAATTTGTTCACAATTCATCACGTACTTTCTATGAAATAAAATAGCTTTCAGTGAGATTCTAAATTTAAAGAAATCAATGAAATTCTCATAAACACTCCAAACAGTCCAGAAAAGACCAAAAGACATGGCAGTGTGTATATAGACATAGTGGCCGTGTGTCTGATTTTACAGAGGACAGTCCTCTATTTGAAGCAGCTAAGGGTGTAAAAACCTGTCCCCCTTTTCCTGAGGATATCAACACCTTTCCACACATTGACACTGCAGGTCAGGAACATTTATCTGAAAAACCAAAGGAAACTTTCTCAGTGCCAGTCTCTTTCAGTTCTGTGCTCCTTGTTATTGACAACTGGTTTAGTTGAATATCAGACTGAGCAAATAGTTACTGCTGTTTTCCTAGCTAGCAGATGAAGGATAATGTTCTCAGATCCGATGCCTGTTTGGAACACTTATCCATCATAATAATCACAAAGAAAATAATGGATATTCACAATGCCCTAATCCATTAAAAAAAAAAACTCTACCTGTTTGTAGGAAGCTGTGACATCATGAGCCTGGGCTGCACCATTATGTGCCATGAGCATGGGCTGTTGTTTGTGTGCTACTATTCACTGATCATGCACAGGGTGGTTGTATAAACCATCTCCTCATTAGCTTAATAGCTCAGATAAGCACTTTAGCTCAGATTCTTGCTATGTTTTTCTTAATAAGCAAAGGACAAGATGGCTGGTGAGCAGAGTTGGACATATAACTTGTTTTAATGTGCACCCTATATTATTTGTGCTTTATTTGAAAACATTGTAGAATGTTTTAGAAATCACAGGGAACAGCCTTGTGAGGCCTTGATGGGATTAACAAAATTAACAGTGCTTTTAAAGGCCAAAAAATACACCTGAGCTTAATATCTCTCTAAACATATTAAACGGATAATGTTCTCTCACATTAATTTTTAACAGCAACTACCAACTCTTTGTCCTATTGAATTAGATCCACTGTGGAGTCTTATCATACAGCATCCAGTTTCCCACATGATGGCATTATGGTATGAATAGTGTATTTCAGATCAGAAATTCTAATACCTACAGTATAGGGAGAAGTAAGGTGCCCTGCAGAGGATTTCAATTTCATAGAATCATAGAATCATAGAATCATAGAGTTGGAAGAGACCCCAAGGGCCATCCAGTCCAACCCCCTGCCAAGCAGGAAACACCATCAAAGCATTCCTGACAGATGGCTGTCAAACCTCCGCTTAGCCATGAACCTTCCTTTGGGTTTGTTCTAAGGTTTTTTGTTTTTCTTTTTGGAAGGCTGGTAGAGATATAAAGGCTGGTAGAGATATAAAGACCTTTCCAAAATTTGTAATCAGTCCAAGAATGTGGAATTAATTTCCTGGTTGTCCGCTGAATGACTCCCAATTTATGTTTGTTTTTGTTTTTTTCTTTCTTGGGTTGATCATGAAGTCTCAGGCCTTACTCGTATGTCTTTTCATAATTAGATGAGGGAATCAGGGGTTTTCTTCCTCCTCTTCCTTCCTCCTCCTCAAAGTTATCCAAGGATCAAGCAGGAAGTGGGGGCTATTCCATGCTTGGAGGATGCACACCTCCTCTGGGTGACACCACTGGATATGCAAGGATGTAGAGGTGCAGTGAAAAGCCTTGCAGGTTCTGTTTTTGACTCTCAGCACATCACCCCGCCCCACATATCAGTCTCCAACATGGAAAAAGGCTGATTCCACACCCCCACTCCTGATTGGTGACTGGACCAAATAGTTCTGGAATTTGATGCTAAGTCAGAGATTCTCTGACAGGCAAGACAGAGACTGGAACAGTGGAAGAACAGAGAGAATTCCTAAGAGAAGGGGAGGAAACAATTAGCCCCAGGAACCTGACCTTTGAACACACATAGCAGGGGGACGAAATGGTGAGAGAAGAAAGACAGTTGCAGAGCACTGAGAGTGAGACAGACACAGAGCAACAGGAAATGATCTCTGCCAAATCTCGTCGAGCTATGAAAGTTCATGAGAGGTGTGAAAAAGAGTGGAAGTGATGATTGGGGCTTGTCTGTTGAAGGAAGGGGCGGAGCTCAGACTCAGCAACATCAAACTTGGGGGAAGACGCTGAAGACTGAGCTCCACAGTGATTTGTGAGTTTGAGCAATAAATCTGAGATAATTACTGTCCGAGTTGTCTCACTTCTCCAGGGTAGACCCAAACCATTACACTAACTGAACAAAAACTGTGTTGATAGTGAGTTATCCGATGAGGTATCAGCAAAAGTTTTAAGATGCCTCCACCCTGTTGCCTCTCCTACTACTTAGTGTCAGCAGTCAAACCAAGCATCTGCTAAGCTTGCTGTGAATGTGTGAGCATCGTTGGTGAAAAAATAGTTCTCAATGTCTGCTGATTTAATTCAAGAGTAGGGATGGACAAATCAGTATAAGTCCGTTCCATTCCATCCAATTTCTGTTTGTCCCCAAAGTTAAGTCCCGGGCATCACAGAAAGCTCACAGACAAAGGCTAGTAGGCAGCATACAGGTATGTTTAACCCTAAGATCTAGGATTATTAGGCAGAAATAAGGACACATGAAGCTCTCAAATAATAAGCACCTTTCAACAGATATGATTTTCATCCTTTCATTTTGTCAGTTCCAAAAGGAAAGCTGTAAGATGCCACTGAAATAATTGTGAAAGGCACTCAGATTTTTGCAGAGAGCTTTTGGCTGCTTTGATCTTGTTTTCTTTTTGAAAAGCAGCAAAAAATTTACTTTGACAGTTTGCCGGCAAAAAATGATTGAACAGTTGGCTAGTACAGTCTGAATGGCCCTGCAGGAGTTAAGGCTTGGCAGCATTTGCTGAGTTTAGGAGCTCCTAATTTTGAAATCAGCTTAGAACATCCATTAATCCCTTCTTTCTATATGCAGATGTAGACTTAATCTTCTGATATCAGAGGCAGAATCCAGGAACCGCTGTCTCTTTGAGAAGTCTTGAAGGAACAGACTTAAGACAAGAGCTGAGCCAACATTTATCAGAATGCATGATTTCTGTGGGGAAATGTCTGACATATTTCTTTCCATCCACCACCACCCCTAGGAAAAGAAGAACAGTGTACAGAATTTTCTCCAAATATTCCCCACAATTTGGGGGTCAGCCCAGTATTGTGAAGGGTAGAAAATGGTGGCCGGGCTACCAACACAGTTGGAAAAATATCTGAGGAATTCTGATGGAAGCTGTAATGTATGTATTAATAGGTAATACTGCTAGGTTGGCAGAAGCTGGGACAGAGCAATGGGAATTCACCCTGTCATATGGATTCGAACTGCCAACCTTCTGGTTGGCAAGCCCAAGAGGCTCAGTGGTTTAGACCACAGCACCACCTGCATCCCATGCGTATGTATTAATACGGCCCCTTTCAGAGAAGCAGCTGTGACCCACAAGGCTAGCTGACTCAGAGGTATGATCTGGCTGGAGAGGTTGGTTGTCCGGTTTCATCAAGAATAAGGGTTATCTAACTACTCACTCAGCTTATAGTAAGTTTCTGCATGAACAACTGAAGACAACACAGAAGTCAAA
Organism: Lacerta viridis; assembly: GCA_900245905.1. NCBI lineage: Eukaryota > Metazoa > Chordata > Lepidosauria > Squamata > Lacertidae > Lacerta > Lacerta viridis. Next base: position 1,999,801 of record OFHU01003271.1, on the reverse strand, counting down.
AGAGTTTGGATAAGATTTGGGGGATTTATCAAGGGGTCTTTATACATTCCTAAATTGTAAGGGTTCTCTGGTGCATATAAGAAATATGGAAGTATTGATGTATGTATATTGCAGTAATATTTGTATTTCTCATAAAAAAACAAAACGTTCTTAATTTGAATGCATGGCAAAATTCCATATATTGGACCTTGGGTTAGCCCAGAAGAAAATGAGAATTGGTCTAAAACATTTGCAAGAATTCAAATGAGAAAAAGTGGGGGAGAGAAAGAAAACCGGGGCGGGCAGGCGGGCGGGGGGAGGTTAAATGTGATTATTATGGAATCAAGAAAATTCATGAGCTGAATGTCGCCAAGGGGTGCAGTACGAGTAAAAGGACAAGGAGGAGAAAATAAAGCAGAACCTGCTAAAGGAAAATATGCTTTCAAATTAGAAAATAATGTTCCCTGAAATCCTTTGTTCTGCTTGCCATATTCAGTGTGATGAAAGCACTGCCACTTTAATGAGTTTCAAGTCTTTCAAAGGGAAGTATTTAAAAATGAAGTCAACATATGGGGGAGGCAGGTGGTCATTTTCTTCAATAATGGGCTATGATATGAGTTCATTTAGAACACTAAATTGAATAGAAGAGATTCCAAACACCATAAGCAGAGGAAGCAAAACCATACCCACATTTTAAATGATATTTGGAGGGTGGTGTTTTGGCTGAAGATGCCGGTCAATAGTTATTAACTATTTCAACAGGATTTTTGGCTTTTAAAAGTGTGTGAGGTTTTGGTTTGTTTTTCTTCATAAAACATGTCAGAACTAGAGTCTCCATGAGGAGAAAAATGGAAGAACAGGATCTGCTTGCTTGATTGGCAAGCAATTGAGGGGTCGGGGGAATGAACAATAATTTTCAGACACCAGCCTCCATCTCGCCGCATGGATCTCAGCAGGAAACTGAGTAAAGTGTCTTGAGAAATATATCTCATCAAATGTACCAGAAAAGTTTATGGGTGTCTGTTTTTTAGCATCATTTTCAGGAGGGGTCCAAACAGATAACATCTGACAAGACTTGTGTCATTTACATAGTATTCAATGTATAATATTATTTCTTTTTGAAGGGAAGTAGATTTAAAGGTAGCGGAGAATCCAGACCATAAGAATGATTGGGCAATGTAATCAGTTGCTGCTAGAGAAGTTGTGGAATTTCCTTCCCAACAAGTTTCAAAGATAAGCATCTACTGGCAATTCTGAAAGGTGCATGCACAGTGCAATCTCACTCATGGCTACATAGAAGTAAGTCCAATTAACTTCAATGAGGTTTACTCCCAGGTAAGTGGATATAGGATTTCAGCCTCTGAGTAGACATAGATTGGATTGTACTGTCAGTGACTTTCATACCAGCTGATGACATTAAGAGTGTAGAAGAATTTTTAAAGTTTATTGTTCCATTTATTTTCATCATAAGAAGCTTTACTTTGTTCTCCATTTGTTAAAATCAATTTTCTTGCATTATTCATTTGTTAGAAATCACATTGGTTTTTGTTACTCACATTCCTGTTGAGTGTATGGGTTTCTTTTTCTTTTGGTCAAAAAGCAATGCAGATTTCTAGTCTATTTGTAATAGTTCATTTGTCCAGTCTGACTGAATAATCCTAGAATTGCAAAGCACTACACACCTTTTTTTTAGAAACAAGCCTCACTCAGTTAACATTATTGGCTCCAACCCATTAAGCATGGGTTGAATAATAATTTAATAATAATAATTTATTAACTGCACCCCCCCATTTGACTGGGTTGCCCCAGACTACGTTAGTTCATCTTAGGTCTCATTGGAGGAAGTGGGACCAGTACCGGTAAGTTACCGCTGAAATTAATGGGACCTAAGTTATGAGCAACTATCTGCAGATAGCTTAAGCTTGGATCCAACCTATTGTAGAATAATGATGGGATATATATTAGAAAGTTGTGTGTAAGAGTCTCACAATGAACAGAGAGACCCAGTGACATTGTGTGATACCCAAAATTGAGAGTTTGACTCCTGGAAAAAGTACAGAAAATGGGAAAAGGAATCCAAGAAGGAAAGGTAGAGTTTAAACCCCAATTGTAGTTTCACACCAAAGACTACTAAAGTAGCAAACAAGCCTTGTCAGAGACAAGTTAGCCATTAATAAAAAGTTAGCATAAAGCAATTAAAAGATATGAATAAAGAAAACCAACAATTAGAAGACTTGAAAGGAATACATTCAGTCACAGAGTCACCATAGGGTGAAATAGCCAACAGAAAATGTAATCAACTACTGGGAACAATCACCCTGAAACCAAAGCTCTGGTGTTTATGTTAAGATTGAGAAAGAAAGTAAAAACAGAAAATGTGGTAGTCATGGATGACTTCAATATCCTCACATTGATTGGGCAAGTGTATATTCATGATGAAGAGACAACATGGCTAGATACCATAAATAATTGTGCCTTAGAACAACATGCAATGGAACTGACAGAAAGGGAGGTGACTTTTGATTTAAAACTTAGCTGAGACCTGCACCCATGTCAATTATAGTGACGTGAGCGTGCTCTGCTCCAGGTGATGGTCTCAGCCAGATGAGGCTGCAATTCAAGCAAGAGGGTTCTAGGCAAGAGTTTGGGTCCCAAATTAGAGCCAAACAAGGCCAGTTCCATTTCTATAAGTTAGGCAAAGCAGAATAAGACCAAGTTCCAGGTAGCACCCTGGATAGCTCCATTTTGAGCTCAGGCTCGAGATTCCTCTAAGCAGGCTCACATTAATTCAGCTTTGGTGACCCTAGACTCAGACCTAAATGGCTTCAGCTGAGTCTGAGTTGCCAGCTCTACCTTTGCCAAGAGAAATCCTGTTTTAAAAGTGGCCTTAGCTGGTTCAGGAGTCATTGGCTCAGACAATGCAAAGTATTCCATGTCTCTGCTGGGAATTCTTGGCTGGAGTTTTGAGACTCAAAGATAGTAGCAGGACCTTCCCTGGCTGTGGAAGTAGTAGTGAGGTGGGCTCGTGATGCAGTGGGGTTTCTGGGGAAGTTAGTTCATCTGGGAGTTAGTACTGAGGGCAACCCACTCTCAGAGCCTTCTCTGAATCCCCTGAACATGTGGGCTTCATGACAAAGTGCTGCAGAAGCAATTGCAAGCAGTAGCTCCAACATTATAGAATCATAGAATTGTAGACCTGAAAGGAAGCTCGAGGGTCATCTAGTCCAACCCCTCTGATTAAAAACTCCAAAGAAGTAGAGTCCACAAGGGATTCCATTCCACTGTCAAACAGCTCTTACTATCAGAAAGATGAAGATGGCTATCATATCTCCTCTCAGTCTCCTCTTACCCTGGCCAAATTTGCACAACTCCCTACACCGTTCCTCAAAAGGCTTGGTTTCCAGACCCTTTATCACGTTGGTCACCCTCCTCTGCACATGTTCCAGCTTGTCAATCTCCTCCTTAAATGATGGTACCCAGAACTGTTGGGGATCTAACCAAGGCAGAATAGAGCAATACTATTACTTCCCTTGGTTGGGACACTATACTTTTGTTGGGGCAGTGTAGAATAGCATTAGCTTTTTTGCTGTTGACTCATGCTAAAATTGTGGTCCACTAAGACCCCAAGACCCCTAGATCCTTTTCACATGAATCACAGAATTGCAAATGTAGGATGGGGGCAAGCCAGGTGTCCCCCATCCTATATTTGTGCATCTGGTTTTCCTGCCTAAGTGCAAAACCTTGCATTTGTCCCTATTGAAATTCATTTTGTTAGTTTGGGCCCATTTTGCCAATCTGTTAAGGTCATCTTGAACAAAGCTCTGTCTTCTGTCACATTAGCTCTCCCTCCCAGTTTAGCGTCATCTTCAAATTTGATGTGTATTGGACATTATCAAGTTCAATATATGTGAATGGGTAAATACCTAGGAAATCTAAAAGTTGCGTTGCATTTCAGAGAAGAATTTATCAGAAATTGTGTTTCCAGTCCACTCTGTGCAGAAGGAACCCTTAGAAGGGACTGAGTACAAATATAAAGTTGGCTGATCAGGATGAAGAGTCTTCCCCATTTTTAAAGTGGCCACCCCTTCCCACCCCTTTTCAGTTCCAGTGACACTGAGGGAAGGAGGAGGAGGAGTTTGGATTTGATATCCCGTTTTATCACTTCCCGAAGGAGTCTCAAAGCAGCTAACATTCTCCTTTCCCTTCCTCCCCCACAACAAACACTCTGTGAGGTGAGTGGGGCTGAGAGACTTCAAGAAGTGTGACTAGCCCAAGGTCACCCAGCAGCTGCATGTGGAGGAGCGGAGACGCGAACCCGGTTCACCAGATTACGAGACTACCACTCTTAACCACTATACCACACTGGAGAGTAGCAGGACACTTGTGGACTCTGGATACCTAAACCTGTATGGTGATTGTTGAGAGGCATGAAGGGGTGGTGGGTGGGGAGAGAGAGACCACATGATGCAGTGAAAATCTTCCAAAAGGAATGTCCCTCAGAAGACTCTGGGAACTGTTTTTTTGAAGGCCACTGTCCCACTTCTAACCCTCACTCCTTGGTTTCTATTTCTGTTTAAGCCACCATGATTGCAAATGCCCCAGAAATGCCTCAGCTGTGGCACCATCAGATTTATTTCCACAGAGGCAAAGTGAGAGAGCAGCAGGAGTACAATCCACTGAGCCAAAGCTATTATGGCTTTGAAAATAGACCCCTTTTTTTTTGCCAAGACAGTGCACCAAAGCATTGCATGGGGCCTGTGTCGCTCTTTCACAGAGTGCTTATTTTCCTCCTCAAAACTAAATAACTCAAAAGCTGATGACTGTTGATGGTGGGAGGCAGAGAATGACTCCATTTTCATCCTCATATTAACTCAGCCAAGAATTTAGCTTGGCAAGTTCTTTTTGCCCCCTGCTAAAAATCAATACTCACCATTGGCAGGTATGCAAATGGGACCTATCACAAAATGTTGGTGTGTGTCCTTATTGCCTACCAGAGGTGCTTGAGGGTGCCAACCAGCTGCATCGATCTCTTCTAAGATACTAAAGGTTACCTTCCCCCACCACACACACACTTTCTGCTTTTTCCCTTTTCAACTGATATTCAATTTTGCATGTCCACTGAGCACGCCCTGACCTCACTGGACAAACAGAGGAAGATTGTACCTCTAAGTTTTAAAGATTGTTCAGGGATTTCTCGAAAATCCCCATATGAGCGATGATATACCGGCAGCATGTGCTGAAAGTTCTTCACATACAAAATCTCATGAATCCTAAAAACAACAACCATGTGAAGTCTGCCATTGTTACCTCCATTACAGATGGAAGGGGGCCGAGAACGAGTGATTTGCCCATTTACCCATGTTTTGCTGTGTTAGTAATTTAATGCCCACACTATAGCAAACACATTAATAACAGTACTGATAATGTTGTTAGTAGCGGTCCAAACAAAAGAACAATGGCTACAGAAACTAATGGAGTATGCAGAAATGGTGAAACTTACCAAAAGAATAAGAAATCAAGATAACAAACTTTTTAGAAAGGAATGGAAATGGTTTATTTACAAATGAGTATCTACAAAAAAACTGTAAACAAATCAAGATATTGGCAGGATTACTGTAAAAGCTGGCAGTGTGTGTGTGTGTATAGATGAATAAAAGAATAAGTTAAGGCAATTTGGAGTATGCAGGAAAGGATGACAATAAATGTAAGGAAGGGAGTCAAAGTTGAAAATGTTAAAATAATGGTTAAATAATTGTTGTAAAGGTAAAAGATAAAGGGACCCCTGACCATTAGGTCCAGTCACGAACAACTCTGGGGTTGTGGCGCTCATCTCACTTTATTGGCCGAGGGAGCCGGCATACAGCTTCTGGGTCATGTGGCCAGCATGACTAAGCCGCTTATGGCGAACCAGAGCAGCACAGAAACACCATTTACCTTCCCACCAGAGTGGTACCTATTTATCTACTTGCACTTTGACGTGCTTTCGAACTGCTAGGTTGGCAGGAGCTGGGACCGAGCAACGGGAGCTCATCCCATCACAGGGATTCGAACCGCTGACCTTCCAATTGGCAAGCCCTAGGCTCCATGGTTTAGACCACAGCACCACCCAAGTCCCTGTTGTTGTTGTTGTTGTTGTTGTTGTTGTTGTTGTTGTTGTTGTTGTTGTTGTAATGTATATAAATGAAAACTATACAAAAATAAAAAGAGATAACGTTATTAGTAAGCAACAAATGCCAGTGAGTAAAAAATAGATACATCAACACTTTAAAGTCTCAGCATAATTATTAATGTAACAGTAGAATATGATACAATATGCACCCTGTTGGATCCCTGCAACATGAAGCATACTTAGAAATTTATTTCATTCTCACAAGCAACGCTTTCTGTCAACCTCTTAATGAAGGAGCAGCTTGTTGTTTTGTTGCCATATGGAGAGAGAAAATTGATCGACCTAATTTCTCAGCAAAGTCTGCATACACTGCCAAGAACAGGGAAGGGAACCAGTCATACAATGCATACTTCCTCCCTGGCTCAAGGCAGGGAGAAGACTTCAGAATTGCAGCAACAAGCTCTGCTTTTTAGGCTGGGAAAACAAGAGCCGACATCTCTGTGAAATATATGCAATAGAGGTGAATATAAGTGGTTGGTTTGGTATATTCTTCTGTCCATTGCATATTATGGTGATGCTTTTCTAGTTTTAATTTTGATGTAGAAACTGCCCATTTTGGTGCTGTAGACAATTTTAACTCTAACCACCCCATTACAAAAATAAACTATTATGCCACTCCTGCTGCTGTATAAAATGGTGAATAAAATGGAGGCCAATGCTGAGACTAAAGAAGACACAGAATCTTTGGCAAATAATATTGATGGAGGATTGCCACAGCAGAAGTGTAAAGGTGGAGGCCATAGATGATGAAATGGAGAGGACCTTCACATAGGCACCTGGAGGAGTGAAACAGCCAGATGCTGGAGTTCTGATGTTGGAGGAGTGGAATGAAACCACGGACAGAAAGATTAAGAAATAACCTGAGCTTGCAGAGATAGAGCTGAGAGAGAAAGGACTCTGCATACAATTTGGAGTGAATTAAGAGGGAAAGCTGACAAGCCTCTGACAACACTCCTGGGGGGAAATGGAAGAAGAGGAAACACTATGTCTTTTTTTCCTAAACGGGTGGAAAATAATGGTCAACAAAAAAAGGGATTGGAAGCTATGGAACTGTGTGAATTAATGATTATAATCATTATCAGGAGATATTATAGTTGGTATGCAAGCCTAAGTTGGCAGAAAGGATTCTTTGCCAGAGAGGACACCTCAGTACTTCTAAATTGTGGAGCTGGTCTTTCAGGGTTAATGCATCTCTGTCCAAAACAGGCTGAACAAAACAGGCTAGTGAAATCTTGGTAGTATCCCTTTTGGAAAAAAAAAATATAAATTGTTTCTCTCAGAAGTCTACCAATGTTTTGCCTGGGCAGGACTCTTCAAATTTACCAAGAACTCTCATCACACTGAACTGGAGGATGAGAGCTGACCACTACTTTAAAGTCAACTCTGGGTCTATGGGTGTCATATATTCCAGGCTCTTAATGCCTATCATGATCAGGGATTGTATTTTCACATATCCCTTGCTATTCCCAACATTATGAACCTGTACAAATAACTCCTTTTGCCACCTCTGACTTCTACCATGCTGTTCTTTATGCTTGGAAATGCTACCTCCTTCCACAAGGTCTCCAAGGGTTACCTGTTCAGCAAAGCTTTCTCCGAATTATCCTTTTCTCATGTGGACTGGATGACCCTCTGGGTCCCTTCCAAGTCTACCATTCTGATTTCATCTCTTGCACTGCCACCACCTGACTCATCTCTCCCCCCCCCCGCCTGCCATCTGCCTTTCTCAAATCCCAAACTCTGAAGTTTCAGCCTGAGGCAGGAACAACAGTTATTTCTGAGTTCCCAACAGGATTTAGCAGGGGTTAAATAAATGTTAAGATGTAGTTGTGACAATGCTTAGTGCTGGTTTGTGCTACAAAGCTCCATTTAAATAATAGAAATGGTGATGTTTTAATTTTCTTTTAATGTCAAATGGATGGATAGACGAATGGAGTGGTGTGTTTCTCACCTCAGATAGGTCAAATGATGTTGCTTTATTTTGCTTATTGACTGTCAGATGGCAGCCACATGGTGTCTCTTGTTGTCTGACTGAATCCTTAGAACAGGGGTAGGCAACCTAATCACCTTCTCAATCCGGCCTGTGGGCAGTCCAGGAATCAGCATGTTTTTACACGAGTAGAATGTGTCCTTTTATTTAAAATGCATCTCTGGGTTATTTGTGGGGCCTGCCTGGTGTTTTTACATGAGTAGAATGTGTCTTTTATTTAAAATGCATCTCTGGGTTATTTGTGGGGCATAGGAATTCATTCTTCTTCCAGCCCCCCACAACGTCAGAGGGATGGTGGACCGGCCCACTGCTGAAAAAGGTTGCTGACCCCTGCCTTAGAAGTTATATAGAATTAAATAAACTGCTATTTGCCCCTCATCCGTCTTCCTTCACCTTTTCTTCTCTCAAAGAAGACCCCTATGTTTAAACATACTGTACAATAGAACTGATCATAAACTACTGCTCACAGTTTTGGTGAGCAGTAGATCTAGGGGTCTATTGTATGTTTAAGCCTCTCATCATTACTAGCTAGCAGGATATCACCACAAGGCAGGGGAGGTTTAGGATCAGAGTTTTCCTTTAGAGACAGTTGCAACTGGTTCCAAATGAAGTCCCAGGATTTTAACTGGGACAGCTTGTCGCCATGACAATTTAAAATATTTCTACAGTGGTTGCCAGTTTACTTACAAGTCCAGTTCAATGTACTGGCTTGTTTGTTCTTGTTTTTAAATTGATTTTTACTTGTTTTATTGTATATTTTATTGTTGCTTTGGATTTTAAATGACACTGTACCCTGCCCTGGGATAAATATTTATGAAGCACAATTCAAGATCAGTGAAATTTCTTAGAGAGACTTTGCCCCTCTCTAGAAAAAAACCAAACTGATCTACTGATGTGTGTGTGTATGTGTTTGGTTTGCTTATATTTGATATTGTTATGGTTTTATCTTATCAATAGCTATGAAATTTCATGAATAGTGGCATACAGCCCCCCCCCAAGCAAGTGAATAATAATAAAAAACTTGACCAGTAAAATAGATCATCTCTGTCTGATGTCTCATTTATCTCAGCTGATGGTAACAATGAACTACTTTCCCCCTTAACTCTTATTAATAAATGCCCTAATGCTTAATTTCTCAATTGGGATTTTAAAAAGAAAGAAAAAAGAGGAAGAGGAAGAAAAAGCAGGGTAGGGGGACTTATTTGGTAATACTGAAAATTCCCATCAGAGTTTCATTTTAATGAAAGAGAAAATTAAAGGGCTGCTGGAAGCCACAGGTGACCGTTATACAAAGACATGGCTGAGCATCAGTGATCAAATCCAAAGCAATTACATGGGGTGGATATTGAGCAGAGTGCCTGCCAAGGGGTTACTTATGTTGATTATCCTACTTGGCAAATGTAAACTCTGCCTCATGTTTGCACATTGGACAGCTAAGGATTAAACTGATAGCAATGCATTCAAAGCACCCTGATGCTCTCCTGCCCCCATAATGCTTTGGCTGGTTTTATATGGGATGATGCTTGCGCCACTGCCCACAAGATCATTTGCAGCCAGAAACATTGAATTACGACAGACCTTGGTAAAAAGGCCACAAAATGTTGTGCTGTTGCAGATATGTGCTATAAACAGGCAGCACACCTGAGAATAAGTACTGTCAGTTCATTGGAGGGAACAACTGAATGTACAGCTGTGTGTGTAAGATGAACAATTTGAATATGCAGTCTGAAAACTGCCTATCTGCTTTCATCAAAAACTATCCTGAATATATGACACTGCTCTGGTTTGCCAGAAGTGGCTTTGTCATGCTGTCCACATGACCCAGAAGCTATATGCCAGCTCCCTCGGCCAGTAAAGCGAGATGAGCGCCGCAACCCCAGAGTCATCCGCAACTGGACCTAATGGTCAGGGGCCCCTTTACCTTTTTATTCATTTCTCATGGTATGTAATGTCTTGATGACACACAACTTCATCACCAGCAGAGGTGCCTGAGTGGGGCTGCCTATCTAGACTATGTTGGAAAGCAGGCTCCTGTTGCCACCTCTCAATCAAAGATTTCCAGGGGTTTGTACACCTCCCTTCTCTGCTCCCAAGAAAGAGTCTTGCCTATGTCCTCAGACTCCCCTTGACCACCACACCAGTCCCACACCAGTCAGAAAGGCAAGAGGAGCCAAACAGAGCACATGCCTCAGGAGCAGAGCATGGCCAGGAAAATTCCAGACAGATGAATAATAGGTAAGGAAAGTATTATCCTTCCTTCACTCACGCTAGTGAGTGATGTAGCAGAGCAGATCCCCTCTATATTCATGGAAGCTAGTTGCTAGATTTGTTTGAATCTTTACAAGATGACTAATCTTATCTGGCTCGCCCAGATGGATTACTCCTGGTGTCCCCTTTTCTCCCTCTTAGAATACAATAAAGACTCACGAGTCTGTCTTTAAAAGTATAACCCTAAGTTTACTCACAAGTTGTTTAAAAGTACACATCCCAGAAGGCAGGCTTTAAGCTTCAGGTTACAATCATATAACGTGGCTTACATCCTTTGTGAGGATGGACCCAAGTGCTGCTGGCTGAGAGACAGCAGACAACAAAATGGATGAGACTTAACTGAGAGTTGAATCGAACAGAGACAAAATGGCTGCGTGACTCTGCTTTTATAGAGTCACACTCACCTGCAGGAACAGGAAGTTACACCCACACCTGTCTCTGTCCACTCTAGGAAGTAAGTATGTTGTAATTGACTGTACTGATGTAACACATTTCCTGCAGAAAGGACCCTCACCCCTCTCTACGAGAATTTCAGCCTCAGATGACATGAAGCAGCGCTGGAGTTACACTTCCTAAGGACCAAGCCACATGAGGCATTAAATGTGTTAGCAACTGCACCAGGGTTTTTGTTTTTAAGAAAAAAAAATCATTTTTCATCAGGAAAATGTAGCAATGCAGGGAGCAACCCTTCCTTCCCCAGCTATGATCTCAATAAAACCCACCATGTTGCAGTTAGCAACATGTTAGAATCATAGAAATATAGAGTTGAAAGGGATCCCAAGGGTCATCTAGTCCAGCCACTTGAAATGCAGGAAGGAGAAGGGCAACTTCCATTGGCCCCAGTGAGAGCTTTTCACCCTACGGCTAATTTCAGCACAAGAAGAAGAAGAGTTTGGATTTGATATCCCGCTTTATCACTACCCGAAGGAGTCTCAAAGCAGCTAACATTCTCCTTTCCCTTCCTCCCCCACAACAAACACTCTGTGAGGTGAGTGGGGCTGAGAGACTTCAGAGAAGTGTGACTAGCCCAAGGTCACCCAGCAGCTGCATGTGGAGGAGCGGAGCGAACCCGGTTCACCAGATTATGAGTCTACCGCTCTTAACCACTACACCACACTGGCTCTCAAGGGAGATTTTCTGCAGGATCATTGTTAGGGAAGGAAAAGTTAACTCCCTCCCCTTGTGCACTGCTATTCTGATTAAAATTGTGTGGCACCACACCTGATATTTATTTTTTCGAAATTAAAAAAAGCTGTAGTTGGTGGTGACCATGAGCTGAATGCTAGTTAAGCAATCTCGATTCTGGCTCCTGTGACTGAAGTGTTGACTTGTGACATCTAGTGTGTCTTTCACCCTGTAGCCTGCCTCTAACCAATTGACATATTTTAAGTGTTTCTAAATGGTCCTTAGGCTGAGCAAAATAGGTGATGCTGTTATAAACTTTGAGACAACAAATCCTTTGCTTCTCGCTTCAAAATGTGATTACTGATCTCATCAGTTTTGCCCTCTTGTAATCACTATTCAGATGGGGTAGTAAAATAGACTCGTTAAGCTCCACAAAAGGAGTTTTGTTTTAACTCAACATTTCTTTATGGAAGAAATGACCAGAATATGACTTGAATGAGATCTATGGAAGTGCTTGAGATGAACTGATGGGGACTGGGGTTGTATATAATTAGAGCCAAGTCAATTACAGTGGTACCTCAGGTTACATACGCTTCAGGTTACATACTCCGCTAACCCAGAAATAACGCTTCAGGTTAAGAACTTTGCTTCAGGATAAGAACAGAAATCGTGCTCTGGCGGCACAGCAGCAGCGGGAGGCCCCATTAGCTAAAGTGGTGCCTCAGGTTAAGAACAGTTTCAGGTTAAGAACAGACCTCCAGAATGAATTAATTTCTTAACCCGAGGTACCACTGTATTTACCGGTAACTATCATATTGAACTCATTTTTAACAAATGAGGATATTTTGTCAAACATTTATCAAATTATAGTTATTAAATGGTGATAGGCCCACTGAAACATGGTACAAATGAGCAAGGCACAACTTCACACATATCCCAAAATCTCTCTGAGATAATCTGAGCCCTTACCTCCGTTACCTTTTTGTAAAAAGAAGAGCTTCCTTTCTAGCAACAACTAGCCGAACTCCAGAGAGGATACACTGGTTTTCTCTGTGTGTGCTATCATGTTCCTTTCCTCTTAATGTTTTGTTGTCGTTGTTTGCCTGCTAATAACTCTGAAGAGTTATTAGCATGGAAGCAAAGTTTTTTGGTCATGCTTTCCTATTTGTCAGCTTCTCAACATTTCTGAATGGCCAAAGAAAATGTCATTCCTGTTTGGCTTTTCTTCCCCTCCCCATAAATACAACTTCTAGATTTATGATCAGAATTAAGGTGTGCTAAAGCCTGGAACAAATCCTGAAAGAAGAATAAAATGGAGCTGTCTCAGAAATGCCCCAAACCGAAGCAGGACCTCTGAAGCACTTTGGGAAATTCAGCTATTTGGGTATATTTTTTAAAAATGCTGCAGACAGCATTGTGTGCAAAAGAGTGAAACATCTCTCCCCAGGCACAAGTTTTTTATGAACTTATGTTGTCGGTTGTATTCCTTTTACTGTCCTTTGTTCTGGGCCTTGAGCTTCTGATTGGCCTCATCCTTCCTCTAGCCGCCAACATGGTGTTAACATTTGTTTGAGGTACTTTGCTACACAATGTATGTGTAACACTTGGTTACATGAATGTGTGAACTAACTCAATTGACAAGCAATCATCTGAAATTTCTGTTGGTTTTATATCTATGCTGGTTCATTCACACACACACACACGCAAGCTATTTAATGTATGGTGTCCCTATGAAAGCACTATTGATTTTGGATTTCAGCCTGCATTGATATTTTTAGTATTGCTATGATTTATGGCTAAACAAATAAAAATATTTACTTGCAGGTCACTTCTTGACACTGCAATAATCAAATAATGGGCATGCATGTACGAGCTGCTGCTAAGTCTAGTTCAGCTGATTACATAGTGATATTTCTTTCAGGGCTAAGTTACTTTTTTTAAAACCCAAAATGTGATGCTAAAATCATAATTTGTTTCTTAAAATTAACAGTATAAACAATTCTCTCTCCTCCCCCACAGTACCTTTTATTTCATGTTTAAAACTTGTTGCAAGAAACTTCCTTGCGGTATTACATTTTTCTAATACCACTAGTAGGTTTGCTTATACCTTAGAACTTATCATCCAAGGAAAAGATAAAATCACTGTAAATAAATTTAATGTAAGAAAATAATGAGGTCTGCTAATTATGTTCACCCCTGTAATTTAATAAAACTGTATCCAATAGATTTTTAAAATTAGATTTTGTTTGCCTGTGTGTAGTATTTGTGCAGATCATTAATTCTGAACCTCCTGACACTATGGGCACAGATGAGATCTAATAAATTATTGTACTACTAAAGTAAATTGAGTTTTGAATAAGTAATAGCATGGATTTAATCATCTCATCACGTCAGTTGCGTCTACTGCTTAGTTTATTAACCTTTAGCAATTAATGTACATTTTATTGCATTGATAAGGTCTACTGTCTTTCAAATCGCATCTACCTTAACACAGGTTCATGTTGGTATTATTATTCACCATTGTGCGTCCCGTTGCTCACCCTAAAGCACGCGCAGCACTACACTTCTGAATTTGTGTTGCTCATCCCATGTGCCACTGGCTTCCCTGAGAAACAGCACCCCCAGCCTGAAGAGTCACCTCTCCATTATTCAAGTACAAATTAGGAAATAAGAAAAACAATAAAATAGGAGGTGGAGAAAATGTAGAGTGGAATAACCAAAGGCAGCAGATTTATCCCTGCAAAGCAAAAGAACCATATCCTTACTTCGCTTTTAAATAATGTTCTTTTCCTCTATTGACAGTCCAAGTAGTTCCAACAGCCATATTCATAGCTGTCAACCTTTCCCTTTTTTGCAGGAAATTCCCTTATTATAGCAGTGGGGAATAGCAGGGAGGGTTGACAGCTATGGTCATATTTCACAGCTAAGTAGAGAAACAGTATAATTTTTAAAACAATATTTGTACATTAGCAGCTCTTACCATTTAAGAATTTAATCTCACAAAAGTTTGGAGCATTTCCCCCCTTTGCACAAGTAGCCAAAATAACTTTTTAAAAATGCTTAGAATGCTCACATATAAGGAGAATCAATAAACTTTTGAAATATTAAGCATGTTTGCCTCCATGCTAACCACACTTTCCCCTTTCTTTCAGATTTAAGGCCTTTATCGCTATCTTAACTCCATGAACAGGTACAGGAAATATAACACTGACTGACTTTCTTGCATAGAATCTTAGAGTTGGAAGGGACCCCAAGGGTCATCTAGTCCAACCCCCTGCAATGCAGGAATCTCAGCTAAAGCATCCATGACAGATGGCCATCCAACCTCTGCTTAAAAACCTCCAAGGAAGGAGAGTCCACAACCTCTTATGTGAGACTGTTCCATTGTCAAACAGCTTTTACTGTCAGAAAGTCTTTCCAAATGTTTAGTAGTTGGAATCTCCTTTCTTGTAACTTGAAGCCATTGGTTCCAGTCTTACCCTTCAGAGCAGGAGAAAACAAGCATGCTCCCTCCTCCATTTGACAGCCCTTAAGATACTTGAAGATGGCTATCATATCTTCTCTCAGTCTCCTCTTTTCGAGGCTAAACATACCCATCTCCTTCAAGCGCTCCTCATAAGGCTTAGTTTCCAGACCCTTGATCATCTTGGTTGCCCTCCTCTGCACACGTTCCAGCTTGTCAACATCCTTCTTAAATTGTGGTGCCCAGAATTGGACACAGTATTCCAGTGTGGTCTGACCAAGGCAGAATAGAGTGGTACTATTACTTCCCTTGATCTGGACACTATACTTCTGTTGATGCAGCCTAGAATAGCATTAGCTTTTTTGCTGCTGCATCATACTGTTGACTCATGTTAAGCTTGTGGTCCACCAAGACCCCTAGATCCTTTTCACATGTACTGCTAGTAAGCCAGGTGTCCCCATCCTGGCTATTTGTGCATCTGGTTCTTCCTGCCTAAGTGCAGAACCTTACATTTGTCTGGTGACTTCTGTTTCAGTGTATCTGAAGAAGTGTGCATGCACACAAAAGCTCACACTGAGAACAAACTTAGTTGGTCTCTAAAGTGCTACTGGAATGATTTTTTTTTATTTGTCCCTATTGAAATTCATTTTGTTAGCTTGCTGTTAAGGTCATTTTGAATGCTGATTCTGTCTTCTGCAGCATTAGCTAGCCCTCCCTGTTTGGTGATATCTTCAAATTTGATGAACATCCCCTCAATTCCTTCATCCAAGTCATTTATACAGATGTTAAACAACAACGGGCATAGGACAGAACCCTGTGGCACCCCACTTGTCACTTTTTCCCAGGATGACGAGGAACTATTAATGAGTACTCTTTGAGTTTGGTTAGTCAACCAGCTAGAAATCCAGCTAACAGCTACCTCATTCAACCCACATTTTACCAGCTTCCTTGCAAGAATATCATGGGGGACTTTGTCAAAAGCTACACTATGTCACTATGTACACAGCATTTCCCTGGTCTACCAAGTTTGTAATTCAATCAATAAAAGAAATCAGATTGATCTGGCATGACTTATTTTTGAGGAACCCATGTTGGATCTTAGTAATCACAGCATCCTTTACCCAAGTTCTAACAGATTGACTATTGAATAATCTGTTCTAGGACCTTCCTAGCTCACCAGTCAAGCTCACCAGTCGGTAGTTACCTGTGTCTTCCTTTCCCCCCTTTTTGAAGATGGGGACAGCCTTTGCCCGCCTCCAGTCGGTAGGGACCTCACCTGTTCTCAAAGAATTCTCAAAGTCCATAGACAAAGCTTCTGAAATTACATCTGCAAGCTCCTTTAATACCCTTGGGTGCAGCTCATCAGGCCCTGGAGATCTAAATTCATTTGAAGTAGACAGGTGATCCCTTACTACTTCTTTTCCTATCTTGGGCTCCCTCCTTACACCATTTAGGTGCTACTGGAAGGATTTTTTTATTTTTTATTTTGTTTTGACCATTTATTTTGTTATCACCAGGCTGGGCATCGCTTTCCTTTTGGATGAAGACAAAGGAGGCAAAGCAGGTGTTAAGGAGTTCTGCCTTTTCTCTGTCACCCAATAGCATTTCTCTGTCTTCTTTAACATAATCTCCATCTTCTTCTTTTTTCTTGGATATTTCAAGCGCTTTGTAAGTGTATGTTACTGCTGCTGATTTCTTACCTAAAAAAAGAACAAAACTGTTTTTAGGGTTCTTTGCAATAACAACATCAACCTTTTGCCCACAGCAGATCAGTTGCTGGATGTGATAACAGGGTTAATGGTGCCAATCCTGGGTCAAAAATGCAACTGGCTAGTGCATAACAAGAAGTTATTTTGCTCAGAAAAGCTCCCACATACTACACAACCATCCTGGAACCAGCAAAGTTAAAGAATCATTAGGGGCTTTAAAAGATACTGCTGATGAAATTCCAAGTTCTCACAACTCAGATTGAATTTGTTGTGCAGAGAATTTGCTAGCTGCTACTGTCTACTGCAGTAGTGATCAGTAGGGCAATGCAGGTTGCGCAGCATTGCTGACCTGACTTCCAAACACTGAGCATTGCTGCTCGTTCTTGGGAGAGAGAGAGATGGGATGGGGCATGGCACTGGAAGCTCAGGTGAGTGAAAGCGCGGTGTCGGTGTGGCAGCAGAAGTGTTGAAATGGCTCTGCCACTGCACTGCACTGACTTCCCTTGCCATACCCCTTCCCCTCTCAGGAACTAGCAGCAACACTCAGTGTTTAGAAGGCAGGCAAGCAACACTGCTGTGCCTGAACTGCCCCCCCTGAATGCTAGATACAGATATACATAATTTTACTTGTATGTGGCCTTTACAAACCACGCTCAAGGCAGATTACAGCATGAAAAAAATACATAACTACAACCCAACAAAAGTAGTCATAAACAATAAATAAAACATTAAAAAATACGCAACCAAACTGAACAATTTCCACATAAGTCACAAGATCTAAAACAAAAACAACAGCAAGAACAACACCCCACCCCCAACAATAACAAACCTAATCCAAACCCCAGCCCAACAGTCTGTTCAGAAACCTCAGGTTTTGTAGCTAGAGAATATGAGTCAACTCCTAGGGGCTGAGGTCCCTTTGGCTCCCCTCAGTCCAATGTTTGAGAGGGCCACCCCCCAAAAAAGTTGATGGGCATTGCCATTCAAATGGTGTGCATGTGCAATGTCGTGTGATTGGTTATGCGGAGCGGGGCTTACCTGCCCCCAATATTTAATCAAGTTGGCACCCCTGAGCTGGAGTCAATCAGGGCTCTACCTTCCCAGGCCAGGTAGAAAAAGGCCTACAAGGCAAGGAGCAGATCTTCCAGGACCCACAGTCAAGATGGTGGTCTAGTGTCATAGGTCTCCAGTTTTCTCCTCCTCCACACAACTAGCGGAAATCACTGGAGGCATGTGCTGTATTGTATATGGTTGCTGCAGCACTGCCACATCCTCAGCATTCTCATGCCCATGCAAATGTTCCAAGTCTAGGACCCACCTCCAGTCCCACTGCAGAAGTAGCAGCAACACTTGCTCTCTGCTGTATCATAGAACTCCGTGTCATAGAGGGACATGCTCACAGATGGACCTCTGTACATAATCCTGGAAGCCCTTTAGCTGTTCAAGGGTTGTAACCTTTTCAAAACATTATGAATCTTTCAACAAGCTACAGGGTTGTGTTTAGCCATTGTGTTGTTTTTCCTGGCAATCGGGATGTAACATCCTATAATCAGATCATAGGATTATACATTAACAAATCACTCTTTTCCATGTTTGTTTGGTTACATCATTATAGATGACTGGTGTGTCATTGATTCAACATTTATTTTACTTACAAATGGACCTGGCTCAAGTTCATTAAAGCATTGCTTGCAAAGCTCTAAAACATGAGATGGGCAATTTTATCAGCTGCATAAGCTTTTGTAAATATTTAGTTCAGCTTTGTGCTTAAGTGATCCCAAGATTACCTTTCTCCAACATGCGAGTTTTAATATGCAGCCCAAACTGCAATGCAATTCATTGAAGAATCTCAGACTCATTGTACTGAACTATTTCCCCCATCTATTTAGAGCAGGGGTGAGCAGCTAGCTAGAAGCTCATGGGAGAGATGCCTCAAAGGTCCCACTTAGCAAAGACAAGAGTGGGTCCCTTCCCAGCTGCAGATGGTACATGATCATTTCGGTATATTTCTCAGGAGCCCTTGTATCCCACACTGAACAAGCGACCAGAGTGAACTCTCTAAAATATATATATTTAACCTGGCTTATATCCAGGAGAAGGACATTGATCCCAGCTGTGAATCTTGCCCGCTATCCAAACCTTGTTGTTCCTCTCCTGGTGTCCCTGCATAGTCAATCTCAAGAGGGAGAACAGCATGTATGACAATGGAATTGAAAGCCAATCATTCTGGAGCTTGTCCCCTGCCTTCCATCTAAGTGGCAAAAGTACTTGCAAACCGGGAGTTTAAAATTTCCTCATTTCCCCTTTTCTAAAATGAATATTGCTCATATATTTTTTTAAAAAAAAATTGAAGGGAATGTTTTTAAGAAGCTATTTCCCAAACTCTTTTTTCATCCTCTTTTCACTTTGTTCATTGTTTATCCTTCCTCTTTTTATCTGCTAAACCTCCGTGCACTCAGTCAAAGAGACGGATTAACCTGCAGCATAATAGGCACATGATTCAAAAACCATCTGATGTCAGGTTTGAAAGGGGGACTGGAGAAGTCAATTTATATTCCCAAACAGGAGACCTTGAAAAAAGAAAACCAGAGTCAAGAAAGGGAATGATGTCATCTCGAGATAGCGTTTTTAATCCAAATTTGGAGCAGGTGTGTGGATATGCGAGAAGAGGCATACAAAAGAAGCTTGCTGTGCCACGGCTTGCTTTGAAGCCGAGCAGAATGACAGAAGCAACTTACTCACCATCATCGGGATCTTGAGCTCTTAATTCAGATATGTGTGCTTGAGGCTGATCAAGAGTGGTCATCTACAGTACATCCAATTGTTCAGAGGAGATGGCTAAATCTTTCTTTTTTGGGCCGTATTGCGGCAATAAAAATGAGCCTTTTGCCAAAGTTTTTATTTCTGTTCCAGACGATGCCAATCATAGGGAAAATTAATAATATTGATAAGTGGCAAAAAGAAATTTCGAAATTTTTGTGGAAAGGCAAAAGACCCCGAATAAAGCACAAGATATTGATAAACACCACAGACAGAGGGGGGTTTGGCCTACCAGATCTTAAGATTTATTATGAAGCGGCCTGTTTCCTGTGGCTTAAAGACTGGTGTATGTTACAAAACTGGAAAGTTTTGGACTTAGAAGGCCACGATATACGCTTTGGTTGGCACGCTTACCTCAATTGTGAAAAAACAAAAGTACATAGAAGCTTCTTTAATCATATAATAAGGAATGCTCTATACAGGGTTTGGGACAAATATAAAAGCTACTTGGAGATTAAAACACCAAGATGGATCTCCCCATTCGAGGCAGTTGCGCTAAAAAAAAAAGAACAATGATAAGAGAGAGTGGATTTCCTACAATTCTTTATTAACAGAAAAAGATGGGAAACTAGAATTGAAAAAATATGAGGAGATTAAAGACTATCTTTTGAGTTGGCTGGATTATTTAAATGTTTAAACGAGACAAGGTGATTGGATTCGTAGAAGAACCCTCCAAATTTGAAAAAGAATTTTTAAATAGTAATAATAGACTAATCTCCCGAATGTATAAGATCTTGCTGGAACATGAAGTAATGGACGAAATGGTAACAGCCTCAATGACTAAATGGGCTCAAGATCTGGGTCATTCAATTATGTTTGAGGAATGGGAAAAGCTTTGGCAAGTCAATTTAAGATTTACGGCAAATTATAATATAAGAGAGAACATGTTGAAAATGGCCCACAGATGGTACTTAACACCGGCCAGACTCTCCAAAATGTATAAAAGCCTAGCGAATGTATGTTGGAGATGCGGAGCTGAGAATGGCGATCTGATCCATATGTGGTGGCGGTGTGAAAAAATTAAAGTGTTTTGGGGGGATGTATACGAGGAAATGAAAAAGATGATGAAAATCCCTTTTGCCAAAAGACCTGAAACATTCCTTTTAAGTATGATAGATAAAGAGATACCAATTAAGTTAAAGGAGGTCTTCTTGTACGGAATAGCGGCGGCCCGAACAGTAGTGGCAAAAAGATGGAAGGACCAGGAAGTACCCAAAGTTATTGATTGGCAAGTTAAATTTCAAGAATTTGCTGAGTTGGCTCTACTAACAAATAACCTAAGAGGAGGTACAAAGCAGAAATTTGCTGGGAAGTGGGAGATCTATAAAAGATATGTGTTAAAATATAATAAAAGCTTTGTCACCATGCCAGCATTTGAGGGATAAAGGGAATGGTAATAAGCTGTTGAAAAGAATGAGGAGTAAAGAAATACTTAAGAATGTACTGGAAAGTGTATATTCGACACTATGCTGCGTTGTAAACATTCAAATTAATCGAAGTTGAAGCAAAGGGATTCGGCAGGGAGTCGGATCACAGGAATTAGAAATAGAATATATGTATAGAATTTTTTTTCCCTTTTTTCTCTTTTGTTTTCTCTTTTCTTTTTTTTCTTTTCTTTTTTCCTTTTTTCTTTTTTCTGGTTTATAGTTGAGGTATAGAGGAACCGGTCTTGAAAGATCAAAATATGATACAAATGATTTAAAGAATTTGATAAGTAACTTTATTTGATCCTGTAAAGGCTTTGGTGTACGGTTGGATAAGTTGTGTATTTCTATTTCAAATTTGTTTATTTATCTTTTTAATTGTATTTGTTGTTATATTGTGTATCGAAATAACGCAATTTTAAAAAAAATTGTTCAGAGGAGATGGATTTAGCTGGCAATCACTACCACAAGACGCAGCCATTTTATTCACAAAAGCAGAAGAAAAATGAGCTTTCACCACACAACAACAATCTATGTCTTTTTAAAAATGTTCTTTTTATTATTATCATAGAGCTGTGTGTTAGCCAGCCAAAATCAACCCCGATGGGACATCATTTTCCAACACAAGCATGGCTTCTGTTGTGTGGGGAATATCATGCTGTAAATATCATGCTGTCAAGTTATAGATCCGGAGCAGGATAAATCAGGGATTACCAACTTCTGAATTCTCAGGGAGATAATTCAATTCTCAGTGGTTACGGAGATGGATTATCTGGAAGTGTATTCTCTCCACCCAGCCTGGTTCTTTGCCGGGGGGCTCAGGCCTTTTAATAAAGACAAGACCACCTAACAGAAGCTGCTCCATTTTTACTGAGCATGTGGACCTGGGCAAGTGTGGCGGTCCACTCCAACTGCGCAGAACCCCCAGACGTTTCACGGTCCGTTGGTACCTGCATCAACCACGGGTTAAGTACACGCTGCCACCAACCAGTATATGCCTGGTAATCGCTTCACTCACTTCAGTCAGGGATAAGGTTGGAACAAACCGTGTTTATTGAAGTTTAATACATAAGCATGTGGTTCCCGAATGAATAGTTCTTTTTATCTTTAATAACAGTTCCTATACCTGCATAGACCTACAGCTTCTAATCCCTTACAGTTCCAAACTATCTCTCCCTTCCTCTGACCTCACTACCTCTCTCTTACTCTCAGACTCTCTCCACTGCCCCCTCTCAGAACTTCCCACCACCCATCCTCAAACTTCCCAACAACCACTCCTCTTCCCTGGGGTGGGTTTATATAGTCCTCCTAACTCCGTCCCTTAAGGTTCTGACTGGCTAATCCCTTTAACTCCTTCTATGCGGTCCCTAAGTTTGGGTGATCATCACAGCAAGTTTGGAGCCCTTCATACAAAGTCCAGAACAAAGAGATAACTTTAAAGTGCAAAAAAATATATATCTGTCTCTCACAAACCGTTTTTTGAATATTTTATAGCTATGGACAAAAAGGAATTTATTTTTGGTCCAGATCTGGCCCAAATGCCACTGGTCACCATTCCTGGCCTAAATAATAGCAAGAGACTGATTTGTGCTATCTCTTTAGAATGGAGCAGACCTGAAATAGTAATGGCCTTTGCTCTGCCATAGACCTGCTCTATGGCTTCAGTGTCCTCTTTGGGTTTGATCAATTTTGGCCAGCAATGTGATTTGTGGAGCTGGCATTGCACTACCCAAAATCCTGTCCGAACATGTCTCTCTATGCCACCCATACATCTCCATCTTTACCCTTGAATTGTCAGCCGTATTCTTCAAGGTTGTCATTAACTTCTTTTCTGCACAAACTAAATCTCTTCCAGCTTGTTTTTATGCATGAAGGAAGAGCTCTCATCTTGCATGGACTTTCAGCTCTCTGTACCACATCAGCCTTTAGAATATATATCCTTCAAGATGATAGTGGTTCACCTTTACCAATATATAATAAATCCCTTCTGCTATCAAGCTTTGGATTACTGCTGCCCTGGATGCTCCATGTTTTGACTTTTATCTCACTACTTCAGCTCTCAAAACCTGGAAATGATTAGACTCCGTCCACTCCTAATAAATCTCAAAGGACCTAAACAATGGCATGTTCCCTTTGCCAAAATGATGTTTTAACCCAGGATTAGGAACAGTAAAAGGAGATGTTTGTGTCCGCCATCACCCCCCTCCCCCCATCTCCAGGATTCACACAGTGCATCGCATGATAATTAACTGTTTATATACCATTTGAAGCACGTTGTGCTGTTGGCCCTTTTATAAAAATGGCTGTGATCCCAAAGGTATCCAGAATGCATACATAGCGGTAGTGGTGGGGTTTCCCCCCATTTTCTTGTCTCCATCAAGCATCCTATTGCCAATATCATCTTCAATGCTCACTTTCACCCTGTCCCATCATGCTCTCATTTAAAGATATGTAGGGCTGATTTAAACATTTAAAGATATGTAGGGCTGATTTGGTCCATGGGGTCACGAAAACTCGGACACAACTGAACAACAATAGAGGGCTGATTTAAACATTAAGGTAAAGGGACCCCTGACCATTAGGTTCAGTCGTGTCCGACTCTGGGGTTGCGGCGCTCATCTCGCTTTACTGGCCGAGGGAGCCGATGTACAGCTTCCGGGTCATGTGGCCAGTATGACTAAGCCGCTTCTGGTAAACCAGAGCAACGCACAGAAACACCGTTTACCTTCCCGCCAGAGTGGTACCTATTTATCTACTTGAACTTTGAACTGCTAGGTTGGCGGGAGCTGAGACTGAGCAATGGGAGTTCACCCCGTCGCAGGGATTCAAACCACTGACCTTCCAATTGGCAAGCCCAAGGCTCAGTGGTTTACACCACAGCACCACCCCTTGTGTAGTTAAGGCAGAGTATATTGAAAGACACCATAGCTGTGACATCAGATGAGTCATATGTATTTAAACTGTGCCACAATCCCTTATTGCAAGGATTCTGTTAAGAGATTTGCTGCCTTTCTTCCTTTATCACACCCCGCCCAGTCTTCAAATGCAGCTGCTAATACTATTTCCTTCTTATCTCTGTATCAAATTCCCTTGCTTTGCTAACAATCGAGCCTTTCAGTTCCATTAATCTTCAAGGCTACCTTGATCCCCATTCCAGATCTTCTGCTATTGAGCGCCTCTGGAAGAACTCTAAAGAACAGGCAGATTTACTTAACTACAAGTGAACTAGGCTTCCCCCAGTCCAAGACTGACCCTATCCATGATGCGGCATTGATGTTTTGGTATCGTTCATGTTATCCTGCCATGCAGAGTCCTGCAACTTCCTTGACTTGTTAAGACAGTCCATAAAAGAACTAAAATAAACCCTCTTTTCCTGTTCATCCCATTATGTGTGCAAGAAGGAAAAATAACAGCATGTGTTAATGACAGGAGTTCAGAAATGGGGTGGACAGCAAGTTGTGGGGGGCACTGGCACCCCCTATGGAGACAGTGCAGTTAAAATAATAAAGGCCTTACAGGCACGTAGGCAGCAGGCTTCTCACTTTCACAGCATCCCAGGCCCTTTCAGTTTATTTTCTTTTTCTTTCTGCCTGTCTGCATCCAACTTCATTCATTTATTTCTCTTGCTTCATCTGACCTTCTTTCTCCCTTTCTCTAACGTTCACTTGCTTCCTCATCCCCTTTTAACCTGACGCAGCCTTCTGCTGCTTTCCCCGTATCAGAATTTTTAAAAATGTCTGATGTTTTGCCATTTTTTATCTATGCTGTAAACCACACAAATGACTGGGGAATAAATGACAAATATTATTATCATTATTATTCCTTTGATGGCTGCTGCTGGACTGGGGCATTGGCCAAACCAAGCAGCAAAACTAGCATGGTGTGGAACAGGTGGACTAGGAGGTGGAGTGGGTGAGCAAGCTGGCTGACTCGAGGGTGAACAGCTCCTGCTGTGCTCAGGGGCAGGCCACCCCGTTTCGCCACCTGAGGTGAAATGGGAAGGTGCGTCCCCTGCCGCCACTGCCACCCCTTCACTTGCCACTGCCCCTCAATGGAAGCCTTGCTCACTGGGGTCAAGTGGTGGTGGTTCCTCCTTGCTTCTCTGGTGCTGGCAGCAGGGGCACCACCCCTGGGATTCCTCCACCCAAGCAGCTCCTCCGTCTGCCTCTTCCTTTGGGTGAGGGTGCACATGGTTGCCAGCCTGCTCTGCCCCCTACTTTCCTTCCAGGCCAATTGGAGGATGCCGTGCACCACAGTAATCGTGCACAATCTGTTTTAGGTAGAAAAGGAAGAGGAGGAGGTGATGGCATCAGGACAGGGCAGAGCAGAGCACTAAGCAATGATGGTAGCTGATCAGAATCAGCTCAAAGATTTAGGGTGCTTGCTCAGAACCCCAGAAACCAACCCCTATGCCAAGTCTCAAAGTCCAAATTGGGGAGGGGAGGGGGGAATGGGGAGCCTAGCAGGCAGGCAGGCAGCAGACTTTTTTGTCCTGCTATATATAGGAGCATAAGGTTGGGTTAACTAAAGACCTGAAGATTTGGTATTTTCCTTCGAATTTTTCTACCCTCGCATAATGCAATTAAATGTTTTCTAGGGCTAGCTTTTCTGTAAAATGCACAAAACCTGAGTGAAATTGTGATTCAATTAATGCCACTTGAATTAATAACACTTTATCTTATGCATTTCATAGGACACTTATTGCAAGTTATTAGCAAAAAATGTCTTGGAAATATGCATAAAGTCAGCACCCTATATCCCAGTTTTTGGTTCTTGAAAGCATCACCAAGATTACATCTTCTTCTGCTACCAACTATTTTGTCTTCCAGTGACAGACCAGACTGAACCCAGTTATCCTCCTTAAATGATGTGAGCTGGTTGCTACTTCCTGGCATACCTGCAAGCCATCATAACCTGTTGTAGGACTGGTCAGAAGAAGTGCAAGCTGTAGGCAAAAGTGAATGAACAGCAGGGAAGTCCCTGTCTCTTCTGAATGCACCTTAGGCATATAAACATATTTTAAAGCTTTACAAAGCAATTATCTACAAAATAATGGGAAACCTCCCCCCTATATATATATATATACACACACACACCCCAAATCATTCACACCTCCCATGGAGAAACTGTAACACCAGAAAATCGAAAAGTTAGGTATGTTAATGTTGCTCTGCTCTAAATACTGTTTGATTTGTGAACAATTAACTGTAGCACTCTGTGTGTGTGAGTGAGTGAGTGAGAGAGAGACAGACAGACAGAGAGAGAGAGAGAGGGAACTGGCATGGCTTCCAGCAAGATCTCGCCAGAAGCAGTTGCCACAAAACCATAATCATCTATGTATCATTTAAATCAACCCCCTGCCATATACCTGTTTTAATACTGCGCTCTCTCCATCAATACCTCAATGCAGTAAAACCAGGGAGCCTTCTTTCTCTTCTTCTATTTTAGAGATATATAACCAGCAGTTGTGAAGCATTCCCCCCATTAGTAGATAATAAGAATGGGACTTTCTGCAAGGCTTCAATGCATATGTTAAAACAGGGCTTTATTCTGGCAAAAGTAGCTGGCAAAAGACATTTCAAAAGACAATGAGAAACTGCCATGTGCAAATAAGCTAACTGCATGAAACACACAAGGAGACAGGAAATGAACACTAAGTCACCTGATCAAAGTCTGAAGTCACGTGTGATCTGCCGTTGCTGTGGGAGCTGTGCCATTAAGGCAACCGGAAACTGGAAGCCCTATTGGTTTTCGTTTCTAATATTGTCTAACACTTTTAATCATCAGCCCTTTGCCTGAACCCCATGACAATAGATTTCTGCTGAGCAAAACAAGGGGTGCCATTGTCTACGAAAGAAGCTACTTTTTACTCCAAAAGGCAAAGCAATTCTTGGATTATTATTATTTTTTATAATGACTTTCCAAAATTTCAACAGAAAATATACACATCCTTGGTAACAATTTATTGAAGCAACCTAAATAGAAGACAAGAATAGTTAAATATGTCCAGATGTATGTTGGGAATCTTAATTATTAATTACATTAATATCCCATCCAAGGAGTTCAGGAAGGTGCACATGTCTATTTTGTCCTCACAACCACTCTGGGAAATCCATTAGGCAGAGAGAGAGAGAGAGAGAGAGAGAGAGAGAGAGAGAGAGAGAGAGAGAGAGAGAGAGAGAGAGAGAGAGAGAATGGCCCAGCTTTCATGACTGAGTGGGACTTTGAATCCAAACAGCTGATCCCTGCCCCCTGAAGTGATGGGGGAAAGTGGAGTGGAAAACCTGAAGTTCTCACAGACTTTTGAATTTCAGGGATGGTTTGAATTCCCCACTTTTTCTAAAAATAATAGGGAGCTCGAATCCCCAATTTCTGTCCTTCGATGTCCACACACAGAAGGTAGAAGTTCAGAAATAGGATGTACCTCCAACAGGAGCCCCTTGAAGCTTCTGTCATCTTGAGGGGAAAGTGTCTGGCTGCAGCTAACTATTTGTCTCAAAGAATGTTATTTAAAGGCTCCTCAAGGTTTTTTAAATTGAATTCTAAGATTACTCACAAACATTTCACAGATGTGGAGATGAGGCCAGAAATTGCTTCTGGTTTTTCACTCCCTCCTTAGGAGGAACATGAAGGAGGCACTTTATGATCCAATTAGTGTCTCCAGGAACTCTCTAATTGCTTTGTAAAGCAGTATGGCATAGTGGAGGGAAAAGAAACAGAGGATGGTTAAAATATCGAAAAATATATGTAGATATTGTTTTCACTGTGCCTTCATTTCACAGCGATCTCAGTGGTGGGGGGGATCTCAGCTACTGTTTTGTGTAAGGCACTTTATGAGATTTGTTCAGAAATATGGGGAACAGCATTATTTATCCCCACTGGAGAACCCAATCTCTTCAAGTTTCTTCAGTAAACTCTTTTAGCTTCCCAAATAAGTTTCTTGACGAGAAGGGGGGAGGGGGCCATATTCCAGTATGCAAGAAAGGTGCCAGAAACTACAATCATGTCACATGAATCCCTTTTAAATTATTCATTACCAAACCAAATGTTCATTTTTAAATGTTATTTTGTAAGCTACGTTGTTGTGCTATTTTGCCCATTATTCCAGGCATTGGATGCAAACCAGCTTTGTTATTGCAGTAGTGAGGCAGTTGCCTTTCCTCTTAATCTTCAGATTTGCACTATATACAGTACAGGTAAAACTCAAAAAAATAGAATATCATGGAAAAGTCCATTTATGTAAGCAATTGTTTTCATTAGCTACTGGAGTTTAATATATGAGATAGACTCATGACATGCAAAGCGAGATATGTCAAGCCTTTGCTTGTTATAATTGTGATGATTATGGCATACAGCTGATGAAAACCCCAAAGTTGAGATTGTTAATTTGGGGTTCTCATCAGCTGTACGCCATAATCATCACAATTATAACAAATAAAGGCTTGACATATCTTGCTTTGCATGTCATGAGTCTATCTCATATATTAGTTTCACCTTTTAAGTTGAATTACTGAAAGAAATGAACCTTTCCACGATATTCTAATTTTTCGAGTTTCACCTGTATATAGGTGACAGTCAGTCTTCCTGGGGAGGAAAATCCACAAAAGGAAGGCAGTAGCCAAAAAAAAGCTTTTCCTCTGGTTGCCACCCAGCCTACTTCTAGAGACATCTAGAGAAGGGCATTGACTGCTAAGCTCAGCATGCATGTAGGTTAGTTAGAAGAGCAGACTTCTCTTGAACTACCTGAGCCTCGGACCATTCAGAGCCTTACAGGTAAGCACTAGCACCTTGAGTTGAGCTTAGAAGTGGGCCAGCACCAACAAAGCACTTGCATGCATTCACATCACAAGGTCAGTTGTAGAAATGGGAGCAGCATTGCCCATTCATGTTAAGTTGCTTAAATAAAAAAAAAAAACCTTGCTCCAAGTTGGCAATTTCTTGCTTTCGTTTGAAACAAATACTTTTTGCTCACCAAGGTTTGGTTTGGTTTCTATTGAATTGTACTGGTATCATATCAAACCTGACATCGCAATCCGCTGACCCTCTTGAATATTCTAAATTAAACCAAATTCAAACCTACACGTTTGCTGCAGGAGAAACACATAGCAGTAATTCAGAGCTAAGGAAAGAAGAAAGGTCATTTCCAGTTCCATTAAGTAGAAACAAATTTTGTCTGCAAACATGAAACCTAACACTAAATTAACTTCTGGCAACTTTTAACATTCTTCACGCACATCTTTCACATTCTATTTGGTAGACAGTACTTGAAACCAGCCCTATTACTGAACTTGCTCTCCATTTACTGTCACATGCCCCTTGACATTGTAAACATGGGTCTATAAGCCAATTTAGACGAAGTATTTACCAGCTCTCCTTTTATTTTGATCAAACAGCTTGACCTCTGGTTTTATAATTCCTAAACCTGCATCAGCTACTCCTTTGAAAAACAGAAACAGAAAACAAGCCCACATACAACTCTAAGAGAACAGAGCTCTTTCTATTTTAATACAGATGTTTAACATACACCATCTTTCCCAGTGATTTATTGCATTGTCTTCTGGGCAGAAGGTCTGATCAGTAAGCAAACCGCATTTTCAGGATTCATGGCCCATGTTATAATGAATGCAGAAAGAATCAGTGACAAGCAAATCAAAATGAAAGGGAAGTGGGGGAATCAGTGGCATGTGAAATAACAGCAAAGTGGCCAAATGCTTAGGTCCTTCAGGTAATAATTTATAATAATAATAATAATTTTAAAAATTTATATCCCGCCCATCTAGCTGGGTTTCCCCAGCCACTCTGAGCGGCTTACAACATATATAAAAACACAACAAAGCATCAAACATTAGAAATACAAAATATCCTATAAGAGCAACAAACAAAAAGAAACCAATAATAACAATAATAAACCGTTTACAGTTATACCCAAATTAAAATAACCGCCAACCCCAACTAAACATTTAACCAACATAAACCTGACAAAAACAAAACAGAGAAACTAAAATTAGAACTGTTTAAAACATTTTAAAACATTTTAGCCCATTGCCCCAACCCAAGACTTGTTCCAGCAATGCCCCCCGGCCTCCCAGTAGCCTCTTTTAGGAAGGACACAAAGTGGCTTCAAATCAGGTAAGTACAAATATGCATCCATGAATACAAGGGAATAATGCAAAAATGAAATTTAAACAACAGCGACAATGTACATTTTTAAAAAATGTACTGCATATTTTGTGTCTATGGACTGCAATAAAGTTGTGTGTGTAAATAAAAAAACAATGGCCACCTCATGAGAGGAAAAGACTCCCTGGAAAAGACCCTGATGTTGGGAAAGATGGAGGGCACAAGGAGAAGGGGACGACAGAGGACGAGGTGGTTGGACAGTGTTCTTGAAGCTACCAACATGAGTCTGACCAAACTGAGGGAGGCAGTGGAAGACAGGAGTGCCTGTCGTGCTCTGGTCCATGGGGTCACGAAGAGTTGGACACGACTGAACAACAATGAATTTCAATATGAGTAGGAAAATGAGAATACGCCTAAGCACTGGTATCATGAATTGGAGAACTCAACAGAGAGATGCTAGTTCGGACAACCAAAAGTTATCACAATTCCATTTTGGCTGAAGTTCTTGGCAAAAACCAAACAAACCTAAAATAAGGGTTTCCAACCACAATAATATAACATCAGCCTAATCAACAGTTGAACAACCAGCATTTCTGTTCAGAACATCTCTGCAAACCTTTAGCCATCATGCATGAATCATGTGAGGGGAATTGCACAATTACTTGGAGCTGTGCCATGCCACTGGCCCTTTCCCCCAAATTCCCATTCAAGACATGCATGAAGAACTGTTCACAGGTAGGCTGTGAGGCCTCCCAATCACACGAGTTCCAGTTATGTGGAAGCCTACATGCCTAACACCAAATTCTTGAAGTGGGAGGTGTTCCTCTCTAAATTACTGAATTCTGCCTGAAGCAAAATTGAAACCAAATTCAGAGAATCTTTGATCATGGTGGAATACCTAAAGCAGGGGTGCCCAAACTTTTTTCAAAGAGGGCCAGATTTTATGGAGTGAACATGCATGAGGGCCGACATGCGTGAGCTTTTTTTAAGGATTTTACCCCAGGACATATACTGCCACGGGGGCCGGATTAAATCGACTGGCAGGCTGGATTAGGCCCCTGAAATGGACTTTGGACATGCCTGATCTAAAGGCACTGTGAGAGAAATGAAACACATCTCTTTGAATGACTACACCTCGGAACAAAACTCTTGGCAATAAATAAATAAATCCACGGCTGTAGGAAACAAAACTTTCATCAGATTTTAGTTTTATCCAACATGCACATATTTCAATCTCAGACCCTCCAAGTGTCCCTATTTTCCAGGGACTGTCAGTCCTGAATTTACAGTAGCTGTCCCAGTTTCTGATTTGAACCCAGAATGTCCTGCTTTTCCTTAGGATGTCCCTATTTTCATCAAATAAACATTGCAGGATATGGATTTACCCTACCCTTGAGCCATAAAGGCAGTCCTGTATAGGGAGGTTTTTTAAGATTTAATGTTTTATTATGTTTTTATATATATTGGAAACCTCCCAAAGTGGCTGGGGCAACCCAGTCAGACGAGCGGAGTATAAATAGTAAATTTATTATTATGGAATAGGACGTCCCTATTTTCATCAGAGAAATGTTAGAGGGTATGCAATCTATGTTGAGTAGTTAAAGAGAGAGAAAACCTTCAGTAAATACATTGTTTTCCTGCAGCTCTGAATTCTCATCCTTCCCCTTTTTATGTAACCATGAGATATTTTTTTTCTTGATGTGGGGAGAGGGTACTCATAACTTTAAATGTAAACCTCTGTGAAAGAGACTGTGTGGTGTGCATCTAAAGGGAAAACACACTGTCCTCGATGACTTGTGATCCTTGAACCCAAAAGAACAGCAATTCATCATGATGGTCTCATTGCACTTTCTTGACTTTACCTGTGCCACTTGTAAACTGTGGATTGCACAGGCTGATCTATGCAGGGAGCTGGTGGTGCTGCTTAGGAGGAGGGCAGGCAACCAGATGACCTTTCCTGCACCGTACAGCAATGAAATACATTTCAGCAGCCTATCCTTTTGTGAAACTTAATATGTTTTATGTGACTTTAATTTGAATCGGGGCATATCTCTTTTTTTCCATAACCAACTAGCATTTTGCAAACATATTTCAAGTCATGCTTTTCCACTGTAAAATACCTCCAAAAATAAAGGCCTTACATTTGGGAATGATAAAGGTGAAAGAAGACCTGCCTATACAGTAAGATATCCTTTCAGCAAATATGCAGCTGCTGATAAGCAATATAGGTAAATGATATGACAAGGAAGCAAGAGGCTATTATAGTTTGTGCTGTATTATTACCTATCTAGAAGATTTATATGGCCAATATACTGACACTGAGGAAGCTTGAAATAGTGCAGCGGGCATGCCGCAAAAAATATAGCACAGCGTATGCTTCATTAGTAGAGATGCTCCATTTTACTAGTGGGGATTGCAGAGGGAAGCGAAGCTAATTATTTAAAATGACAAATCTGGTTGGGAGGTAGACCCACTCTGTGCTTGTGATTTGTCACAGCTCCACATGATTGATGGGACCATCTAAAATTAGTGATAAGAGAACCTATAAAAATTTTGGAAGCGGCATTCACATTTTTTACCCTCAAAAACCAAATATATTTTAGATTGGTATGGGTCCTTTCTCGTTTGTAGTGTCCTCTGGGTTTTGGTCAGTTTAGAGGCCAAGATCCAAATAATGACTTTAATGACTCTTTGGTCTAAAATACCTTTTCTATTTTGAATCTTTCACACAAACCCCATGCCATACCATGCATTGCTTTTGAAACTCTCCTCCATTGCTAAAGAATATTGTCATGCATAGTTAGGCCTGCTCTTCAAGAAGCACAAGTTCAAAGTATCCCTTAACTGCAGGTTTCAAGGAAGCCAAAAGGATTTTCTGATTCCGGTACACTTAATGGGTCCTGGGCCCTCTGGCTCTCTACCCCAGCTGAAATCTATTCGCAACCATTCATTTCACAAAGGCAAAACTTGCTGGGGAAGCTGAGTACAAGACAGAGGTGGGGTCTGAACCACAAAGCCACTCCTGCTGCAACCTGTACACCCTGCTTCAAACTAAGTTCCTATTTCCCAGAAGGCAAATCTTGCCCAAGAAACTAAGTACAAGGTATATAAGCCCAAAAACACAAAACCATGCCTTTAAACCCCCAGTCTTCTGCTGCAAACCAGACAGCCATTTCACAGAGAGCAAGCAAATTAATTTCTTTAAATCACCTCTGAATAAAATCTTCTAAGAATAGCAATTCCCCCAGATGAATAGGAGGATTGCACACATGCAGTTTACTCTAACAGAACAAAACAACAGAACAGTTCAATAAGGCTTCTGATATTAGTGCTGCACAGAATAATTATTCTGCTTTCTTTCTTTCTTTCTTTCTTTCTTTAACTGTTGTCCCTCAATTAACAAGAAAAGAAATTGCACTAGAAAATTATCATCAAGGCGAGAGAAAATTCCAGTGAAATTCTCATGGGTCAGGTGCAGGGTTTTTGTTGTATTTACCATAATTTAAGGTGGTTTGGGGTTTTTGTAAATGCTCTTTCATTCATTCGACAAATAATATGATGTCCTTGAACTAGGCATTCTTGTAAGCTCAGGAATTCATAGGGGCTGCCTGCCATGCTCCTGACAGCTGTTCATCACCATACTTCGACAGATGATTTTAAAAGGTAAAGGGAATTTTTGTCCATAATGACTTCCTGGTTTCTGTGCTTCAATTAAAATCGAGAGCTCACCTCTCCCTTTGGGCTTTTTCAGATCAGGAAGCATGGGCAACAATTGAGGATGCAGAGCTCTGGAGGAAAAAAAATTGGGGTGGGGGGAAGAACAAATACTACTCCTCAGCTCTCTTGTAAACTCAACCCAACACTAAGGCCCCATACACACTATATATTGAAACCAGTATTATACCAGTTCAGTCAGGCATGGTTCCCCCCCAAGAATCCTGGGAACTGTCAGAATGGGGTGTAATGCCCGTGAAAGCTGAAACTCTTAGACTAGCCATGCTTTTCTGGTTAAAAACTATTTTTAAGCAGGTATCAGATTTTCTCCTGACAATTTTGGAAGAGATGGAGCCAAACTCACGGAGGCATGAAATACAGTCACCTGCCATGAGTTTGGGATTCTCTACCTCTTTTCTTTTGATGCAAGGTTTCAAGAGAGCTGAAGAATGAATACTTCGAAAGCTTAGAGACTTGAAGATGCAATCACAAGCTGCTGAAATCAAGACTTGTCAATCCAATAATTTGTATGCTTCCTTTATTCCATTGATCTTATCTCTTTCAAGATATCCCACCAAACATTAAAATGAGGGTAAATCATACAGGCAAGATTTAAATGTCCTTCCACTAGTGGATTGAATGGGCTGGAACAAAGGAATTCCTAAGAAGGACAGAGTTTGTGGTTGCAACTCTGTGTCCATAGAAGTTACAACTCATGCACTCCTTGAATACCCTTTTTATAATTGAAAGATACTCGGAGTCCAGTGTGACTTTCATGCTCTTTATTCAGCTCATAGTAGTGAGGAATGCAGTTCCCCCAAAACGTTTGCTTTATATACACTATTTACACAATGGGCCCCACATGATTGGCTAATTCCGGGATACTCCTGTATGCCAATCAGAGTGCGGATTCACTTCCACCTGGAGCTGGATTGGGTGGCTCCTGCAGACCAATCAGACTGCTGCAATCTCAATCCTATTGTTCTGGGACCAATCAGACTGCTGCAATCTCAATCCTATTGTTCTGGGACCAATCAGACTGCTGCAATCTCAATCCTATTGTTCTGGGACCAGTCAGACTGCTGCAATCTCAATCCTATTGTTCTAGGACCAATCAGACTGCTGCAGTTTGGATCCTATTCAACTCAGTACATAACAATAATGATCTTAGAAATCACTATATTTGCCCATTGTTAAGATCGCAGAAGGGAAGGTCATCCCTAGAAAGACTTTTTTTTCTGTCCAATGTAGAGGAGTATGCATTCTTCAGAATATCTAAATTTCTTGCTAAGGCTCCACAAATCCGTTGTATTAAACTCAAAGGGGGTATGGGAAATGATTTATCCTTTAAAGGTTAAGGAGCAGAAATGTAAATCTCTATTATTATTATTATTATTATTATTATTATTATTATTATTATCCTTATCATTTTCATATGTATAGCGGCTGTCGGCTTAAACACAATAAACTGACTTCACTTGACATCTTTGTTGGTGTATGCTTACCAGAAATGGCTTCCTGTTGGGGGAAGTGGGGGGATGAGAGAGTTGCTGACTTGGGGCTCCACCACCTTTGCTG
This sequence comes from Lacerta viridis, assembly GCA_900245905.1. Lineage (NCBI taxonomy): Eukaryota > Metazoa > Chordata > Lepidosauria > Squamata > Lacertidae > Lacerta > Lacerta viridis. The sequence continues at coordinate 1,964,442 of OFHU01003271.1, read as the reverse complement.
CTGCTCCTGGGAGTCACAGAAGTCAGGGTGGTGGGGGAAGAGGGAAGACTATTGTGCTGGGTCCAAAGGAGGAAACCAGGCCAACCAGCCGGCTGAGAAATAGCAGCAGCAGTGGGGGGGGGGGGAAGCAAGACAATGGGGTTGCCACCACAACCACTACCACCCCCTAGCCACACATGCCAAATAAAAACAAGAAGGAGACTGCCTTATGCTGAGTTAGACCATCAGCCCTTCTTCTTTTGTCTTGCTGCCACTTCTCACCAAACATTTATTTGCTAAATTTACCTGTTGTGAGTTTAAAGTAGAATAATTCCATGTATGTCACCTTTAGCTCCTTCGAACAAAAAAACAGAACACAAATTAGACACATATATAGATGCTGAAACTACTGGCCTAATTATCTGAACGAGAAGAGGCTCATGCAAGATAATTGGTTTGCTGGACATGGAACTGGGGGTGGAATAGTTCAAGCTTTAGGATTCATTCTGGAAACTACCTATTTCTAATTGTACTTATTCTGGAATTAGATTGTTGTATTGAACCTAGGAGGAATGGTGGAATCATGGATTTATCTGAGCATTTAAAAACATTTGAGAGGCTGTCTGGAGTAAGAAAACTCTAAATGAATAAATGAAATTAGAACTCTGAGGATGAGTTCAAAGAGTCTTGGAAAGAAAATTAAACCCAGCGCTGACATGTCCTTCTGTTGTGCATGCAAATAAGTATTTTGGTATAGTAATTCCATATCTATAAGAGACAATGGCGACACATTAGAGTATAGGATCAGGAGGGTGATATTAAATTACATCCCTTTCAAAAAGTGCCATGGAATTAGCCAAGTTTTGCAAATTTTCATTCAAATAGTATTAGACACACATTTTAAAATAGCAAAGTCTGTCTACTGCATGCAGCTGATTAAATGGAAAATATACATCCTTTTGAGCCATATTTGAGGGGGGTTTCTTTTTACACAATTGTGGCGGATCATTAGCCCACTACTGCTCACAGAAATTAACAGGAAAAACACAGACAGTTGGAATCAACAGACTGGAACCAGATTCTAGGGTAAACAAGAACTTAATATTTCCTTTTGTCAGCTGCTGTTTCTTAAAGTTGTATCAGCAAAACTGCCATTTTCTCTCATAGAGGAGATCTGCGCAACAAATATAAACTAGCTTAATAGTACAGTACTAGCTCCCAATCTAAGATCTGAAAACTTCCTAGAGACAGACAGACAGACATACTCTGTGTTGCAACTTTTGACACTTTCATATTATTGGAACTGCAGGGTTTGTCTGTCTGTCTGTCTGTCTGTCTGTCTGTAGTATACTGCCCTTCATCCAAAGATCACAGGACACTTCACAACGTAAAAATACAAAATGAAAACACAAAATACATTAAAAAACAAAAACAAACCAATAACCCATGTATCATAAACACATTTTAAAGGCCATTGGATGTTAATCAGCCAAAGTCCTGGTTATAGAGAAACATTTTTACCTGGCGCTAGAAGATATGTAATGAAGGTGCCAGGTGAGCCTCCCTGGATAGAGCATTCCACAAAAACTAACCTAGAGGTTATCAGAGCAGATATGTGTGTAGCTGGGCTGCCAGTTGAAGCTAATGGAAGGCACTCTGCACCACTGAGGTCACCTGAGCCTCAGGATCCAGGAGTAAAGCCCAAGCTGCATACCTGCTCCTTCAAAGGGAGTGTAACTTCATCAAGAGCGGGCAACCTCCCATTCATCTGGTCTAGGGAACCACCCACATACAATGCCTTAGTCTCATTATCTGGATTGAGCTTCAGGTTTGTTTTTTTTACTCTCATCCTGTCCATTATTGAGGCAAGACAACAGTCCAGCACATCCATTGCCTCACCTGCAGCTGTAAAGGAGTAGAGCTGTGTGTCATCAACATATTGCAGAACCATAGAAGCCACCCACCATTTCTCCTCCTAGTCCTCCTTCCCCATTCACAAAAATAAATGTAAATGAATAAGTTTAAAAATATATATTATAGAAAGTTACCCACACCATGACTCTCCCTTAACATTTTTGTTGTTGTTGTTCAGTCGTTCAGTCGTGTCCGACTCTTCGTGACCCCATGGACCAGAGCACGCCAGGCACGCCTATCCTTCACTGCCTCCCGCAGTTTGGCCAAACTCATGTTAGTAGCTTCAAGAACACTGTCCAACCATCTCATCCTCTGTCGTCCCCTTCTCCTTGTGCCCTCCATCTTTCCCAACATCAGGGTCTTTTCTAGGGAGTCTTCTCTTCTCATGAGGTGGCCAAAGTACTGGAGCCTCAACTTCAGGATCTGTCCTTCCAGTGAGCACTCAGGGCTGATTTCCTTCAGAATGGATAGGTTTGATCTTCTTGCAGTCCATGGGACTCTCAAGAGTCTCCTCCAGCACCATAATTCAAAAGCATCAATTCTTTGGCGATCAGCCTTCTTTATGGTCCAGCTCTCACTTCCGTACATTACTACTGGGAAAACCATAGCTTTAACTATACGGACCTTTGTCGGCAAGGTGATGTTTTTAAAGGTGCTCAAACAAGCAACCACACTATTCTCCTGGCAAAGAATGAGATTAGAGTTATGCCTAAGGAAACAGCTCTTAGCCTGCACAGACTGTGCTTCAAATCAGCCCTGCTAGACCAAGTCTGAGACTCTTGTAATCCCTCATAACTACAAAGGGCTGGAAGTAGTTCCCAGAAGGGGATGGGAAAGAAGTAAAGTTTCTGTAATTTCCTGTTGTCATCATTGAAATGACCCATGGGAGAAGGGGGGAGGGGTGGACAGTAGGAAAAGGAGAAAATGGTGTCTAAGCAGCAGCAAAGGGAGACAATTGCACCAAAAAGAACCAAATTAGGGTAATATTCTTACAATTGAAGCAGAAAAACCCTTTCCCCAAGCCTTTTCAGCTGCAAATAAAAATGTAGCCATTCAGAATAGTCTTCAGAAAGCAGATTTAGTGGGTGCTCTTTTTCACACAGATGAAAGAGCATGTGTCTCCCTTCATTCATTTAACAAAAAAAATGATTGTGTACACACACACAAATTTTAGGTTTTCATATGAGGCCAAGTTAGACCACCAGTAGATAGACCAGAAACGTTGCTTTTGCCAATTCATCTTCACTCACTCTTTCTTCATTCAACCTGTCAGACGTTACTGGGAAACAAAGGCAACGCTGGGGCATGACAAATAGATCCTGTGATTGTTTCCAACATGCCACAAAAAAGTAGAACAAAATATCTTAATGTTTTCCTCTTTCCCTTCATCCTTCATTCAGCAGAGACTTACTGTCATTTGTAGAGGTCACTGGCCTGTAAAGCATCCAGGGAAAGTGGGGAACTTTTTCCTGATTCTTCAAGTGCAACTTTAAAAGGCTCTAATATTTAAAGAGACAGCATATCTGCACCACACATGCAAACTGGTTAATAGACATTTCTTCTCCCTGGGGAACCTTGGAAACTGTAGTTTTGTGGTGGCTCTTCAGTATCTCTAAAAGAGAATTCTCACCCGCCCTTTCACCAAGCTAGAGTTCCCAGGATTCTGTGGGGGGGGGTGTTAATATCAGTTATTGGTTTTATAACTCATAAAACCAATGTAAGGTCTCTTCCAGAGTGTCACCATTTTGGGGTGGGATTCAACTACAGAGCAGCAAATTGAGGTTGTGCAATATTTGATTTGGAGGTTTTGCACAACAAGATCATACTTTCTGCAATAAGGAAAGTGATGGGGAAATACACTAACTAGAAAGGGTGTGGTAATAATCTTTGATACATTGTCTAAACTCCATACTAACAAATCAGAAAAAAATTATTGGTAAATGCCAAAATTCTTCTAACCTCCCTGGACATAAATCAGGATAAATGCTCATCTTAAGAGTGCCGTCCTATAAATGTCTGCTCAGAAGTAAGCCCAATGGGGTTTATTCCCAGGAAAAAATGTATAGGATTGCAGCCTCAGTGTCTGTTAGTGATGATAGTTTTGTTGTTATTGTTCAATACATGTGTGTGATATCAGGGAGGACTCCGGAGTCAAGCTTAGCCCCAAGTCTACATCTTCAGCATATTGTTAAATGTGCTACATATAGATTTGGGAAATCTAGAAATTAATAAATGTTAGGTTTTTGATGATTTGGGATATGAAGGGAGAAATACAAACTGCAGAGGAATTCCTGGGCTAGCCTATGCAAAACAACCTGGCCAAGCTAGGGCCAATAAGGAACAACGGAGGGCCATTGAGGGCCACTAGAAATGCAGGAGAACTGTCCTTTCCCCCATGCCCCGAGGTGTGAACAGAGACAGGGGTTTGGAAGGTTGCCAGGGTAACCATGTATTTGAGGTGACAGGAAAAAAAGAGTCTGGTAGCAAGCGGTTCTGGGAAGGAGAAAGAGGAAGAGAGCCTGGGATCCATTTTGCACTGCTATGGGGAACAAGAACCTCTTGAAATGACCATGCAGAAGATCTAGACTCCCTCCATGCAGACGGAAGGTGTCAATAGGTGAATAAACTATATTTCTTGAAGTTAGGACAGTCTCTGCCATGTCTCAGTTCTCCAAAGGAGCACAGACCCAGGGGCTCTTGCTACCTCCCGGCAGAAGAGGGGGGGGAAGGCACCCAACTTTTGTAACAATATGCCTTTGTGAAGCCTTTCATCTCTTTGTTCTAAAAGTAACTACAGAAATGGGAAGGAAAAAGGGATATGCTTAAAATTATACTCCTACCAAACTGATACAAAGCAGAGAGTGTGGGAGATGCTGCCAAAGGAAGATAAACTGTCATGTAGACATAGATAAGGTTCATGAAGCTTGACATCATAGTCTAAAGGGTATGACAGGCTTTCTGACCCACATGTTTTATAGCGTAGGTCCGCAGCCATAACTTACTGTAGTTCCAAAGGTGATCAGACAGAGCAGTGAGCAATATAAAAACCAATAAATTGTTTGATAATGCATTGGCTAGGGTAAAGGAGAATTTTGATTCCATCTACATTTAAAGCCAAATTTATGAACTCCGCACTTTCTGAAACAATATGAAAAGTGAAAATGAGTCATCCTTCAAAATTCACACATCTGAATTTTGTGATGGCTTTCGCCATCCAACCAAACAACATTTACAAAAACGCATACATATGGGGAAAGTGTACATATGCATGTGCTAGGGGAAAGAAGACAAATATGCATCATATTGGGGGAAATTGCATACGTACTGTATGTTAGTCAAGCAAGGGACACAGGTGGCGCTGTGGTCTGAACCATGTATCCTAGGGCTTGCCGATCAGAAGGTCTGCAGTTCGAATCCCCGCGACGGGGTGAGCTCCCATTGCTCAGTCCCAGCTCCTGCCAACCTAGCAGTTTGAAAGCATATCAAAGTGCAAGTAGATAAATAGGTACCGCTCCAGTGGGAAGGTAAACGGCGTTTCCGTGCGCTGCTCTGGTTCGCCAGAAGCGGCTTAGTCATGCTGGCCACATGACCCGGAAGCTGTCTGCGGACAAACGCCAGCTCCCTCAGCCTATAGAGCGAGATGAGCGCCGCAACCCCAGAGTCGTCCGCAACTGGACCTAACAGTCAGGGGTCCCTTTACCTTTACCTATGTTAGTCAAAACAGCACACAGAAGTGTGTTAATTAGGGGGGGGAATCACACTAAAATTCTGAAGAATTTTATGGGGAGTAAAAAATGAATTTATTGTGTATAGACAAAGGCCTTTACAATGAACAACAGAGGGCAAGAGCAAGGCTGTCCTCTGAAATCAAAAATTGTTACAGAAATGTGGAAAACTGAATTTAAGCTTGGGGAAATGAGAAACTGAGAGAAACAAATTCTTCCATCCCTAGCCAGTGGCGTAGCATGAGATGTTGGCACCTGGGGTGGGGCAAGTGTTGTGCCCTCCTGGTGGACTGGGCAGATGGGCAGGAGGTGTGTGCAAGGGGGGGGCTCTTCCCCATCTCCCTCCCTCCTCAGTGGGTGGTGGTGCCCCTTCCCCCTTCCAGTGGCGAGGCACAGGGCTGGAGACACACTGGTAGGCACCCATACTGGGAGAGCTGGGGGTTGCCTTCATGCACCGCACTGTTGCACACTAGCCATGGCCCCCACTGCTGGCGAGGTCAGCACCAGGACCACAGCATGGATATACTGTAGCTCCATTTGCAGCAACCGCTGCTCAGCTTCCACCACAGCCTCCCCCTCCCCCTCCATGGGAGCAGACTCCTTCTCCCCAACATGGGACTTGGCCACCATTTCCACCTGCACACAGTGCTCCCCAGGCCCCGCCATCTCCATGCTCGCTCACTCAAAGGCTGGGTGAGCCCTCACCTCTCGGCCAGCCCACAGAAGAGGCACATGAAGGTGTCTAATGTGAAGGAGGCACCACCCCGAAGGGCAAAGGCCAAGCCCAAGCATGGCTTGCCTCCCCATGGCTCAGGAAGCCAGCAGGAGCTGAACAGGGAGCCTGTTGTGGGAGCACCCACTTGTGCCCATCTCATAATTTTGTGCCTGGGACCACAACCCCACGCTACACCACTGGACCTAGTCCTTGGCATGGTCAACTTTCCATCTGTTGTAATAATAGCTATGTTGACAGCAGGCATACTTTCTCCTGTGGTTAACTAGGAACTTTTAATTTACAGAACTGTTTGGAAGGATCCAAGCAAAACAGTATACTTGCTGTACCAAGCAAAACAGTATACAATCAGCAATATCTAGCTGTGAATGTATCCTTGGGCCTAGATTAAAGCACCTGTGTCAAAGAAAAGATAATCCAGAAGTTACTCATTCCTGAACACAATATGTATAGAGAGGATAAAAGTGTTGTAAAACTGAAGTTAAAAACAACTGTAAGCAGGAACAAAGCATTCTGCCAGAAAGCAATACTCCAGAGACAGGGGGAGAAAGCAATGTTCCACAGTAAAAACCATCAACTGCAGGAGTGAAAAATGCACACCATGCACTGAAGAATCAGGGGAATGATTTGATTTGAAAAGTCAATGTGAGTACTGAGGAAAACAAAGCAATTTTGGACACACTGCAGAAGGATGACCATAGAGGGGAAAATAACAGAGTCTTGCGGCACATAAGACTAACACAGCAATCCATGCCATAGGAAGCCACCAGCTCAAAAACCATTTCATCCAAACCCCACTCCACTCAGCAACATCTAGGAGGGGCTTTGGCTGGTGGAAAGCACCCAAGGAGAACTGGAGGCCACATACATGCCGATGGTACCCATAACAACACCTTTGCCACCATCTAATATGGACACCCCCTACCCAAATCATGCACATCCCACCCCACACACGCTCTGCCTCTTACAAGTTCAAGGCATCGACCATACGCACTTCAGAGGAAGTCATGTTTACAAAAAGACTTTCAATAGTACTTTGGGGTTTCACAACTGACCATGTAAATCTTGGTTTGAGCAGGAGCAGGTACTTATGCAGTCTGAATTTCCATATCCCTTGGTACATGTCCTTTTCACATAAAAAAGAAGTTAGTATTTTATTGGAACTCTATCTTTTTTGTCTCAGAACTATAATAATCTTTAATCCCTCGCTTCCAAAATGGTTATAAACTGTGGTGTGTTGCTAGAGTTGCCCATTAAATCTAGATGTTAAACATCAACTAACTTGAAACAGATCTGAGAAAAAGATGATATGAGCAAAACTGAGCTCTATTCATATTTTATATTAAAATGAAATATTTCCAGATGAATTATGCCAAAAATTAATCCGTCTGAAGGTTCTCAAAGATCAGGACACTCAACTGCCCTTTGTAAAAGCACTGTGCTCTGAAGGCACCCTGATGCAATGATGGAAGAGTTGCATCTAAGAACAGAATAATTTTCTGATGAACACACATTCCTATGCCTTATGAAATAGCAGGAATTAGGCTAGGAGAGAGAAAATTCAGTTAGATCCCTTATGTATTTAACTCTAAAAAATAATAAGAATGGAAAAGGCATGTAATTATGGTGTTACAAACAGTGATGGGTTGGAACTGGCAAAAGCAGGTAAGATTAAACTTTATTGTAGCAACAATGTGCTGATTTTCTATTCATTTACTTCTGATTTATGCTGGTTGTACTGTGTCAGAATGAAGCCTACAGTAACATGATCTGTGAGAGATGATTTAAAATCTCTTGACAAATGCTCAGGAGTGTATTAATAATTTAAAAACATATCTTTCTTCTCTCTCTTTGTTTCTCAGACTTACTGAGCCTGAAACTCACAGACTTCCAACATGCTTTTGGAACAGACTGGTTTTAGCATAGAACTTCCATGGCCATAAAAGCCAAGCATAACACCTGCACCCCCATATTCCTGTATGCTGTGCATCACATGGGGAGGTGCCTTAGCCTCACAGAGTCCTGGCAGATAACACATGTGACTTGTTTTCTGACACACACACACCTGTACTGCCCCAGCTCTCCTGCTCTGGAAGATACCAACTTGTTGCCGTAGGGCTGGCATCCCCCAGCTCAGCCCTCCAGATGTTTTGGGACTACAACTCCCATCATCCCTAGCTAACAAGACCAGTGGTCAGGAATGATGGGAATTGTAGTCCCAAAACATCTGGAGGTCTGAGTTGGGGGGGGGATGCCTGCTGTAGGGAATGTGGGGGCTGGGTATTGTCCACCTTTTCCTTGGCGCCATGCTGTTTTGGTTGTGGTTGTATGTTTTAAATTGATCTTTTCTTTTTATATATAGCTTTAATTCTATTACGGTTTCATAGTTATTTTAATATACAGTGGTACCTCAGTTTAAGAACAGTCCTGTCTAAGAACGATTCGGTTTATGAACTCTGCAAAACCGGAAGCAGTGTCCCAGTTTGCGAACTTTACCTCGGTCTAAGAACGGAATCTGAATGGTGGAAGGGCACCGGCAGTGGGAGGCCTCATTAGGGAAAGCACACCTCAGCTTAAGAACGGTTTTGGTTTAAGAATGGACTTCCGGAATGGATTAATTTCGTAAACCGAAGTACCAGTGTGTGTGTGTGTGTGTGTGTGTGTGTGTGTGTGTGTGTATTTCTATGTTTTCAGCTGTTCTTATTTTTTCCTGTAAGCCACCTTGATTCCCTGTCATGGGAAAAGGTGGGGTATAAATAAATAAATAAACAACAGCAAAAACAGCCTTTGGCCCCCAGTGCCCTGGCAGAATCCTGAGGAGGGAGGTAGGGGGGTAACACTTGTGGCTCATTTTCTGACACCCAGTTGCAGACTATTTAACGTCTAGTGCCACAGTGTGATGAGTCACCAGCTGTGGGCTGTCACAGACAGCACAGCTCCAAAGGAGATGGACCTCAAAGTGCACCTTCCCTTTGAGAGGCTCCTTCAGGGTTACGATGCAGACAAGGAGTCTTTTGGGACAGCCCTTCATGATTGCAACAAGCATTAAGGTGCCAAGCCCTTTTCTGTTATTCTTAATTCATATTTATGGGAGAGCTGGCGGGGAGTGATTGATGGAGGAACCTTGGAAAAGCGGAGGAGCTCCTGTCGGGAGGCTGTGTTTGACTCCAACATGTCTTCTGGTGAGGGCTGAAATTAAAGGACAGCAACTGAGGTAGGAAAAAGCTGTTAATGAGGAAGGAGAACTAGGAATTGAAACCAAACATTTTGGGGAACCCAGAAACTACTCAGAATACACTGAAATTAAGCAAGGGGAACCTGGAAAATTATACCAAAACCACAATGGGTATTTTTTATATTTAAAAAATCCCCTTGTATATTTGGTCAGGAGCTCAGCTCCTTTAGAGAGTGATTGAAGAGGTGGCAACATGAGTCACACTTAAAGGTGCCAATACTCTGTTCTGGTGAGTTCTCTCGGGGGAGGGGGGGCACAGCCCCATATCAGATTCCATGCCCCCTTTTCTGGCACTGCTACTTGCAGCCATTACTCAGTTCTACAGAAAGAGAAACGTTAATGTATCTACCTCACAGAACAGTTACACGCTCTCTGCATGTATCCAGTAACAAAATGTTCACATTTTCCATGGGGGCCATGAGGAAGTTTGAAAGTGGCACCACGGCACAAACCTCCTGGCCATGTCAAATGAGGTGGATTCAATTTCCCTATTTGCTCTTCTTAAAGCTGTGAGGTTTTGTACACAAAACATCACAATCGCTCCAAAACTTTTGGAAGCACAGATCATGATGAGTGCAGAATAAATAAATTGTGTGGAGGGTGTTCTCCTCTGCTGGCTGGATAAAAGGAAGACAACTCAATGGGTGGGGTGTGCTTCTGCTCAAGGTCTGCAGTCACTGATGTCCAAAATGAAATTTTACTTGAGACATCAGACGCTGTTTACCCAACAAGTGCTTCTCTGCAGTGCAGCTGCTATCTGCTTGTGATCTTCTATGGTTAGGATTGCATTGGCTGATCAGTAGCAAGGTAAATTGGTACCCGGGGGCAAAAATAATTTGTCCCCCCCAGGCATGGGAAGGTCAGGTGGTACCCGGTGCGGAAAATTTCTTGTCAACCCCCCCATTGATTCCCCCCCCCCGCAAAAATGGTTTTACGTTATTTCATATTTTCTTACAAAGGAATAATAACAAGTAATAATAAAAAAACTTTTATTTATATCCCACCCTCCCCGGCCAAAGTCGGGCTCAGGGTGGCTAACATCAGATACATAACATTGGTATAAAATCAAACAATAATTAAATTACCTCCTAAAAACATCTCAAAATCAAATTAAAGTCTAATTAGATGGCTTTCCACAGGGTTAGGGTTGGGAACAGTAAGTGCTCCACTGAACTGAAATTTCAGCCTTCACGACATAGGAAAACAGCCAAGTGAACAGCTATTTTGGTGGAGGAGGGTCAAGATATTAACCGATATGCATGAAATTTCATATATAGCTATATAATCCCTAGTATAGTAAGATAAGACCTTCGGAGCAGGCATTTTCAAAAAAAAAAAAAATTCAAAAAAATTGTTCCTTGATAATTTGTCACCCCCTCCATTATGGAACCCGGGGCGGCCCGCCCCCCTCGCCTGCCCCCCTTGCTTTGCCCCTGAATGCATGGCAGTGGGCTTATCGTGTCTTCATGGGCTCACTTGCCCGTCTGCAATCCCCTGTCTGTATTTTGCAATACACAATTTACATTAGACATCAAGGAATATATTGGTACTGTATTGCTAATATTATATATATATATTTATAACTTGCCTTTTTCCATGGCAGGGACTCAAGGCGTCTTGCAAATGAAATGTGAACAGCTAAATACATAAGTTAGGCAGGGAACAACCATTAAAAATAATAATTCAACATTATATACACACACACACACACACACACACACAAATAACTACAATAAAAACAGCACTGCACCAGCCCCTCAGTAAGAGCAAACAGTTCTCAAAAACCTGTTGGAACAAGAAGATCTAAGCACTGTTCAAAGGCAGCCCCACAGAGAACATGTTACAGTAATCCAAACTGCATATAACCAGGGCTGGCCCACCCATGAGGCAAGGTCAGGCAACTGCTTCAGGCAGTAGGATCCACCAAAGCAGCAGATCCCAATGTCAATATTTCTCTCTCCCCCCCCCCCCATTCCTGATGTAGATTTTCCCTCACCGCTTCTTCACTGGTAGGGACAGGGACACCATTTTGGGGTCTGTTTCAGGTGCCAAAATGTATTGAGCTGGCCCTGGATGTAACGAAGGTTCTCAGAGTCTCAGGGGAGGGCAAATGGGGTGAACAACTTTATGCTCACAATTGCTTTGTAAGATACAAGTTAGGCTGAGGGATCATGATGAGCAGAAGGTCATCCAATGAACATGGCAGCCAAGTACTGATTTGAATCTGGCTCTGAAAAAGACAACAAAAGTAATTACTCTTTAACTGAACAAATAACTTAAATAAGCATTGGACCTTATTTCCCATGCAAATGGAAATCTCACAAATTTAATACTATATCTTTAGTTCAGGACACATATCAGACAAAAGGTGTGGCCATCAGGCTTTCTTCCTGTTTTACCATACAGAAGTCAAAGAGGCACACTTCCAAGGGGAAAAAAGGCTACAACTGGCTTCCAATTGCTGGCGACTGTTATTGTTGGTGAACATTTTATGACCATTTATTTTTATATACTGCATATCCCAGTTAAATTGTGGAAAGGAGGAAAAATGAGTATCTCTAACTTTTACTACATATTAAGCAGAACATGAAAGTTCTCACAAACATGGTAGGCAGATATTTATGCTCATTGCTGAACTGGTCACAAAACTTTGTATTTCACTCACAGATAGAAGGGCTCTCGGGCTTCTATGTCACAGCTTAGTGTCAGACAGCCTTAGAATCTGGAGAAACGAGAAAATAATTAAATCCAAAGTGAGCTTGTTTTCTAGGCAGGCTTCCCAAAAGTCACTCAATTCTACAGTCATAACAAGTAAATTTACTGTCCCATTTATCACTGCTGGCTTAATCCAAGCTGGCAGAAATGCAGAATTGGCTACGATGTCCTTAAACTTCCACACAACTTCTAAAAGTTCTAATAAGTGGAGGTCTGGAGGGCAAAAGAAACTATCAGAATGCAATTTATCCTATGTATCTCACTTTGGAGAACAACAAAGAGAGGTCCACGTGTAGGAACCTGGAGAGCACCAACCATTTTGCACCATAAACCCCATCAGCCCTAACCAGCAAATGGCAGAGCGGCAGCCCACAACTACCCAGAGGACACCAGGTTGGGGACACCCACAGTAAACATTGGTGCTAGAGTTGCCATTGAATGTTACCTAAAGTAGAATTTCAAGGTAAATCTGGAGATACCTTTTTGGCAAGACATCTGAAGGACACTGGTAAACAATTATTTAGTAAGGCTAGCACAGTTTCCCACTAGGCTTTGGTGCCTCTTTAGATTACCATTGGATCCCCTGGTGCAAAATGCAAGGCAAATGCAGGTATCTCTGCTGAAGAAAACATGAGAGAATTTTGAAGGAAATGTAACACATTTTTTTATAAGGGCAGCAAAATTTCTCAGGGGACGGAAGGAGCCCATTCATCCTTGATATGTCAGATCAGCAGTGACTAATTATTCTGAGGTCTGTTGTTGATTCTGTACTGTTTTAGAAGCTATTTTTAGTTGTTTTTATGTGAATTGCCTCAAGACTCCTGTGGAAGGCAATTAAATAAATTAATAATGCTATGGCTTCACCCACTGTAGCAGAGGAAAACACCACACACACACACACACACACACACAAAATCTTCTTCAGAATCTCTCCTTGGTCAGATAGAAATGGGCAAAGCACGTAAAAAGACAAAACTGGGGTGCTAAAGTTGTCTAGCTAAGGGAAGGGGATGTGACATCTTGATTTTAGCAACCTCTTCAATATGCAAAATGGCATTTACATCTTGTTTGTGAAGAACACAATTTATTCATTTATTTATTTTTATTTTCATAACTTACATACTGCTTACCAAAGCAAAATTTCTAAGTGGTTTACACGAATTAGCGGTACAAGCAAAATCACAAGCAAAAACCCAGGCCATAGTTTCAAAATCAGAATCTGATAAAACATTAAGCAAAACACTGGAACAGAAATATGGACATGTGTATGAGCAGTTACAGTGCTTTGAAGAAAACAGATTGTGAGTGACCTTGTGGTGAAGCTCCCATCTCCTCTAAGGGCAGAGATTCCACAGAGCCTTACACTGCTTTTGACAGGACCTTTGCTCCCCATTATAAATCCCCCTCCCACAGCAAACAACGTAAAATGGGTGGTTTGGGATACACTTCATCTTCATCCTTGCTGCCTTGGGAATATGCTTCTTGTTCCCTTCCAGTGCAGAACCTATGTCACTGGCATATAGATAAATGCTCCACTTGTACAGTATATAAATTATTGGCACTGATTTTAGAATCTACGTTAAGTGTTAGGGTTACTTAGACAATGCTGTTTATCTGTTAGTTTCACTGAAACCTGCAATTTTTCTACATTGAAATCTGCCTTTAAGTCACTTTGTATACCCACGAATAGTTTTGCCCAGCTGATTTTCATTCTACTACTGAAAAATCCTGTTGTCAAACTGCATACCTCCTTTGGAGGATGCAGGTGAGAAGGGATGAAGAAAATAAGATCGATTCACCAAGGAGGCAGGTTTAGTCATTGTTTGAAGATGATCTCTGCCCCTGGGTCTGGTCTTGACCGGAAGGATACTGGAATCAGCAGGGGAGACCCACATGACCTTAAGGTGCTGCTGTGCAATGCCAGGTCAAAGATTCACAAGACAGCTGTCATCCACGACTTGATCATGCATGGAGGACTTGATCCAGCATGTATGACAGACTTGGTTGGATGAGACAGATGGGCCTGTTCTTGCCGCTGCTTGTCCACCAGGTTTCTCTTACACACAGCAACCCAGGTCATATGGGTGGGGAGGGGGGTGGGTTGCAGTGATTTTTTAGGAAGTCATTAGCTTGCACCAGGTGTCCTATTGGGAAGACCCAGCTTTCTGAGTTTATGTTCTGGAAGTTAGGCAATAGGGGCACTACAGAATTCATTTTGTTGTACCGAGCTCCCCCCGCTGCACCAAGGATTCCACCAAGAGATCGGGAGAGAGATAAGAGTCCCCAGCTCCCTTTCAGCCCCGCCCCCTTGCCCAGGCCTCCATTGTTGAATGTGCTGCAGAGGGAGGTTGTTTGTTTCCCCAGCGACATGTGACTGGCTGATTAGATTATCTGTCTGGAAACTGTAGAAACGGCTCCCTTTCCTTAAGAAGCTGTAGAAATGTGAGTTGAACCCCATAAAATGGGGCTTTTCCTCTTTGCTTTTCCCCCTTTGCAAAAGAAGCTTTGCTTTTCCCCCTTTGCAAAAAAGCTGCAAAACTTTGAGCTGATCCTCAAAAAAACAGGGCTTTTCCCTTTGCAAAAAAGCTGCACAAATTTGAGCTGATCCTCAAAAAAACAGGGCTTTTAGAGGAGGAAAACCAGAAAAATATTTTTTTTCTTGTTTCCTCCTCTAAAAACAAGGTGCGCCCTATGGTCCAGTGCACCCCATGGAGCGAAAAATATGGTAAGTTTGGCCCAACTCATAGTTGCGGACATGCCTTAGACCTGGTGTTCACCTCTATGGATGGTGGTGATCTGACACTAAGTAAAAGCAAAACAAAAGAAGTGCCATGGTCAGTTCACTTCCTGATGCAACTGGACATCTCTGCAACCCTTTCCCTCTGCAAGGAGGTGGGACAGATTCAGATGGTCTTCCCTCACCACTTAATGGATCCCGGACAGTCCCCTGATTTCCCCCAGAGCTGAGGGCGATGAAATAATTGCTGAGACGGCTAGAGCGCTGGTGGCAGAAAACTCATTCTGAATTGGACCGGACATGGGTGAGAGCTCAACGTCGAGCCTACCAAGTGGCGACAGTGATGGCGAAGAGGACCTTCTTCACCATCTCTATTGCATTTGTAAATTAAAAATACAGCTTTTGAACAAAGTAGTTATTATTTCTCATCTTAATTTGAATCTTCTCCCCCTGGAATTGTTTGTGAATTTAGCTTTCCAAGTCAACACTATTTGGAGTGTATGAGAATTCATCTTCCTCCAGGGAAAAGCAACTGAAAGTTTATCATGTGAAAACTATCTCTCTTGCCAAGTTTTTAAGAAAATGTGTAAAAACAATTTAGGATGGATATTGTTCAGTGAAGGGACTGATTCAATGCCAATTGAATAACGAATGTTGGTTTGTTCTTGTTTTTCCGTTAAGTATTCTGTGCTCTCATTTTCTTTTTCTTTCTCTCTCTCTCTCTCTCTCTCCTGTAATCCACCCTGTGGTCTTTGGATGAAGGATGGTACATCCAGCCATTGTGCAGAGTGTAGCCAGCCAGCAGGGACATTATTGAACAACATGGGTCCTCAGGCTGAATTCCGGTATCCCCACATGGGACCAAGGGAGACCTCTCCCTGAAATATTGGAGAGCTGCTGTGCCTGTGGGTCAATGTACACAGCACTGGCCTAAATGTCTGTCCCAGTAGACGGCAGCTCCATAGGTCCCTTCCTAGGCATGGGGCCCAAAGTCAATGGTAGCACATCTGCCTTGCATGCAGAAAACCCCAAGTTTCAGCCTCTGGCAGGTGCCCTTCTCTCTTAGCCTGAGACCCTAGATAGCCACTGCCAGTCAGAGAAGGAAATATTGGGTTTGATAGGCCAATAGTGTAAAACAGCTTTCTTTATTGGTAACATTATGGTGAACTGCACAGACTAATGGTCCAACCAGTGATAAACCAGCTTCCTATGCCCCTTCTTAGTCATGTATTAAGGCCATTTGGGTGTACATTGCCAGCAGCAATAGCAGCAAGAGGGGTGGAAATGAATAATAATAATAATAATAATAATAATAATAATAATAATACTGCCACAAGCTGGCTAATATGCCCACAAGGTTTGGCTGGATAGTTATATAAAAATAAAACTACATAACCCGACAAGACTGCACCACTCAAGCTGGCTGCTTCTTATTGTTTGTGGTTAGCAATTGGAAATAATAATAGTAATAAATGCTAAAGTCAGAAGCCTGGCTGATATGGTCTCTCTCTTTTTAGGATGGCTAATAAATACTAGTACTAATAGTAATCATTTTAAGCAATGAGAACAGAGTAAAATTGTTGTATTGTATAACTAGGCTGTTGTATAGCTTGCTGGTTGGTGACTGCCGAGCAATTGGGCTGTGTGCAATGTACTCACAAAGCACACACACAAGACAAAGTACGAATAAAGACAGGCACAGAAAACTGAACACAGCTGTAAATATACCTTGCCAAAAACTAGAGCCAAAACTGGAGGGTTGGAATACTAAGATACAGGGAATAAACATTTCATTTCAAAAAAATGAAGAGACTTGGATTGATTGGGAAATGATAGGAAGCAAACACAAGCAGAACAAATGCCACCAACCCCATCAAACACTTTCTATGAGACAGAACTTACAAAAGAAGTTTATCTTTTAAGGCTTCACATCTTCCCCCAACTATAAATGAGTGTTCTGTGGGGTGAGATTGTTCTAGCTCCAATTCTCCCTTGCCTCATCCTAGTGTTCTTCTTATTAAAAAAAATGTATCAAATTAGAAATTGGCACAAATGGTTACATATTGATTCAGAATAACCCAACTTGTTCTGAGGTGATTTATAACTGCTTCTGGACAGGGCACAAATTGACCCAATCTGGTTGGGGATTTGGCCCAATCGAGTGCACAGCATCCTGAGTACAAACAATAATAAAGTCTCCTTGTGTATAACTGTATTAATTATTATTATTTATTTACCCACAATTTATTCTGGAGTGTTCACTAGATCCAATCAGTTAGCCTCTTTCTTTGCCCTATAATATTTTATCTGACTTCAACCAACCAAGAAAACAAATTGCATGCAATAAATCTGTGCAGAATCAAAGCTTTTGCTGACTAACCCAATGGTTTTCACTGAGATGCTCACCATTATAAATAAAGCAGCCCTCTGAAAGACAGTTCTTCCGCTTTAGAAGGGTGTGGCTGAATTGCTGGCAGATATTTTTAACATTCACAATGTAAGAAGCTGAGCTTTCAGTCTTATCAGGTACTGAAGGGCCTGAAAGCAAGGGCTGGGAAACATGGGCAGGATCCCTGACTCAGAAGAGTAGAACTGAGCTACTGGGATAGTAAAGTGAACAAAAGGAGATAGGAAGAACTCACTCTGGGACTCAATGGAAGACAAAAGACTTGGAGAGAGAAAAATAAGGGAGGAGAGAGAGAGAGAGAGGGAAGGATATAGGGGCTATTGCCAGTAATATTCTCACCTGAAAAGAAGCCCTTGGGAAGTTACCTTGAACTTCAGACTCCGGTTATCTGTCGAAAATGCGGACTGTTGGTCTATTACCTATAAGGTAGTTTTTGTTTTCGCGGAGTCTTGTTTTAAAGCTCTTTGGCCTTGGAACTGTTTAGATATATGGGCTCCATATATTAGCTTCTGCATTGCACTTGAAAAGCAAAGTTATATTGTGTTCTTTCCCTCTAAAATCAATGTTTTCTTTTATTGTGGAAAAAAATAGAAGTACTTCAAAGACACAAGGTTAGACAATTATAATAATGCATTCCCACAAGCCCAGCAGTAAAGAAACAATACTTTTTTCCTAGTTTGCTCTCCATACCCCCACTCAGAGTATGCCATTCATCTTTGCACAATTTACTAGAAAATCTCTTTAAAGATTTACTAGGAAATCGCTTTGAAATTGCTTTGAGAATGTCACCACTCCTCCTGATGACAGTGAGGATCACATCCATGGGCTGGGCTTCTCTGGTCCAGTTTGTTCTAATCCCATTCTAACCATCCCATTTATTACATGGCAACAACCAGTTTCCAACTGATTGACTGCTGTGATGTGTCAGAATCCACCTGAGAAACAGAGGGAAGAAGGCTTTGCATCAAGAGACCAAGCTGCCTCTCCTGGTTCAGATCTCCATGCTGCAGCTTGGTATTTTTAGATTCCGGTCTCAACAATCTTATGAGAAGCCTCTTTCAATGGCCATGTGAATTAACTTTGAAATGTTAATTCACATGGCCCCTCTGCCCATTGTGCTTAGTGACACTGCAGACGTCCACCCTGAAAAATTATGTCCGTCTTCGGACTGCTGGAATCATCTTTGGGATGCTGGTGCTGTGAATGTTGGGCCAACCAACAATTAACTGAGGGAGAGAAACTGATTTTTCATGGCCTAGGCCTTAACCTCAAGTCCGAGCTTCTTAAATTTGAAACCTGAATTTTCAAGTTAGGCACCAGCCTGACACAGGATAGAAAGACCCCAACACCAGGGTCATATAATGAAGCTGACAGTGGGAAATTTGGGGACAGACTAAAAGAGGTATTGCTTCACACAATTTTTATTGTGCTTTTGTTTATTAATATGGTATTTTTGTGTTTTTATATTGCAAACTGCCCTGTGATCTTCAGATGAAGGGCAGTATAGAAATTTAATAAATAATAAAAGAATACAGTGGTACCTCAGGTTAAGAACTTAATTCGTTCTGGAGGTCCGTTCTTAACCTGAGGTACCACTTTATCTAATGGGGCCTCCCGCTGCCGCTGCACCGCCACTGCGCGTTTTCTGTTCTCATCCTGAAGCAACGTTCTTAACCCGAGGTACTATTTCTGCGTTAGCGGAGTCTGTAACCTGAAGCATCTGTAACCTGAAGTGTCTGTAACCCGAGGTACTACTGTACTACAAATAGTAATGCATGTCTTTGTTTTTCAGCTTCCCATTGGCATCTAGCTGGCTACTGTGAATACAGGATGCTGCACTAGATCAACCCTTGGTCTGGTCCAGGACTCTCTTATGTTCAGTTCAGTGAGCTGTTTTGGGAAAGGGACCTCCAGTTTTGTTTTTTCTCCCGAAAAGATTTGATACTCAAACTGCTGGGTTCCTCCAAGCCTGCTGTTGTCTGGCTATTTTGCATGGATTTTGTTGCTTTAAATACGTAAGTTTCTATGCTTAGAGGATGTACTTAGGTTATAAGATTGTTTCTTGTTTCTTTCCAAAGAACTCTGGTAGTGGCTTTCCGTGGCTTGAATCAGCCACAGAGGGGGGCCTTGCTGTGTATTTTCAGCACAACTTCAGGAGAAGTCGCAAAGCTATCTTCAAGCTGCCATCAGTGTGCTTGAAGTACTGATTCACTCATAAACCCAGCAAGCTACCGGCACTGAGCAATCGGAGAAGAGGAGTAAGTCCTCAACACTGACTAGATCTCCAAGGGAAGAGTGATGCTCCACAGGCAGCATCATAAGCCTACTGGGGGAACCAGAAAACCATGTCTAAAGACATCAAAACACAACACCGCAGGTTACATCCTTCCTAGGGATGGTGGTATTGACCCATCTCCGAATGGCTAGGAGTATCCAGTGGAGAACAGGCACCCCATGGAGAGCAGAGCATAAAGCATGCCAAAGTTCTTGTAATTATCTTTTTGATTGCTGAAGCACATAGAATAGTTTTCAGTGAGCTACTTTAAAAATGCTAGTTGCTAGTTGACAGCAGGTAGCTCAGGGCACCACTATTGAAGGAGCTATTGAAGGAGCTGTCTTGAATGCTTTGTCTTACAAAATATAACCCATGAAATAGACTATGCAGTTTGGGGGGGGGGGTCTTTAGGAAGCCTAGAAACCACAGAGCCAATTTTTGTCATGATTTGGGTATCACTGCAGATATCGTATGGGTGGCTGCTGAGTTTCACCCATCTGGTTTGCAGATGTACTTCTGGGTGGTAGACATGTGCACCAACTCAGGTAGGTGATGGGGGGGGGGCTGATGTCATGCACAAAATCATGATGTCATGACTTTGCATGTGAAGTCATGAGATCACATGCAGGTGTCATGTGGCAGCCCAGTTTCCATGGCCAGCGATGCTGACAGCTCCTCCTGCTGCTGCTGCTGCTGCCATGGACAGAGGGCTGCTTCCCCTCCATGGCAAGAGGAGGAGGAAGAGGAGGAGGAGGAGCTGCCATGAGCCACCACGAGCCATTGCAGCCACATTTCCAGATGCCACCAATGTACTTCTAGAAACACACTTCTGCTGCCAGCTTCCAGAAGTACATTGGCATTGGTGGCCTAGCAGGCCTTCTGGCAGCCAGGCATCCTGGCAGTGGCAGCCTAGCATGCCTTGTGCTGGTAGCCTGGAGGCCTTATGCCAGTGGTGTGGCAGGCCTTGTGCTGGCAGTCTGGAGGTCTCGCACCAGCCGTGACTTGGCACGCCTTGCGGCAGTGGCATCAACAACTGCCCATCAACTTTGGTGGGACTCAGCCTCACATGGGGGGCTGAAGTCACCTCAGTCCCTTGGAGTTGGCACCCATGGTGATGCTGACCTTCTGATCGGCAAGCCCTAAGCTCTGTGGCTTAACCCACAGCGCCACCTGCTTTTTTTCATCAAAAAAGAAACAATAATTTGTTCTTCCACTAGCAAGTGCAGACCTTTTTGTCCCAACAGGTCTTTGGGAACTGATTGCTTTTAATGAAAGGGCTGGTGCCATGCATCTTTTTGTAGTAATTACCAGTATTTGTATGGTTTTAAAAATGTGTGTGTGCACATTTTAGTGGCTCTTATTTTATCTGTAAACTGCCATGAGTACCTGTTAGGGAAAAGGTAGGGTATAAATCAACAACAACAACAACAAATCTGTGAACTGCCCTGAGACCTCCATTTCAGAGAACATGTGATTACACCTTAGTAACAATGATATCGGTGGCCAGTTGTCTGTTACTGCACAGAGTGGCTCTAGTTACGTACAGAGCAGTGGCAGACCTACATTTTGTGGGCCCTGAAGCTTGAACTATCATGGGGCCCCCTTCACAACCAACATCAAGGTCTAGGTAACCCCTGTTCTCTTCTTCAGTGTGCTATTGACTCTCAAACTTTGGGAATGTTGAAATAGATACAAGAACAACAAACTCAAATTGGGTCTACTATATCCAAAACTTTTAATGTCGATTAAAGTTGCTTCTGGGGCCCCTCTAGGTTTAGGGGCCCTGAAGCTTAAGCTTCATTAATTTCCTAGTAGATCTGCCCCTCAAAGAGGCCTATGTCAAAGGTATGCATGCAAAAGTCTCGCATTGCTTTAACTCCCAAAGAGGGGATAGCTCTTCTTGTGCTGATACTGCTGTAGCTTTTGGGAGGTTATATATAGAAAAAATAATCCTAGCAAGTGCTCTTAAAAATTGCAGTGCTTTATCCTTCTTTCATCTTTGCATATAGTGCCTTTCTTGATCTAAAATAGTAGCCCTGCTTGAACCCAGGCTGTCTTCCCTTGAGTGCTTTGAAATTCCAGCAAGTCAACACATGACTTGCTCCTCTGCCACTGTGCCACCCGCCCATCTGCTTGATGTACACCGGCCAACTCCAGGTAGCAGCATATCAGAGGTCTTGCTTGGTCTGCACTGTTGGAGAACGACGGCTACCAGCTGTTTGGCATCATGCAGTGTAGAGGCAAAGTGTACTTTATATATGTCCTATACAGTGCTATTTTTCTAGAAAAAGAGGTGCTGGAACCCACCATGAATGCCTCCCTCTTTCTCTTAAAATGGCAATGACACCCACCTGAGAGATGCTGGAATTGAGTTCTGGTGAGTTCCCCTTGGAAAAAGCCCCAGTTCTATAAATGTACCTTAGCTTGACCTGACGTTGCCATCTGCTGTACAGCCACTATCTCCCCCTGTGTTCACTGCTTTTGTGCGTCATCAGAAGGGCTCTCAAGTCCACACATTGCTGGTGCAGGTCACAGCATATAGAAGGAGCCCAAGCAAGTACATGCTGCAGAAAATCAGGTCATAACCTTTTGTCAACATAGCTCTTAATTAATTACCCTGAAAGGCTCCTTCCAACTCAGTCGCATGCTTAATAGTTAGCTAGGCCAAATTACGAGAACACACGTTTCCCAATTTATAGGAAGCTGGATTTATTGCAGAAAGCGTGACTGGCTGACTTTTCAGTCTGCCAATGCAATTGCCACAGCTGTTGCATCTCCTATTTCACAGGTAGTAGCAAAAGGAAAAAAGGGGACTTGTGTCACATCAGTATTCACGGAATGATGCCTTCTTTCCTTAAACTTCCAGGTTGCCCACAGTAGAGAACAGATCAAACAACAAGTAATAGAATGTAAAGCTTTAGCACACAAGCACCTAGGCTACATCCTGACACAGAAAGAGTCATGGACCCACATTTCTTCCACAGTAAAACTTGCTATATTATTCTCTGCCTAACCATACCACACCAATGAGTTTTAAGGCAAAAGTCTTTTTCAGGCCTTACCATTCTGAGTGAAGGAAATGCATGAGAAAGGGGTAGCAGTGAGAAACTCACTAGTTCTGCCCCCTTGATCTCCCCAGCACAATCGGCTCATGGATCCAGGGACAGTGTGTTTAATGGGGATGGGAACAGCAAAAAGAGGGCGGAGCTCACATGCTCCTCCCTCCTCTCCTCTCACATTATCTCTGGACACAAAATGCTAATGCCTGAAGAGAGCATTACAAGTCACCTCAATCTCTGCTGAGTGGGGCACAAGATTCCTGGGGTCTGGGCCCTCCACCAGGGTCTGTGTTCCTTTAGGAATATAGGCACAATGGAGACTAGCATTTTATTTTATTTTATACATATAAGCATCACCAGCATCCTTTTTGTCTCCAGGGCACATACAATCATTATTTCTTTTACGCCTCCTGGCACCATCTCTCCTTATTCTGCTGTTCCTAAACACTAAGCACACACACACACACACACACACACACACACCCATTCATGTGCATCCTAATGGTTAGTTATTTTGAGGCTTCGAAGTACAAATGCTTAATTGCCCCAGGCGTCACCAAACAAAGGAGTTCACCTGATTTCATCAACACTTGTCCATTGCCTAGGTTTAAAGACTGATACACATTTAGGACATTTACCATTTCTGAAACCCAAGAAGACATAATCACTTCCTTCCAAGGTTCCCAGGATTTCCACTTAGTCTATCAGTTTCTCCCTGTTGGTGAGGACCAGGTCCAAGGTAGATGATCCCCTTGTTGCTTCTCCTACCTTCTAGGAAATGAAATGGTCAGTGAAGCAATTTCTGACATTTGACAATGTCAGAAACCTCAGGAGGTTGTGGACTCTTCTTCCTTGGATGTTTTTTAGCAGAGGTTGGATGGCTATCTTTCCCAGATGTTTTAGAAGATATTCCTGCATTGCAAGGGGCTGGACTAGATGACCCTCAGAGTCCCTTCGAACTCTATGATTCTATTATTCTATGAAATAAAATAATTGGAATAGGATCAAGCCTGAATTAAGACATTTTTCTTCTACAACTTTCCTGAAGAAAAAAGACACATGTCTATATTCATCTTCAAAAGCAGATTTCTTGTGTAATTTTGAGGAGTAGTCAGTAGAAACTGTAGAATAATAATAACTATTATTATTATTATTATTATTATTATTATTATTATTATTAAGCTGCCCATCTGACTTGGTTCCCCCAGCCATTCTGGGTGGCTTCCAACAAATTAAAGAACAAATTAAAAAAATTTAAGCAAGAAGAAACATGGGTGTGGAAAAGATTCTAATAATGCTAAATGAATTGCTTGTGAATTACATCCTGTTTCAATGGATTAATAAATATATTAATAAATTAATAAAATTAATAAAAATATATCCAAATGAAGCCATTCGTATCATTGAAAGCTATTTTATTTTGTGATTTGCAACCCCCTGCAATTTTCAGCTGGATTAGTCCAATAAAATTTGCATGCTGTAAGGAAGCTATAGAGTGCTCTGCGTTATTATAAGAGCCAAAATGAATATTTGAAGAAAAGTTCACATTTATTAAATTGGCTCATATTACACTTGTGTATTCAGAACAAATGCAGCTTGCACATTGTAAAAAT
Source organism: Lacerta viridis (assembly GCA_900245905.1). Taxonomy (NCBI): domain Eukaryota; kingdom Metazoa; phylum Chordata; class Lepidosauria; order Squamata; family Lacertidae; genus Lacerta; species Lacerta viridis. The sequence continues at coordinate 1,940,050 of OFHU01003271.1, read as the reverse complement.
GTAGAAAGTGTCTTCTTAGGAATTCCACTCCCTCCGCCCAACCTGTTTCGTTATTTACTCACTGGTCAGATGTGACATTTCAGTAGAAGAAGTCAATACAATTAAAGTGGGAAGCAAATCTAGAGTCTTTCAGTTGCTCTACCTTCTTATGTGCATATGAACTGGACATGACCACAAAATATCTGTAGGTGGTAGAGAGTTACTGACCTCATAAATCTGTTGCTGGGCTCAAAGTTATGTGAGAAGGAATGGGCAAATATTTTTATAAATTTGCAAGGAAGTCTGGGATTTGGACAGAAAACATTAATGGGTCTAGAATAATGGCTTAATATTTCCTTCTTGTCCATGGCTTCCTTTTCTTAGGGAGGGTGTTGGTTAATTGTCAACAATAGCCAAGAAATGAAGGGATCCTTCTGGCTTCCTTCTTCATATGCCTCCTTCACAAGCGGTCCAGAGGTTGCAACACAAGAACAAGCCTTTTCTGCAGTAGCTCCACTTTTGTGGGACACTCTCCCCAGGGAACTTCATTATTTATCTTTAGGTACCAGGCAAAAACATTCCTTTGTAAACCACCATCAGAAGAATGGAGGTATGGAAATTTAATAATAAATAAATAAACCGTTGAGGTTCTGAAGTGGGTGGGTGGCATACCCCCCCCCCACTCCAGCAAAGAATGGTGTAATCTAGGCATGTGTGTGTAAAAAGAAGCAAAAGGAGCATAAGCAGGCTATGGGACAGGGAGACTGCAATTTGAGTAAGACAAGGAGGGCAAGGCAATAGCTTTCAGCTGCAGATAGCGCTCTTTGGATCTCGCTTGGACTACTGCAATGTGCTCTACGTGGGCTACCTTTGAAGGGACCCAGAAACTACAACTAATCCAGAATGCGGCAGCTAGACTGGCGACTGGGAGCGACCGCCGAGACCACATAACACCGGTCCTGAAAGACCTACATTGGCTCCCAGTACATTTCCGAGCACAATTCAAAGTCCAGTTACAGGTGGGTAGCCGTGTTGGTCTGCCATAGTCGAAACAAAATAGAAAATTCTTTCCAGTAGCACCTTAGAGACCAACTGAGTTTGTTCTTGGTATGAGCTTTCGTGTGCATGCACACTTCTTCAGATACACTGAAACAGAAGTCACCAGATCCTTAAATATAGTGAGGGAGTGGGGAGGGGTATTACTCCCCACTCCCTCACTATATTTAAAGATTCCCACCACCCTTCTGAGTAATACCCCTCCCCACTAGACTATGGTTTTTAGACTGTTATCTGAACTAGGCCACTGTCGGTTGTAATGTGACATTGCTTTTGTGTTTGATAAAGCACATAGATTTTTATCAATATTGGTTTAGATCCAAACTTTGTCTCGATCCAACCCATTATTGCTGTTGCTGTTAAAGCATAAATCAGAACAGCTTTGAGAAATCTACAAGTGTAGTATAGACCTGCACCACAATTGACTCATCATACCTAACCAATACACTAGTTCCAGTTACAGGTAGGTAGTCGTGTTGGTCTGTCAAAACAGAATAAAAAATAAAAAAATTCCTTCCAGTAGCAGCTTAGAGACCAACTAAGTTTGCTCTTGGTATGAGCTTTCGTGTGCATGCACACTTCTTCGGATACACTAGTTGTGGGTGGTAGTCTACTGGGGTTTTGATAGGCCTGTGTTTGTTGGCTGCTTGAAACTCACAAAACAAGCTATTATCGAGTCACTGGGAGGCCCAAACACATTGCTGCTGATGAGCTGCATTCAGCTTGAGAGGTCACATTTGGTTTGATGGGCCATGTGTTTGGACCAGAGGCATTACTTCTGGTGACGCAATGGAAGAGAATTCTTTTCAAGCAGAGAGAATCATTCTAGGCTGTGTTTTTTCTTTGCAGATTTTGGCACAGACTAGGAAGACTCAACAAAGAATGGCTATTTGAAATGCTGCTCATCCTTGTTTTGACTGTTGCTTATTTTTAAGACCCTGCATTTGTTTAGCAATGCAGGAAGTTGGTGATGTTAAAAGCATGTTTCAGTTCAGTGTGGTTCAAATCAAGATAGTTTTCTCTCTTGGGGAAAACCCTTCAAGAGCATTTGAAATTTGGGGTGCTCCAGTTCTGAGAATGCTGTTCTTTCTGTTTGTTACCTGCACATGGTTAGATGTGGCTCTCTGTGTGAAATTAGAAACTGTTGCTCAGATCATTTGGGCAGGATTAGACTTCCACTGCTGTCTCTGGATAGGACTTTAAAAGACATTCTCATGCAAGGAAGCCTCCTGTGCCATGTTAGATGGAGAAGCCCTGGCTTTTAGGACACACACTCCAAGATGTTGAGCTATAACCCGTTTTATATGAGCACAGGAATACTGTGTGTAGAAGAATTTATAATAATCTTCATTATCCACTATGTGTGAACACAAAGAATAAACCTCCCTCCCAGAACATTGTTATGGTGACACCTCACCCTTCCTTGCCTGGGCAGTGTGGTGGGGGCGGGTTGCCCCGGATGTTACCACTGAGGGGGGTGACAAAATGCCGGGCAGCACTCACCGCGGGGCCTGCAGCGTGCCCGAGCCACACGTCTCTCCTGGGAGTGATGCAGTGGCTTGGGCGCCCACAGGCTCTGTGCTGCCCAAATGGTGCGCCCACCGCCTCTCCCTCAGCTGTAGGGCGGCTGAGTGGGAGGAGCCAGGCAGACACCTCGGAGGCCCCGTGGAGCGTCCTGCCCTGGCTCGCCCCACCCCGTGGGCGGCTGGCCTCTTCCCTGGGCGCAGGGCACACGTGCCGCCCCAGGTCTTGCTCCGTCGCTGCTTCCTTGAAATACCCCTTCAAAATCCATCTTTGCTACTCATATTGCTTAATCTCTTAGCTCAGGAAACATGGGGCTCCCCAATGCATATGTGCTTATTGTAGGGAGCATTCATCAGAAAGACTTTGAGTGGGAGAAGTTGTGGCTTAACCCTTTGCCTGCCCTTTGCTTTTCACTTGGAGCTGTTTCCACTATACAGTTTTTCCCCAGTCGGGATATAGTTCTGGTATTGGAATTCACCTTTTGAAAGAGGGGAGTGGGAGAGAAGCAGATGGGAAGGGGGTTGGGGGCAAGGCTCAGCAGACAGAGAAAGGGTTAAACATTCCTTTTTTAACAGGTTTAATAGCTATCCCATCTCCCCAGGGAATCCTGGAAATTATAGTTCATTGGGGCAGGAGCTAGGATTTCTAACAGAATTCCCAGCTACCAAACCACAATTCCCAGAATTCTTTGGGTAAAGTCATGGCAGTGATCGTGACAAGTGGCTACTGGTGGTTTCACCATTCACCTGTCCCAGTCTGCAGCAGCAGCTAGTGAATTATAGAAAGAAAGGGGCAAATCTACATGCAATGACTTCTCATCACACAGCATCTTTAACTATACATGAGAAGAGAGATGCAAGATAGCTGCGCTTGGTGATCCTTTGTCATGCGTAGCTTGGACCTCAAGAGGGAATTTTCAATGTGACGAAATTTTATCCCCTTTTGTTACCTGCTCTGAGCCTTCAGGATGCAGTGGGCTATGGACTGAAAAATAAATCTGAATAGATTCCAGTGTGAGAAATGTAAACCACAGATAATTAGAAATCTAAGCATAAAAGTGGCACAAAATCACATTTCTTATTTATTTTCTTTCATTATTCCTTTCCAAACTAAGAATTAAAGAATTCCCACAGTGCTCAGGTGCCTCATAGTCTGGGCTAGGCTGTTTTATTTATTTTCCAGACTTAGTTGCAGCAGCACAGCATTAGCATAGTCACACGTATCTCTCTCACTCTTGCTATGATCTGAATGTATAATATGCTTGTAAACTAATATGGAAAGTCTTGTGTTGAAGAGACAGATAAGACTGTAATATATTCTGGGTACTATGTAGGGAGGTGGAGAAAACAAAGCCACTTTAACCTAGATTGTAAAAGTTCGAACGTTTATTTATAAGGCAATCCATGCGCTAAAATGGGCTTGCAATAGGGTACTAAAATAGCTACCTTAAAAGCATTTCATCTTTCTATTTAAGGGTGCATGAAAATGTCTGTGTAGCTGCAGGAATCTGCTACCCAGTGTAAAGGAAACTAACAGCCGAAGGAGCCAAGTCACAATAACAAAGCATGCAATTTTTCTAACAACAAGGCAAGGGCTCTGGCCAGATTTGAGGAACAATGGCATTTGAACAGCCACATTACCCTGAACTATATATATTTGCATTTGGATAAAGAGTAAAAATGTGCTTTTTCCTTCAAATTATCTTGGGATCCTCTTTTTTTTTGGCTTGCACAACTTGCAACCCACTGAGTCAAATGCATTCCTCTACCACCAAGATCCATGTATGGCAGCCCATCTAACCAGAGGCTGGGGAGTGGGGGGGGGGAGGGAGAGAGAGAGAATGGTCAAGTCCTTGGCCAGCCACAAAATGTGGCTGATGGGATGCATTCAGTTTGGTGGAGTTTGGGTTATGCAGGCCTACCTTTGGGCTTGTGCATTTCCATGGGCTCCGTGTTCAGATGCAAACGGCAACAACTCTGTTTCAGTGGGACTTACATGAGAGAAGTTTTGCCCTGGGTGCTGTATGCTTTTGTTTGTTACTATGTTATGTATTTTTGTTATATATAGATATTGCAAACCACCCTCTGGTCCTTGGATGAAGGGCGGTGTAATATTTCATTATAATAAAAATAATTGCCAAGGGTCATGTGCTCTGTCTTCTTGAGTATACCCACAATATTTGAGAGGCACCTCTGATCATTCTCCATAGTTAAAATGGAAGTACTACATTGTGTTTCCCCGTACATTTTATTATGAACCAAATGGAGATGAAACACGGTGCATCCCTATCCTACTTTTAAAAAACACGAAAAAGGTCAGGCAACCAAAGATCAGCGTCAGCTGCAATGGAGATGATACGGAGATCATTCCACAGAAAAAAAGACAGTCAGGGTTTTACAGTTACAGGTGGGTAGCCATGTTGGTCTGCCATAGTCAAAACAAAATAATAATAAAAAAAATCCTTCCAGTAGCACCTTAGAGACCAACTAAGTTTGTTCTTGGTATGAGCTTTCGTGTGCATGCACACTTCTTCAGATAACTGAAATAGAAGTCACCAGACCCTAATATACAAGATCTCAAAGTAGCTGTCTTATTAAAAAGGAATTTCAGAAATAGACTGGAAAGAGAAGTTGCTGAATTGCAACTTATTACCAAACTTAAAACCATGGAGAGACCTGGTCTGAATAGAGACATTGGATTCTTATCTCATTATACATGACAAAGCTATTTTTAGCCATCTCACCCCTTGCTTTTTCCTGTAAGACCAATTGCAGTCATTAACAGTCGTCAACAGGTTTACCACACCTATCAGCCAATCCCCATTCTACCCCTCCCCACTCTCACTATATATAAGGGTCTGGTGACTTCTGTTTCAGTGTATCTGAAGAAGTGTGCATGCACATGAAAGCTCATACCAAGAACAAACTTACCGGTAGTTGGTCTCTAAGGTGCTACTGGGAGGGTTTTACAGGTTTAGCACGGCTTTACACCAGAGATGTAGTGGGGGGAGGGGCAGTGGCCCCGGGCGCACAATCTTGGGGGGACACGTGAAGCAGCGCAGGCACCCCCCTGCAGAGATCCCCGCCGTGCCCTGCTGGGTTCTGGCAGCGAGGGGTGGGTCAGGGAGGAGGATGCTCTTCCCCCTCCACTCCGCACCCCCGCCCGGTGCAAGACTGCCCACCTGGGGGATCAGCGGTGAGGGCTGGGCATGCGTACTGTGCCCCTGCCTGGCGCATGTGTGCCTGCACCCACCCCAGGCGTGGGCAGCAGAGGCAGTCATACAGTAGCCTCTCCATAGAGTGAACTCGTTCTCCCAGTGTGGATCCGTAGGCAGCTAAAATGGCACCATTCACACAAAAGAAGGAGGTATTGGCAGACTCAAGGGAATCCCAATCTTTGCAGAAAATATTGGGGGGGCATAGGCCCTTCCAAAATTGATGGGCATACATAAATATAGCACCAGGACAAGCCTGCTGGCTGACACTCGCTCGCATGCTTCTCTATTTTTCAGTGACTGTGGTGCCAAAGACAAACTTCCCTTCCCTAAGCACTTTAGTCCTGGTGTAAAATAGCCTCCTTCCCCATATCAGCTTAAAAAAAAAAAAAAAAACCACAGAGAACACTACACATTTAATGTAACATGCAGTTAGGTCCTCAGAATGTGTTTAATTTCAAGAATATTTTATGCTAAATTTTCTTTTGCTGGGTTCCCCCCCCCCATTTCTATACAATCTTACATCTTCCAGGGATCATCAAGGTTTATTCCATGGCTCTCCTCCTGCCCATTTCGTCCTCACAACAACCCTGCAAAGTAGGTTAGGCTAAGAGATGGTGACTGACTCCAAGGTCACCCCGGGAGCTTCATGGCTGAATGAGGATTTGAACCCTTGTCTCCCAGGTCCAAGTCCACACTAACCATTATGCCACCACCTTGAAGTGGGGAAACTGTTGCACATTTTTACACAATCAAAACAACTCCTTGCAATGTTTTGCCCAGTACCATTTGTGTCTATTTCCAGCATGGCCTACTTTTTAGATGTTTCAATCTAAGCCCTAACATTTCATCCATAGTATCATTTAATGTCACTCCGCGTTATGCACCTTCAAACAGCATTCTTATACATGCACATGTCTCTCATTGACCTTTCCTCAGAATGTCTGTGGATCCCACATGAAGCCCATAAGGAAGGAAGAGGGGGCAGACAAGCTAGAGGCATAAGGTGCACAACAACAACAACAACAACATATTATTATTATTATTATTATTATTATTATTATTATTATTATTATATACCCCGCCCATCTGGCTGGGTTTCCCCAGCCACTCTGGGCAGCTTCCAACAGAATATTAAAATGCAATAGTCTATTAAACATTAAAAGCTTCCCTAAACAGGGCTGCCTTCAGATGTCTTCTAAAAGTCTGGTAGTTGTTTTTCTCTTTGACATCTGGTGGGAGGGCGTTCCACAGGGCGGGTGCCACTACCGAGAAGGCCCTCTGCCTGGTTCCCTGTAACTTGGCTTCTTGCAGTGAGGGAACTGCCAGAAGGCCCTCGGCAGCTGGACCTCAGTGTCCGGGCAGAACGATGGGGGTGGAGACGCTCCTTCAGGTATACTGGACCGAGGCTGTTTAGGGCTTTCAAGGTCAGCACCAACACTTTGAATTGTGCTCGGAAACATACATAGGATCAGGGGCAGGTAAGCCCTGCACACACACACACCCCATATTTTATTCAAGTTGGTGCCTCTGCGGTGGGTGGGGGGAATCCCAAAGGACTGGAGACACCAAAGACAGCAAGTGAGGACAATGTTTATTGGCCAGAGAATGCTGGCTGGCTGGGGACGGGGGGGGGGGCAGAAAAACAGCAGGAAGGGGAAATAAAATAGATTATCCCGGAAAAGGGCATGGGTGCGTGGGTGGATGGAACTGTGAAATTCCACGTGAGGAGGCTCTCCCTTTAAAAAAAAAAAAAAGCCATTGCACTACTGAACAATTTTCTCTGTTTGAAATAAAATAGCTGTTGTTTTCACCCTGCTAACCTCCTTGCTTCAATATTATGTTTTTTAAGGATTTAAAGTTGTAACTTGATCCGGCATCGCTTTGTAGGCATGAAAAGTGGTCTATAAGTAGCTGTTAGTCTGTTGCAGCAGACATACAATCATGCAATTGTAGGGTTGGAAGGGAGCCCAGTGGTCATTAAAGACTCCACATTTTAAAAAACAAACAAACACAAAATGGTCCTGTGTTATGATCATCAGATGGGCAGAATTGCGTGTCTCCACACACACACACCCATTGTGGTGAGAGGGTAGGTGCTGTGGGTTGGCACATTGATTAGTGTTATGGTGAGGTGCACACATTCCTTGAGTCAGAGGCAGTCAGCAAGCCCATAGCTGGACTGGGATGGGGTGAGGTGAGTAGGGGGGGGGGGTTGCCTCCCTAACTTTTCTTCGCCCCCTCCCCAAATGTTTTACAAACAAATAATTAAATCATCAGCAAAACCTTTGTTTAAAGGGGCGTTTGCCATGCTTCCCCCCCCCTCTTTCTCAAAGGCCAAGCAAGAGCTTTATTAACTATGAACCCCAAAATTTCAGATCCCCTCCAGGATTCAAAATGTTGGGGTTCATGGGGTTGATGAAGCTCCAAGCAAGCATCCAGGAATCCTACCTAATCCAATCAATGCCCACTTACCTATCTAGCTTGCAGCAATGGGGGGGGGGAGGGGATTCTTTTTTGTGTGTTCTGATTTTCACCTTGGCAATTTATGCTGCTGTGGGTTTAAACTACAGAAGCTAGGGCTTGCTGATCAGAAGGTCGGCAGCTCAAATCCCCACGGCGGGGTGAGCTCCCGTTGCTCGGTCCCTGCTCCTGCCTACCTAGCAGTTCGAAAGCATGCAAAGTGCAAGTAGATAAATAGGTACCACTCCGGTGGGAAGGTAAACGGCATTTCCATGCACTGCTCTGGTTCACCAGAAGCGGCTTAGTCATGCTGGCCACATGACCTGGAAGCTGTACGCTGGCTCCCTCGGCCAGTAAAGCGAGATGAGCGCTGCAACCCCAGAGTCGTCCGCTGCCGGACCTAATGGTCAGGGTTCCCTTTACCTTTACCTTTATCCTACCTTCCAGATCCATCTCAACACCTGGAGATGCTGGGGATTGCATTTGGGACCTTCTGAATGCAAAGCAGTTCCTCCGCTTTCCTTCCCATGCTGTGCAGCAGCGGAGATTGCCACACAGCCATGCTGCTGCTGTGCAGAGCAAAATTGAGACAGGACAGAGTGCTAGTGGGACCTGCAGGTTATTCTACATGCAGCCCCCAAGAGGCATTAGTCCATCGCAAAGCCAGATGTAGAAAGTAAGCACAGTGGGGTTGTAACTGACATTTAGCATAGCGCATGGCCCACAATCTAAGGCTTTGTTTTTCTATTATATTTTATGCAGAAGAAAAATCTTCCTGCGTCAGAACAGTGGGGGGTTACTAAGGTTCTTGAAGCACTGAGTTGTGTCAACAAGTTAGAAAAAGGAAACTGGTCTCAAGAAATCAGACAGAAAGGAACATTCTGGAATACAAGAGCAGCTGTGCTGGACCATGCACAGGGCCCATCAAGTCCAGCATCCTGCTTCCCACAATGGCCTCCAGACGCAGAATGAAGCACACAAGGAGGGTGTGACGCCAGTGATGCTTTTCTGTTGTTTGTCTCCTTTAGCACATAAACTGACTCTGAACCTGGAGTAGGAAAGACATCTGGCAATGGATTGCTAGATGGAACATCCAGGTTCAGAGGAAGCCTGCCCTGGAATATGCTGAAGTTAGGGAGACTAACACTAGAAACACTAGAAAGGTAAAGGGACCCCTGACCTTTAGGTCCAGTCACAGGTGACTCTGAGGTTGCGGTGCTCATCTGTGGAAGGTAGGATAGGGTGTGCTATTTATTAGGTATCCTTCCTTTTGGTCACTTCTAGTTAATGTCTAGTTAACAGAGTTAAAGGTATACCACCCCTTGCAGCATTAACATGGAAATATGGGACAAAGCTGTGTCGCTTTCTCTAATTATCCATTATCCAGGAAGACTGGATCTTTCCCTTTATTTATCCCTCTAAACAAAATAACAACACAGAAGCATGTAGCATAAGAATATAAAAATATTGTTTACTTACATAAAGTTGCTGATTCGATTCAAGCCAAACATAGCAATCAAATAAGTCAGGCAAAATATACTTCTAGGTTACAAAATACTTGATTAAGATCAGGCATGTCCAGCTCCCTAGAGACTGTGATCTACTCCCACTATATATAAAAAAAACTGGCAGTGATCTACCCATTAGATCAAAGAGGGTGCCTGTGCTCAGGAGGACACCAGATCTAGTCCATCTAGTCTAGCATTCTGTTGTCACAGTAAACAACCAGGTGCTTATGGGAAGCCCATCAGCAGGACCTCCTCCCCCCCCGGCAGTTTCCACTAATGGTCTGACTTTATAAAAGACATCTTCCTATGTCCCTGTATGAAGTCACATGCAAATTCTGATGCCCTGCCTGTGCCAAAACAAGTCTTCTTATAGCTCACCTTACAGGCACATTTTCCAGGACAAAAGAAACAGCGCTGTCTGTTTTCCCCCAATCCAGGGCTGATAAATTCATTTGGAGAAGCAACTGTTCCTGTCCAGACTGCTAGCTGGGGTAGGAGGGAGGTCTCACTCCTGTTCATTGAGTTGGCTGTTGAGAAGGAGTGGGAGTGATTGAGACATTTTTCATTTTCTACCAACTGGAGGTCTTTAAAATGTTTTCATTCACACTCAGACATTAGTCTACTCTACTACATTTTATAATTTTGCTGCAGATCATCCAGCTATGTCACTTTTTTGGTCAGAATTGTGAAATAAGAGAAGGTGTAGGAGGACTTAATTTTGAAGGATCAACCGCTACTCTTCAATGGTCCATAGAGTCTAGAGTCCTTGCTGTCTGCTACCCCAATTATTCTGCCTTATCCAGACAACTGAGAATGACGTTTAAAATCTCAGTTAATGCAAAATATTTGAACAGCAGAATTTAAGGGGAAGAGGTCAGTTATTTTTCTTCAGGCAAAAAGTGGTTAGCTTCTATTTTTACTCAAGTCAGTGACATCTTTTCTCCTGAATCCAGGACAACTAACCACAGTGAATTCTTCACATCTGTTAATTAGTCTGCATTTTGATATATACTTGTGGCACCTCTGTAGTGTTCTCATTGCTTAGATGTTTTTACGGAGGGGAGTAATGCAATAAATTAAGGCAGAAGTCTGTCTTGTCCCTATAATGCCAGGAGTCCATGAAAATTCATGGGGATCATGTAGCAACACTTGACAAGTTCTTTGAAATACTGTAACGGAATCTAGAAACACCCTCTTGTTCTGAGGTGAGCATTACAAACTTCCAAACAAAGCACTATAAATCTTCAAAAGAAGTGGGGGGGGGGACCCCAAACACTAGGATTCTGTTGCAGTGATGGGATTAAAAGCAAAACAATCATGTTATAAATCCAGCTAATGTCAATTTCCAAAAACTGTTAACTGTGGGAAGGCTAGACTGCATTGTTCATTTTACAAAAGAAAGGACCTGCATATTGCAAGTTGTCGGCAACAGACCTCATGAAACCTGTAGGGCACTCTCTTTGTACAAGGCAATGTTTTTCTTTTTAAAGTTTCAACCTTCAGGGTGCACTTTCCAGATCAACCATGCTGCCAAGAGATCCCCAAGTGTCTGCAGCAAAATGATTCTGTGCTGCAAAGAACTCTGGGGCATGTTCGAGGGAGAACATACAGTTCATCTAGACGGCAGCTGGCAACTGCTCAGGAAGAAAACAGTCTGGCTTGAGGTTTTTGTTTATCTTGCTTTTTTTCTTGCAGCTGTCTGGCAGAAAAGCTAGAAGTAAAGCACATTTGCAGCCTCAGTTGCGTATTTCCCTCCCTTTAAATGTACACCTTAGGTGAATAGACAGATTGATTGTGCACTGGGATTCTCTCTCTCTCTCTCTCTCTCACACACACACACACACAGAAACCATCAGAACTGTTGAGCACCACCCCCTGAATCTACCATCAGAGAGATTCTCATACCTCTCTGGGCTCCTTTGGAAACTTGCTGGGAAATAGTCAATAACACCAGTCCTAAGGGATCTATACTGGCTCCCAGTACTTTTCTGAGCAAAATTCAAAGTCTTGGTGTTGACCTTTAAAGCCCTAAATAGCCTCAGCCCTGTACACCTGAAGAAGCGTCTCCACCTCCATCGTTCAACCCAGACACTGAGGTCCAGCTAGAAGTGAGGTTACAGGGAACGAGTTTTTTATGTGTTTTAATGTGGTTTTTATATGTGTTAGAAGCCACCCAGATGGGCAGGGTATAAATAATAAAATTATTATTATTATTATTATTATTATTATTATTATTATTATTATTGAGGCAGCTCTGCCACTGTGCCCCACTTAGGACTTTCCAGCCCTGCTTTCCAGGCCACTTATTACTCAATAAGAACTGAGAACACAGCCAAAATACATTCAAATACCCCCTTCACCTTGGTAACAGGTTATACAGGAAGATTTAGTGGCAATGGCCAAGTTCAGGATCAAAGTTATCAGAATCTCAAACTTATTTTCCCAGTCGAATGGAAATTATTTTGGCTTGCCTCCAAATCACTCATATGTTCTGCTTGAGAAGAAACCTCCAAATTTTGCTTTAGTGAAATTTTGGTGGGAACTCTATTTCTACTTTTCATCTAAGTCTGATAGGTCAGCCTGAAACCAGTATTATAAGAAATTGTGAAGGCTAGACAAAACAATTTTGCCGGTCTTATGCTGCTCCAACACTACCAAATGGCCATCCTTGATTTAAATGCTGGCGTTAAATGACACAGGCCACTCAATGCTGCCCAAGGTCCTTACCTTAATGGAACATCAACTTTTAGCAACAGAGGGAAGGGTTGAGGCCATTTATCATTTCTGCCATGAGTGCTGGGCAGAAGAGCCAGAGACACGCCAAGGACAGACCTCAATATTCTATCATATGGTTATGACTGCCACCATAACTGAAGCCTTTATATTAATTATGATTATTTTAAATTAATTTGGTATAACTGCGCAATGTTGATTTTTGATGTTTGCCTCAAGCACATCACTAAGTTGAACACAATAAATAAATGAACCTCATATTGACAGTCTCCAGTGGCCAACACAATGGCCTTTTATTATTAACTAGCTGATCCGGCCACTGTTTGTCCTTCCCCCGTTTTTGCCTGCCTCCCCACAGCTTCTCCCGTTGAACTTCCGCCTGCCTCCTCTCCGTATTTCCTGTTTTTGCCTTCCTCCCCACAGCTTCTCCCGTTGAACTCTTGCCTGGCACCTCTCTGTCTCCCTCCCCCCCCACTTTCACCTTCCTCCCCACAGCTTCTCCCGTTGAACTTCTGCCTGCCTCCTGTTTGTCTTTCCCCCGTTTTTGCCTTCCTCCCCACAGCTTATCCTGTTGAACTTTTACTATCTCCTCCCCCCCTCTGGAAACCTGATACATGGTACAGTCCGCTCTGGCATTGAGCCTGGGGTCAGAAGGGACCATAACGATGCAAGGAGGGGTGATGGGGAACTGGTAGGGTCCTTATACATTTGTGTGCGGCGCTTTTTCCTCTTCTGATAACTGGAGTTTCGTTTGTAAAGCGATACAGCAGTGCAGAAAAGGATTGTGTGTGGAGACAGGATAGAGAGCAAAACATAGTTGCTGAGCTTTCTCATCCTACATCCCCCCCACCATAAGGAATGGTATGGCCCAGGCCTAAAAACCTTTTGCTGCCTGGAGCTGAAACTACTAAGAAGAGTCTAGGCCTTCCTCTTAACTGTTTTGTGAGTGCGGTAAGGCCCTTGGCAGAGGCTGGGGCTAGGGAGCTTAATGGGGGCTGTCCCTTCTGTCGGTTCCTCCGGTGGTTGCACACAGGAAAATGGCTGACTGAGGTGAAGGAGGTTTCTTTGGTCGGCGCACAGTCTGTGACGCTGCCCTGCGATGAGCCTTTCTATTGGTTGTTGTTCAAAGTCTTCAGTTCTGTTGCTGGTGACACGTAATGTGTGCGCCATTTTTTTGCCTTTATTCTATATTTTAGGCATGACAGGTGTGGTTTTTTTGAATTTTTATTATGCTAGATCCTTCCCCCATGGTCATGTTACGCTATGTCCTAAATTGGATGTGATTTGGTCCAGTGGTTACGGAGCAAGGTGCTGTCGGCGCACGCAATGGGAACATTCATATATATATATATATATATATATATATATATATATATATATATATATATATATATAGTTTTGACTATGCCAGACCAACACGGCTACCTACCAGTAACTTGATGCTACAGTTGGAGCAGATCTGGAGGAGACATTCAGAGCATCATCTGCTGGTGCTCTAGAAGGTGAATTTCAATGAGATACTGGCCCTGAAAACCAAGAACCCTTGTTGCATTGGCATTAGGCCATGCTGGATGAGGGACAGCACTGAACCAAGAGTATGAACCTGTGGCCTGGCCAAGTCAGCTACTTTGGCTGTCACATATGCAGGCCTCAAGGAAATGGAGTATGAAACATTGAGCCATGAGACTGACAGGTGCTATGAAGCTTCTTGCTATGAAGCTTCTGACAGGCCAGTCCTGATATAAACCCAGTACTGTGACCACTTGCCCTTGCCTTGGCAAGGCAACATCATATCCAGCCTTTTCCACCCTTGCCACAACTCCAGCTCAGTGCCAAGGGTCAACTGTAGCTTTTGGCAACAACCTCCAGCAGCAGGTGAAGACTTCTGCACTACCAGTTGGCCTCACAGGTGTTGTGCTGGAGAAAACACTTTTCTGTGGTGGGGTTTCATTTTGTAAAGAATGAGATTAGTGAAAACATGTGGGTGAGAGTTCCCTTATCTTTCCCTCACCCCTGCTAGCATGCAACAAAGGAACAGGTGTTACTCCCCTCTGCCCAGTGCTAGTTTTCCAGCGCTACAACCTAGCCGGGTGATGCCCAAGGAGAAACTAACCCTGCTCAGTAGGACTGCCCCCACCCCTGAAAAGTCCTCCAGACCTGAGGCAGGGACACTTGGATATGTTTCTGGACACCCTTGGGATTCACCAAGAGCCAAAGATCCACTTCTTGTCCTCTGAGTCCCAAGCCTACAAGTTACTCGGTACTGATAACCAAGAAGCCAGGCAGCAGATTTAGAGGGAACGGTTCCTGTAAGGGCTGAAGCACACTTACCTGCCTAGGCACAGCCTGTGTCCAAGCGCTTTCCCCCTTTACTGATTCCTCCAGGAAAACCTGGTCTTTAATGCTGAATCAGAACAAAGGGCAATTCAGATTTCCCACAGATTCCTGTTTGCTTCAATTCAGCGTTAAGGAATGGGTTTTTGCAGGGAAAGTCCTGAGACAAAAAAAGGGGGGCACTCTGACAAAGAGCTTTAAACTGTGACCCATGCCTAGAAATGCAGGGGAAAGGTAAGTGTGGATGAACCCTAATAAGCAACACCAACAAATAAATGCAGGCACTTTATTAAGAGATAACAAAGCTGGACAGAACCCCTTTTATGTTAAATTTGCACTTTAAGGAATGAAGGAACCTTTGAGAACAAAGCTGGTTTGCCTCACCCTAATACCAGCCATTAGAGTCATGGACCCCACCAGCAAGCTGTATCTTGGCATATGTGGTTATTGCAACAAGACCCTTCCTTTGAATCAGGGCCTTCGACCCAGATCAAAGGCCGGGTTTTATACAGCAATGCCAGGACCCCCCCTTGCCCTTTATCCAATCCAGGCCTTGGGCCCATTTTCCCCAGCACTAGAAGGTGGGTGGACTGCGAAATGATGCAGCGAGTGAGTGGATTTCTGCCCAGCCACTGTGACATGGAGCAGTCTTGCAGCAGACTCTCCCCACAGGTGGCAAGTTGGGCTAATTAAACGGGAACTTTTTCCTCAGGAAGACTGCCTCCAGAATCTAAAGTAAAAAGCCATTAAAATGAACCCAAGAAAGGATGGATTCTTTACAGCTGTTACCTACTCTCCTGACAGTGACAGAGTTCAACTTTGAGACAGTCAGCAAAATTTAAGCAGGATTACTTGAGGATCTATTGTTCACTATTTAGATTTTCAAAGCCTCTGTGCCAGCTGGAATCACTGGGATTCACTGCTATTTGAATAGAGCATAATCAAAAGCCACCTGCAATATTCCAGCTGTGAGGTAAATTTATGTATTTTACGAGTCCCAGTGCAGAATTGAGGACAGCCTACATATGGAGGGGCCTCAATGGCTCCTTTTGATTGAAGTGAGGGCAGCAACCCCGCCATACTCCAGCTAACACAAAGATCAATGTAATTTTGATCACATGCCCATTTGTCCAAAACTCTGCATATTTAATCTGTTCCAGAAGTCGCTGCACAGCCTGGTTTGTATGGGCAGAAATAACTGCCCACCCTCTGCTTTTCTGCAATGACAGCAATGCAAATAAGTATTCTGCTTCAGAAGCAAATAATGTGAGAAGCAAATTTGATCAAGGAAATTGTCATTCACAGAGCACATTCTTACCACCAACTCTCTGGTTGTTCAAGCAGGCTTTTAAAAATGTAATGTCAGGAACTTCTGCAAAACTCTGATCTCCATGGAACAAACAGAATATTCTGTGGCTTAGTAACCAACTGTATGAATGGGCTTTTAATGCGAAAGCTCTCATAAAAATGAATCCCATCAGTACCTCTGCATTATACCGATCTCTGAGATAGTGAGCTTTATTGGGTTTTTGGGTTTTTTTTGTAAAATAACTGGCAGCACTGAAGAGCAAAGCAAACAATTATGCCCTAAGCTACCAGTATGACTTGGAATAGAAAATAAGGCACTACACTGAAAAAGAAGAAGACAAAATAGGCTATTATTTCAACCACTGTAGGAAGGTATGCCCAGCTACCAGATGGAGAGGGGGGTGTTTATATTACTGTGCAGATTATAGTGCTTGAAGTGCTAAAAGTACTGATATGGGTGATGCAGCCAGAGCATACATCCCTCTACGGAGCTGGGATCAAATGCTCCACGGGGCAGAGGGAACTCAGCTCTCAGGTGCCACAGATGTACAGCGCCCCCACTTTCTGTTCTGAGAGATACAAGCACAATCCTGTCAAAGGTGCATTTTTAAAGCCCTGCTGGTTTTGATGGAAGCTTATAATTAATGTGTTTTAACTCTCTCCCATTGAACACTATGGGACCAGAAAGAGCCAACCGCTGGATTTCTGTGCCTGCTGGATTTCTGAAACATGGTGGGATCATTTTAAATTTTTATTTCTCCATTTTCCATTTTACAAACCATAACAACAATAACAACAACAACTACTACTACTACTACTACTACAACAACAGATACGATATCCCCTTTGACTCCCCCCCCTTCCGTGGATCCTTACGTTTACATTTTCATTCTGCATTGTTTTATCACTAACTCCAATTATTATAAATCCTTAATCAGTCCATGATTCAGATTTTTGCTACAAGTCTTCTGTCAGACCTACTAATAAGTGAAATTGTTTACAATGATTTTTCAAATACATTTTATACTTGCCCCATTCTTTGTTAAAGTTTGATTCTTCCTGGCTCCTGATTCTTCCTGTAATTTTTGCAAATTCAGCAGAGTTCATTTGTTTTACCTGCCACTCCTCCTTGGTTGGAACTGTATTTTCTTTCCATCTCTGGGCCAGCAACATTCAGGCAGCTGTGGTCGCATAATTGAACAATTTCTTCTGGCCCTTCGGGATCTCCGCACCCAAAATTCCTAAAAGGAAAGTTTCTGGTTTCTTAGAAAAAGTTATTTTCAACATTTTTTCCCCAACTCATTATATATCATTTCCCAGAAAGTTTTTACCAAGCTTTCTGGTCCGATATTTTAGAACTGTCTTTACACTCACATCCAGGTATTGTGATTTTCATTTGCTGGCCTACATATTTAGTGCACATAAAACAAAGAGGAATTTTAGAATTGTAGAGTTGGAAGGGATCCCGAGGGTCATCTAGTCCAACCCCCTGCAATGCAGGAATCCCAACTAAATCATACATGACAGATGACCATCCAACCTCTGCTTAAAAACCTCCAATGAAGGAGAGTCCAGCACATTCCAAGGGAGTCCATTCCACTATCGAGCAGCTCTTTCCATAAAAAAAAGTTCTTCCTGATGTTTGAATTCATGTTCATTGTTTGCAAAACAGGGCATCACTTTTCAGCTCTTTTATCCACTGCTTCAAAGTGTTCATACCTATTTACTGAAAATGGCTACTAAAATCAGTGGCATCAGCATGCTGTTGTGCAATTCTATACTGGTTGTTCCACATTACAATTTTTTTCATGCCAATAACTGATATGGCATCCTCCAGCACAGAAAGTGATCCATGATTTGAAAAAGTGATCCATGATTTGAGAAGAGGAGCCTGAGGACTGAGCAGCTCTATCATCAGTGAAGCGTTGGAGGACAAGTGGAACCTGAGGCTACTCCCACTGCATCCCCCTCTCCTCCCCAGTCTTCTGTCTCCACCCTGCCCCAACAATGTCTGTATACTGTGTAGCCACTGGGCTGCTTGTGGGGAGGAGTTCTCCCCCTTAGGTTCCCCCCTATTGATTTTTTGCACATCTGCAATTTTTGTACATTTTGGTTTCCCCACAAGCCTGCCAGTATTTTTCTCTTATGGTGGCCAGTGCAGTTTTCACTACATAAGCAAAGGCACTCACACGTCATCATCAGAAAGACAGTGAATAGTATGAATTTGGCACATCCAAGAAGGGATTCCCCCCCCAAAAAAAATCAGAAGTTGAATGTTGGAAGGGGGGCTCTAGATGGAATATTCAGCCCTAATGGGAATAATTGTGCATTTAATGTATTAAGCATTCAGCAATACATTTGCTTCAGAATGCAAGATGCTTTATATTGGGGTAAGGGGACTCCACAAGATTAGTATAATGTTCATCCAATTGGGCACTTAGTGAGCCTCCCTAAGCATTTTATCATTCAGGTCATAAGGTTTAATTAGCATATTACAGTTTGGCCAAATGAACAGCACAGAGATGCAGAAAAGAAAAGAAAAATCTTTAAATCCTAAAAATAGAATCCCATAAATCTTCCTGCTAGGGATGGAGCACACAATCTGTTCCACGATGCTCGGTGGCTGGAAGATGTTGCCTGAGCATCGCATTAGGATTCTAAACAGCCAAGGCACTCAGCTGAATATATTTCACAGAACAGCAGAATAACATTCCCTCCTTGGTTTTTGTCACTGGAAGTCACATCCTGGCACTGAGATCTCACAAAGAAGCCCATGGAAAGCAGCAAAAGGGATATGTCACGTCGAACCGGAGCATGATGAGAAGGGGCATCAAAGGTGGGAGCAAAGTTTGACATACCACTTGGTGGTGGTTGCTGGGGGGTTTTTAGTTAGCCTTTTGTGTGAGAGAACCATGAATCCCTGAACCTCAATCCTCCGTGTAACAGACATTGTGGCTGCACTGGATTTTGAGAAGCAGCTCATAAAATCCACAAAGCACCTTCACAGCTATTGCTGTTTCTAGGACACCAGCCAACAGAAACATCCCCCCCCCCATTCAGAAAAGCACATTATGCCCTGGAACCTTTAAGCTCTTGCCTTATTGAATCTGGATACCATCTGAGAGCCAAGCCAGGCATAAAGTTAACTATGAATGCAGCTGATGAGTGCATGATTGTTATGTAAATAGCAGCTGCAGGAAGGTCTGGGCAGCCTTGGTCCCATGCTAGCTGTGTTTGTGCATGCATTAAAAGTAAAGGGACCCCTGACCATTAAGTCCAGTCGTGGACGACTCTGTGGTTGCGGAGCTCATCTCGCTTTATCTCTGTGGTTGCGGAGCTTCCGGGTCATGTGGCCAGCATGACAAAGCCACTTCTGGCGAACCAGAGTAGCGCACGGAAATGTCGTTTACCTTCCTGCTGGAGCGGTACCTATTTATCTACTTGCACTTTTTGGAGTGCTATCGAACTGCTAGGTTGGCAGGAGCAGGGATCGAGCAACAGGAGCTCATCCCATCGCGGTGATTCGAGCCGCCGACCTTCTCATCAACAAGCAGCCCACAAAAAAATCTAGCAGCCTATCAACAAGTGCCCACAAAAAAATCTAGCAGCCTATGAGATGTGCAAATCACCTCATGAGAAATTTCACTAAACTTTTTGAAACTTATTTGAATTTTCCATTAGATTACTGACCAATATTCCATCTAAACAGAAATCTCCAAATCTGCAATGTTTCTATCAGGTGTTTTCATTACAAGGAATTACCGGTACGTGCCAGTTCTGTGCATGTGTGAAACCATCCTGGGAAATGTCACTGATCTGAACCAAATGCTTTTTAAGTTTCCTTGGAATTAGGTACAGGGTTTCACATGAGTGGAACGCTGCAAATTCTCCTTGAATCTTGTTTTGGTGAAATTTGGGAGTGACTTCATAAGAAGATGGATTACTCTGGGATCCCTGTCAGTTCAATTATTAATCTGATGCCAAAGCAAGATAGACACTTTGAAATATCCATTCCAAATTTAGCATGGGAATTGGGGATGATGCAGAGATTTGTATATTCTGCATGCTGCCTTCGTGCTGTTTTCAGAGCTGCTGCTGAGGACAAGGTTCTGTTTTGGGGTGATACAGAAGCTCAGCCAAACGGCTCGCTGGAGAGCTTGCAGTCAGTCATAATCACATAGCCTAACCTGCTGTGTGGATTGTTGCAAGGATAACATGGAATTCAGATCTCTACATGGGAATTCTATTTCATTCCTCACTATTGTAATTCAGACAAATTGGATCCGGAGAGGTGCCAAGTTGCCACCCACCCAAGAGCAGGATCACCACCTCTTAACTGGGACAGGATCAAGGCAGGAAAGGCAGACAGGACAGGGCAGCAGCAAGGTTGGGGCTTTGAAAGCTTGCTTCAAGCAGTGTACAGCCCTGACCTTGACGCCACCCTCCCCACCCCCCATGCTGCTAAGCAGGGCTGGATCATCCCTTTTCGCTGTCCCAGGCAAAACACAAAGGTGCCACTGCCTCCTCCCCACCAAAGCCTGTGTCGCCAAGGTTGTGTGGCTTTGTCACCATGGCTTCTGGCGAGATCTCACCGGAGTCTGTTGTCACCACTGTGTGACCCCAGTGGCAGTGACACCACCCCACAGGGTCCACCCCCCCCCCAAGAGGCTGCTTCAGTCTGCCTCGTGGGCAGGCTGTCTCTGTTGCTAAGCAGGAAGGACAACTCTGCAGTCGGGAGGGTGATAGCACAAAACCATTTCACCATGCCAGCCGCTCCTGGGGCTGGGGAAAGCCAGCCAATGTGCCTAGCTATGAGCAGGATTGGCCACAGTAAGTCTTTGGTTTCAGGCAATGGACACCCCCACCCCCACCCCGGCTTGTCCATGCTGCCACCCCACACCCATAGACCCATCTGTTCCCCACAATCTACTGTGCAGCTGTCAGCAGTGACCACTGCCTAGTTCGTTATTGCTATCATTTATTATTTGGATAAATTTGCATCTTGGAAGGCTGCTGCTGGTTTTTCTTGCACATGGGATGCATTGCTGCAAGGATCGTTGGCAGCAGCAGGTCACCCTGCATCACACCAAGGCAGGGTGCAAAGGAAAGCATTGTGGGTGAAGCAGCCTCAGAAAGCCCCTGCAATGCCGCCACTTTGCTCCAAAGGCAATATAGAAGGTTTAAGTTTAGCAGCAGTTGGGCTGTTAAACTTAAAGCAAGATTTTTCTCCCCAAAGTGCTTTTTTGAGGCCCAGTGCCTTATTGAGGAAGGATCCTATGCCACAACATAGGGCACTTCTTCAGAGCGAGACATTGTGGGGTGAGAAGAGAAAGCAACAGCCGCCACATGGTTGATAAGGAGGAGTCAGTTGGTGCACAAGAGGGATGGTGTGGCGGCTGCTTGACTGCTTGGCAGATAGCAGAAGATCTTTTGGTGGCCCGGGGTGGGCATGACATGCCCACAGAGAGAAGCAGTGGGGTATTCTGGAGGAAGGACGAGGGCAGAGAGCTCATTTCTTCTTTTTGCAGAAAATTGCCAGGGCATGCAGACATACCCGTAGACTCTGGGGCTATGCAATGTATACACAAAGGACCACAATGTATGATATAACACATCTTTAGAAAAGTGTGTCTGAGTGGATTACACTTAAAGAGCAATTTGCAGGAGGGCTTCCTGGAAAAGCAGGTTATTACAGAAAGATGGTTATTTATGTAGCATTTTAAAATGTATTGATTCATCTTGGTGAGAAAAAAGAAAGACACCATTAGAACCCAATCTTGTCAATAGGAAGTCTTTATTAAAAAGATTTTTTTAATTAAAAAAAATACTGTTTTCCTGGAATACTTATCAGTAAAAGGAATGAAAAATGACAGATTACACTCTTGTTTGATATAGCCCATCATTACTTCAAAATTACTCAAGGACAGTGGAATTTCTGGGAACAAGGATTAGCCTACATGGTATGTACTGCTGGTTACATAAATTGTGTTGATACAAGAGCCTCATCCCTGACATCACATCTTTGTCCCTCTACCGTACGCACACACAAGAGACAATGGATTGTGCCTCCAGGGGTGAAGTCAAGCTGCTGTTAGCAGCACCAAAGTGACCTCCCTGGGGTACAAGCCTGGGCCATGGTGTATGGAGGTCCTGGGCTGCCCAGATGGGCCTCATTTGGGTGTGGCCCAAAGGGGAGCAGAGCAAGATGTTTGGCACCAGCTTGGCTTCAGGAGTTGCCAGAAGGAGGTGTACAAGGTGCCATCCAACTGCCTTAGGGACTCCACTCAGGATTTGTGTAGAGTGTGGCCTTTTCTTCTCCTGAAAATATCCCGCAAAGCAGTGGAGATTTAACATCACAGTTTTCCTTCTCCAAGATGGACTACCTTCCCAGGTGGATGAGCCACATAAGCCCCTCACTTCCCTCTACAACATGTGCAGAAGCCGCCTTCTTGATCGTCGGACCCACTATTGGTCTTGTCTGCTCAATCCGCCAGAGCCTGTCTTCACATGCAAGCAGGGACACAGTGGGGGGGGGGACCAGGGAGGCCATGGCCCTGGGCACACAATTTTGATGAGGTGCACACCAAGCACCCCAATGCAGATGTCGGCTTCTGTGGGGTTCCCCATCCGACCCAGATACATCCTGGCGGGCCCCGTCCCAAGCTCCTTCCCTTCCCCTGCCTACCTCCAGGGTTCTCTGGGCGCCAGAGCCTGGCCTTGCTGCCCCAGCCCTCTTGCTGAATGGCTGCCCAACCAGGGCTTGCTCTCTCCTCACTTGGTGCGCTCCCCGAAAAATGAGTGGGCATAGAGGGGCATGGTGAGTGGGCACAGAGGCGGGCAAGGGGCAACCCCAGTGCAGCCTGGCCTGACACTCCTTTCTGCAGGTGCCTGGGACATTTGTCTGCCAAGGGTCTCATTGACTGGCTGGGCAGCGCAGCCCCACTTGGTTCCGGGGGTCACTCCAGCAGCTTTGGTGTGAGGGCTGGGCTGACACAGTGGACTCCATTCACCATCCATGCCCTGCCCCCCAGGGCACACACCTGATGCCGGCATACCACACTGTGTCACTGCATGCAGGGAAGTCCCTAAGTCACTGAGGGTTTGAGACCCTCACTTGGTTTAGCCAGCCAGCCGAAGCCATTTCCCAGGATGTGGCCACTGTCTCATGTTGACAGCTTCTAGGAGCCACAGTTGACAGCTAAGTGCAGGGTAGGGAACTACCCGAGAAGGAACATGATGTGTCCCCCACCAGAGGTACTACCCCTCCCCCAGCACCCCATACACCCAGGGGCGGAGGAAGCCTCCTCGGTACCCGGGGCGGCAACCGGAGGCACCCCTGGGGGGCAGGGCATCATGGCGGATTTCTGGGCAGTCACAGTTCATCCGGGCTGGCGCTGCTGCTCCCACAGTGACCGAACAAGCCGTCGAGTGAGTGGCGACTCGTGGGACTGCCCCATCCGTGCTGGTTTACGGACGGGGCAGCCCCACGAGCCGCCACTTGCTTGGCGGCTCGTTTGGTCACCGCAGGAGCTGCAGCGCCAGCCCAGATGAACTGCAAATGCCCGGAAATCCACACGTCGTCACATCACAACGCCCCGCCCCCAGGGGGGTGCCTCCATGCTGCCACCCCAGGCAGTCAAGAGGCTTCCTCCACACCTGTCTGTGTGTGATTTTGTTTTATGTGTGTAGATCAGTGCACACTGACCAATGCACAGTCTTTGGAGTAAGGCTCTATTCCAATGGGATGAGTATCACGAAGACTGGTAGATTTTTATCTGCTGAAACCTTAAAGGCCCAAATGCAGACAATTCCAGCAAGCAAGAAAAGTGGGAGGCATCTAAAGAAACCGGTGTCCTATATATAAAACAACATCTTGAGGCCAAACAATTATTTAAAGACGACGAAGGCAGAATAATAGCAGTACAGATCAAAATGCAAGGAGAAAAAATAATTTTAGTTGGAATCTATGCACCCAATGGAAATAAATCAAAATTCTATGAAGGATTGGAAGAAAAATTATTAGAATACATGGACCAAAAAATAATAATATTAGGAGACATGAATGGAGTAATCTCTCTAGAAATGGATAGAAGAAGAGAGAAAGCAGAAGCGAAAGATGGAAAATTGCCTAAAACCTTTTTTTCGATGATGGAGAATTGCAACCTGGTAGATACTTGGAGATTAAAACATCCATTAGACAAAGAATTTACACACTACTCGGAGGCAAAACAATCAAACGCAAGAATTGACTATGTAATAACCTCAAAAGAAATAATGCCAAGAGTCAAAAAAATTGAAATCTTACCAAGGACTCTATCGGATCATAACCCAATATATTGTGAAATAAAAGGATTGGAAGAACGATCGTTTAGATGGAGACTCAACGAAAATCTGCTGGATGACCAAAGAATAGAAGATGAAGCTAAAGAGAAGCTGAGAGAATTCTTCGAACTAAATAGAAATAAAGGAACAAAAGAACATATAGTATGGGACACCAGCAAAGCAGTAATGAGGGGATTCTTCATACAGAAAAATAGTTTCAAAAAAAAGCTTAAAGAGAAAGAAAAGGAAGATATTCTGAAACAAATTATGGAAAACGAGAAAAAATTGGTGTCCAAACCAAATGATCGGAAAGCAAACCAAAACATTAAAATATTACAAAGTCAATTTGCATTAATCATAAACCAAGAGGTAGAGTGGAAAATAAAATGGATGAGGCAGACGAGTTTTGAACATGCGAATAAACCCGGAAAATGGCATGCGAATAAACCCGGAAAATGGCAAATAAAGAAAAGAAAGGAACAAAGTGTTATAAACAAGATTAGAATTGATGAAAAGGAAATTGAAAACCCATTGGAAATAAGAAAAGGATTTGAAAAAATTTATAGACAACTATATAAAAAGAAGGAGAAAATAAAAATAGATAAAATTGAAGAATATTTAAATCGGAAAGGAGTGCAAAAAATCCCAACAGAAATGAAAAGCCAATTAAATGAGAAAATTAGCAAAGAAGAAATATTAAATGCGATAAAGGGCCTAAAAAGTGGAAAGTCACCAGGAACAGATGGATTCACAGCGAAATATTATAAAAAAATAAGCAGTGTCCTGATAGAGCCATTTAGTGCAGTATTGAATAATATATGGGAAGGAGAAGAGATACCACAGACATGGAAGGAAGCCTACATAACATTGATTCCCAAACCAGATGCTGATATATTGCAGATTAAGACCTATAGACCAATATCGCTATTAAATACAGACTATAAAAATTTTACAAGTATAATAGCAAATCGCATGAAGAAGATACTAAATAAGACCATCAACGAAGACCAGGCCGGCTTCTTACCTGGCAGACAACTAAAAAACAATGTAAGAAATATTGTAAACATAATAGAATACCTGTCTGTCAGGAACGAAAAGAAGGCCGCGATGATATTTATAGACGCAGAAAAAGCGTTCGATAACGTTGATTGGGATTTTATGATGAAGAATTTGGAGTTAATGGATATTGGAGAACAAATATTAAGAAGCATTAAATCAATATATAAAGATCAGAAAGCAAAATTAATAATAAACAACGTGATATCAGAAAACATAGAAATCTCTAAAGGGACAAGACAAGGCTGCCCATTATCGCCATTATTATTTATATCAGTATTAGAAATTCTACTAAAAAGTATAAGAGAATCTGAGAAAATCAGAGGAATAACAATTGGAAAAAAACAATACAAAGTAAAAGCCTTTGCAGATGATCTGGTTTTGACATTGGAGGATCCGGAGGAAAGCACCAACGCTGCATTGCAAGAAATTGAAGAGTTTGGCCAACTCGCGGGATTTAAACTAAATAAGAAAAAAACAAAAATGCTGATTAAAAATATGGACAATGATAAAATTAAAAAATTAGAAGATCTAACAGAAATAGAAGTAGCCAAAAAAGTCAAATATTTAGGGATCTGGTTGACGAATAAAAATATTAATCTTTTCCAAAATAACTATGATTTGGCCTGGAACAAAATAAAGGGAGATCTGGAAATGTGGGAGAAGTTGAAATTATCGTTATTAGGAAGAATAGCGGCAATTAAAATGAACATATTACCGAGAATGTTATTCCTATTCCAGACGATACCTATAATTAAAGGAGTAGCAATTTTTAAAGATTGGCAAAGAAAAATTTCAAGATTCATTTGGCAGGGGAAAAAACCTAGAATTCGATTCAAATTATTAACTGATACCAAAGACAGAGGGGGGTTTGCACTGCCGGACCTGAAATTGTACTACGAAGCGTCATGCCTATGCTGGATCAAAGAATGGATGATACTAAAAAATACAAATTTATTAGATTTAGAGGGCCATGACAACAGATTCGGCTGGCACGCCTACCTATGGCAAAATAAGATCAAGGTACATAAAGGATTTGGTAATCATGTCTTCAGAAAACCCCTGTATGAGGTATGGGAGAGATACAAAAATTTATTAGAAAGAAAGACTCCGTGGTGGCTTTCACCATTGGAGATGATGTCTTTAAAAAAGACAAATATGAGAGAGAACTGGCCAACATATGAAACGCTACTTAAAAAAGATGGAGCAAATTGGAAATTAAGACCATATGAAGAAGTTAAAGAATATGTAAATGATTGGCTACATTACCATCAAATAAATGAATTATTAAGGAATGATTTGAAGAAATATGGCTTTAGCGATGTTAAATCAAGATTTGAGATAGAAATACTTAGTAATAATTACAAAATACTGTCTAAAATGTATAAAAATCTGCTGGAATGGGAATTGAAAGATGAGGAGGTGAAGTCGGTTATGATTAAATGGGCAATGGACTTTGGTTATAATATCATGATGACAGATTGGGAAAGACTCTGGAAAGAAGGTTTAAAATTTACGGCCTGTAACGCATTAAAAGAAAATATGTTTAAGATGTGGTATAGGTGGTATATAACGCCAGCAAAACTGGCAAAAATGCATAAAGGTAACAACAAATGCTGGAAATGTAAAGAAAAGGTCGGAACTTTCTACCATATGTGGTGGGAGTGCCAAAAAGTTAAAAGCTATTGGAGTGAAATATATAATGAGATGAAAATGATATTAGGATATAATTTTGCTAAAAAACCAGAGTCTCTATTATTGGGTATAACAGGTACAGGAATTAAAAAAGATGATATAAAATTGTTTCAATATATGGCAACAGCTGCCAGAATCCTATGGGCCCAAAACTGGAAGCAGGAAACTTTGCCGACGAAAGAGGAATGGGTTTTGAAAATGATGACGTATGCGGAGCTAGACAAAATGACAGGGAGAATCAGAAACCAGCGAGACCAAAAATTTATTGAAGATTGGAAAAAATTTACAAATTATTTAAAGAAATATACACAATTGAATACGTTGATAGGATTACAGGAAGCTTTGTAGTCACAAATAATTATTATTGTATGAGGAAACAAAGATTAACTATTTAAGATATGAAAATAAAAGCAATAATTTATGGAATAAATATAAAAACAAAGGAATTTGTATTGCTGAAACCAGACGGAAGGATTGTTGGAAGTCCAGGCCTGAAGAGGCCAAAATATATGATGTTCAATATGTAATAAATTGTAAAGATAATGTATATTTGTGAAATGTAATAAAAAGAATATGAAAAAAAAAATAAAGAAACCGGTGTGGCTGCATAAGGAGCTGTATTATGGAAAATCTCAAGTATGCATGGTTTAAGTTGGGGCCGAATCAGTGCACAAGACCATGATTGTTACGTGGTTAGCTAAGATGAGGGGTGGAGGGATCATGTCACCATTCCATATTACTTACTGTTTTGAAGTGGTATCTTTTCACTTTCTCCCGATTACATTCCCTCAGGGTTATGCTGCTGTTGGTGGCCATCAGCATTAGCCACAGGATCCCTCTAACAGTATGGAAAAAATAATAATCTCCCTCTGTCTAAAATGTCCCCTGAGGCCATCTTTGAGAACTAGAATTATTCCATTTAGAAGGTACTATACAACAGAAATCACTGCTGTTAGGAAGAAAAAGTGAAATGTGATCACATTTCATTCATGCATTCTGAAAAGCAGAAGTACTGAATTTGTTTTGACATGTTTTGTAATTCACTGTTCATTGAATTTTCACAGCTGAGCTTGGATTTGGGTGTTGATTTGATGTTTGGCACAATCCACCATGGAAAAGTGGCACAAAGATTAACTCGACTACTGTAGGAAATGGAGGGAGAGGGTGTGGAAAGAAACTACCTGATGCAAGAAGCCTTGCTGGCAATACTTCTTGTCTACCCTCCCAACATTTATCCATTTATGGCTCTCATTTATTTAGTGGAATAAAAAGAGAATTGTGTTATTTACCAGTGAACTCAGGGCAGTTTACAACCTAAAAGCCAGAACAATCAAAAGAAGGAAGGAACAAAAGAGAGAATTATCTCTTCTGAAACTTCTCAGCTCCTCTTCTCTTGCCCCTCAAGGCCCACAGGGCTTTATGTGACCCCTGGGAAGATGGGAATACTGAACACTTTCTGGTTGTCGTTGGCTGTCTTTGGGGAGAAACGATAACATGAACCCCCTAGGCCTTTTCCGCTCTGAAGCGCTGCCCAATAAGTGGAATTCAAAGTGACTTTGGAGGATCCTGCTTGCACTAAACCTCTGTTAGAAAATCAAAAGATGGGGAAATAATTTCAGGTTTTGTTTTCTTGTTTGTTCAACTGCTGACTGAGTCCCCAAGAATCTCACACAAAAAACACTAGATACCGTGTGGTATCTATAAATATATAGGGTTTACGGAGGTGGGATCTGCTACAACTATAGGTAAAATAAGAGGAGAATTCCCTGTATTTCTAGGTCCAGGTTTGGGGCAAGTACTCTTCGGTGAAAGAGCTTCAGCAGAGAATTAAAATCACAAAACATGCAGCATGGAAATGTAGGCTATTAGAGATTTAAAATATCCCCTTCTAAGTTCCCCCCCCCAAACTTTCCCACTTCCCTTAGCATAGAAAGAGATCACACATTTGGAATTCTAAAAAAAAGAGTTTACTTTAGATTCTCAGCCCTTAGCAGGGGTCCTTAGACTCAGTCCAGTGTATGTGTGTGGTTCAACCACCTTAGCCACGGTTTGCCATTCCAATGTCTTGCACAGCAGAAGTCTCCGCTGTTGTGCCACTCCACACTGCCTGTTCAGATGAACACAGTCCTCCTAGGTTGGCTACTCAAACTTGTGGGAATACGTTTCAAGGTGCTCCTGCACCTGTTTTCTTTAAGGTAACCTTCCGCATATCGCAAGGAAGGTAAAGGATCCGGCAGAAGGTTTGCTGCCTGGATCCCTCCGCGCTGGGGGCAAAGCGCGCCAATTTAGCCAATGTAACGGTCAGTTAGGAGTTTCCCGCCCAGAAACTAGCCTAGAAACAACATTGTGATTGGTTGTTGTTAATGTTGTGACGATGTTTGACTTCCTAATAAATAGCCTCTGCTCTCTGTAGCGTGTGTGGAGAACGCGCGAGACAAGCCAGAGAGAACATCAGTGCGAGACAAGCCAGAGAGAAACCGAAAGAGAAACCAAGCCGCACAGAGCAGTTGAGAGCTTCTTCACCATTGACTGCAGTCTCTTAGTCTTTATTTCTTTTATTTCAAAAACGTTTATTTGGCCTTCTAAGTTTTGGCCACTACTTAGCTTAGCCTATCTTTCCTATCCGGAAACCTCCGGAATCTCCGGAACCTTCAGAAACCTTCAGAAACCTCCAGAACTCACGACAACTACCTTCAGATCATAGCCAGCGGACCCTTTCATGGCCAGTGGGAGCAGGAACTCTGGGATTACTGGTCGTCCCATCTGCTGGCTATCCCCACACAAGCTGTATCATCCGTGTCAGAGCCCCCCAGCCTCTGCCAGTGGGCCCACTTCCATTTCTTCCCTGCCCCCTGTTGCTGCTACCTTCCTATTTGCTCCGGCCCCAAGCAGCAGCACTGCGCAGTTAGAGGGCAAGGCATTGCAGAGGTTACAATTCCTTTCCCCCTCACCAATTAGGGAAGGTGACCAGGCAGCAGCAATGATGGAGAGAAATGGCACTGTCACTTCTGCTAGGATGTAGGTGTCTGGCAATGCCCAACAATGGCAACCCCTCACATGGATCCCTATGAATGCTTTGCAAAACTTCAAAAGTGGCCATTGCAATGTTCTCAATGTGGCCAAGGGCTTAAAGACAGGTGCAAATAGGCTTTAGTAGTCTGGCTCTAAGTTATATCACTCTAGGTTTTTTGTTGCCAGTTCAAATAACAACATTATGTTTGCAGTCTCTTTTTTTCTTTTATTATGTCCAATAAAAATATATTGGTTTGCATATGTTCCACTAGTACAGAACGCCACACTCTGTTTCTTGAGGGGAGGGAGAGCATGTCCACATTGGTTGTTCTTCAATAGGACAGTCTTCCAGCTGCCAGCTTCCACACAAAATCCCACACAATGGGCAGCTTCCATTCAAGTTGCAGGTTCTGTCTCCTAACACTCTATGCTTGTGCCTTAAGATCAATAAGAAAAATCCTCAACTGGGCCCCCACAACCGCCACCATTCATGGAGGCATTGTGGAGCAGGGCCTTTTCACCTGATGTCCCACTGCTACAGCATTTGCTTCCTAAGCAGGCTCACTAGACATTACAAATCTCCTCAAAAGTGTTTTCTTCTCTCTCTTTTTAGAAAAGGCCATGAGAAGTAGGCTTTTCATGTCTGGATTGGGAATTGTAAGGAAGCATTTTTATTGCCTTAAGCTGCAGGGTTTTGATTAGAGGGATGTTAAGAAGAGGTATCTATATGGCAGTGCCTGACTGTGATGGTTGAATGGTGCACTTCAGGAGAAGATTCGAAAACCAAGCATTTTATCTCCTCAAGGCATCTTGCTGCACCTAAAAGCCATTTGCAGTCTGGTTTGTTTCTTTTTTGGGGAAATATAATTGAACTTCATCTTTAGCTCACACCTGAGATGATTCCCTCTGCTGTGCAAAAGCAGGTGGTGGCAGTCTTCTGCTCTTCTAATAGTTTTCTCCTGCTCAGTCTGCTCTGCAGAGATGTTTCAAGCAAGACTTGGCCATTTCTGTTTTTAAAAGAACTGAATTACAATTCCAGCTTATTTATTTTACTAATGCTCCTTTCTGTATACCTTTAACAAAGGGTTGTCAACACTTAATACATTGTTCTGTTTTAAATCTCACCAAACTGCGGGAGGCAGTGGAAGACAGGAGTGCCTGGTGTCATGAAGAGTCTAAACGACTAAACAACAAAAAACATTGTTCAACGGGCATATTGATCTCCACTCCTAACCACACCTATTCAGAAGTAAGTCCTATTATGATTTCAGGTAGGTAAGGCAAGAGGCTATGAGTGTTATTTCTTAGGTTATTGGGAAATGGCCCAGGTATCAGTAGTCCAGGGTACAGGAGGGCTGGGTTGCATTATGGTTGCAGTATGGATCTGAGTCCCATCCTTGTAGCATCCTCATCATTAGCCATGGCCATGCTGGAAGGTACTGCTTTAATTAAAGGGGGCCAGCCCCCTGGAGTGAGTGAGTGGGTGGGTGGGGGCATCTCCATACTGGAGTGGAGCCCTGCAAACTGTCAGTGCCAAATCCTTGGGCCACTGGCCCCTTGGGGTATCTAGTTCTTGTTCAGAATCCTTGGCTTCATCACCCAAAGAAAAGGAATCTTGACTCCTGGTCCCTAAGACTTAGCATCAAACTACATATATCTCTTTCTTCATCTGTCTGTATGATTTGGACAGTGGAGCAGGGGGTTGTGTAGTATTCCTGCTGAGAATCATCTACCCACACCCAAAAGCTTTTATTTGTCTTAAATGAAAAAGTTGCAGACTCTGGGCTTTCCTGTGTCTTCACATCTCATATGACATGTGGCACCACTGAAATGTTTGGAACAATCAGTGTACAAAACTTTGACTTTGCAATGTATAGTTACATAGCTTAATTGAACTGAATTGGACCTCTTTTAAAAAAAATGAAATATATATCTGTATAATTCCCCAATGAAAATGCACAAAAGTAGAGTTTTATATCCATGCCTGTATCAGCTGAATGACACTAAACTAGTCAAAGGAATTAAAGATGAAGGTCTCTGAGAGTGTTCAGAAGTCCGCTCACCTTCACAGTGTGGAAGCATCGCTCGATGGTGGAGACTCCTCCTAGGGCCAGACGTGGGATCCCAAGATCGGCCTCCTGTCTGGATGGGTGGTGCGGGTGTAAGCCCACGCTGCAGAACTCGGGTCCTAGCCTGCACCCAAGATTGGCAAATGGGGGTGCAGGCTTGGATGTGGGCTGGGCTGGGGGGCAGAGCTGATGGAGCATGAAGGCCTCCCTCAGGTCCATGCCCCAACTATTTAAACAGCTCACACCTGGAGCCTCTTACCTGTTCCATTCCTTGCTGGGTTCCCTACATCCCCTCCATTGGTTCAAGTGCTTACTTTATGACCTCGCTGTGGCTAACATGGTCGCCGTATTCTGGAGCTGGGTAGGAATTTGTCCACCAGGCAAATTGGCTCTAGCCTGGTGGTTTTGCCTACCTCATAGCAACCGTCACAACTTGCTTGGGCATTGGGGCAATCTCATGCTTGGATGGAGGGGAGGTTGGAGTCTGTGCCTGCCCCTCCAAATGTTGGTATCCTGTTAGAGGGATCCGGGGGGAGTGGCCATGTCCTCATGCCCAGCAGGGGCCCAGGGCCAACAGCATTCCCCCAGACAGCGGTTCCTGCAGGCGTTGCCCTATTTAATGTAAATTTTAGGAACACCTGCTTAGATTGACCATAGCGTCACATCCAGAGGGTGGGCCAATGCACAAGCCAAACCTCTTTCATCTGTATTCAATAAAGTTGTGGCCTGTTTCAATCCAAAAAACTAGTCTCTGTTATCTTTGATTTGCTGGGGGTTGGGGACTGGGGAGCACTACACCTGGGCCTGCAACTGTTCAGAACTGAAACACATGTACAGGATGCCTTGATTCCTGATCACACTGCAGAATAATAGCTGCCAGTTACAGAAGCAGAAACAAATGGAGACGAAGATGTAAAATTTGTTTTGAAGAAGAATATACAGTATGATTGCTACATCTCAGACCAGCCAAGGCATTTTGTTGCCCAAGGAAAAGGACAAGATGCCCCACTTCTCCATGTACAGAAACCAACCATACTGGTAGCTGACTCTTATTCCAGCTCCAAGGACAGTATAGCCAGATATATTTGTGGGTAAATAAAGCTCTGTCTTCCAACCTCTCATCACCACGCACCTCCCCACCCACACCCACACCCAGCATCTTTTGCCTAATGGTTGGGCCAGCCCTGGTTACACTTCAGATCCCCAGACAGGGATGCCTCCTTCTCTCAACTTGAACTGCATCTCTTGCTTGCTGATTCTAAGCTATGGTGCATCCCTAAAAATAAGTTAGGGCACTTCCAGACTGCTGATATTTGAGGGTGAGATTCAATTGCATTCAGGTTTTGGCATTCTGGCAAAACAATCCCTCTTCCAAAATATTTGGACTTTTTGCAGCATGGAAAGCGAAGGGATAATGCTCTATAAAGTATGAAATGACTATTGCTTGATGCAACACAAGTATAACTTTCCAACATACCAGAATGAATGCCCAATAGAGAGTGGGCACTGTATACCCTTCCTGCAAATTTTATGCAAGCAAATCAGCATGAATGCTCAGTAAACAGGCCGTGTGTAAGAGAAGTGGCCTGCTATTTCTTTTGAAAAGAGTATTTATCAGAACAAACACAACAGCTGAAAAACCTCACACAGGCCGTGTTTGCACAAAACCCTAAGGCAAACCATGGCTTAGTGTGAACATACCCAACGTGCAGGCTTCAGGGAAAGAGAGCACACTCACTTGGGTCTTCTTTCCCAATCCCTTCAACTCAGTGTAGCATGGCAGCTGAGCCAAGGTTTGGCTTAGCATGGTATCTGTTGTACGGAATGAAAAGGGTGGAGGGGGGATTGTTTTCCTTGAGTACCTCCTCAGAAAGTGTTTCTTTTAAAAGTGAAACTTACCAGCCTGGTTTCAGATATTTGCTGTAACGTTTATTCTTCTCAGAAAAGAAAATGGGTTATACTTGCATTCACTTTGCATTGCTGGAATGAATAAAAAATATCTTTGCTCACAAATGGAAACCATTTCTAAATATATTAGACTTCCTCTGGATGAAAGGTTCCTAAACTCCTGATCTGATGGTATGCTATTAGGCTGAAAGCATGGGAAACAGAAATAACAGGCTGTCAATCCTTCCCTTTGTTTGGTGAGAAAACAAGCGGAATAATATAGCTTTCCAATGAACAGGTAACAAAAAGCTAGTGTATGAGTGATTCACAAATGTGCAGCTAACTGATACAGCTCTTTGCACTTTAGACTAATGTCTGAAGGGGTCATTGCATCTTACACACCTTCCTAATGCACCATTTCCCCCTGTGGTCATTACAATGACACTCTGAAAAGCAGTTGTGTGAGTTGCTCTTGTGCCCTCTCTTGTGCCTAAGAATACATGAAACCTGTTCTTTTATTTCTGTGGAAAATTCTGCTTTCTCCCATGCATGCATGGCATTTACTGGCAAAAGCAGATATGCCTGTTTACAAAACCAATCCAAATTATTGTTGTGCGTTGTGTTATCATCTGCAATTGACTTATTTACACATCATGTCCCCTATTCAAAAGCAGCAACTTCTCTCTAAGCAGCAGCTGAATCATTGTTGTGCATCACATGTGCAATTGGCTTATTTACACATCAGCATGTGCATTCACTCCCTGTTTCTTTTGTGCATCTGTTAACAATATTCTCAGTGTTCAGGACCTTTAACCACAACTGCAAATGTATAAATTTCACATTGGGATTAGAAAAACCATACATCATTTGTCTCTTCTCCCTAATATCTTAACCCACCTTGAATCACTCATATCAGGAGCAATATACTCCTTGTTTCTTCTATTATTTTTCCAGCCAAGCAACTCTGATTCTGTTTAATACTCGTGGTTTTTAATGTTACTGCTTTGTTGTTTTCAGCCTTTTCAGAACACATACTTTGTCAGAAAATGTCTTCATCTTCTCTTTTGCCTTTATCGTTTAACAATTTTGGGATATTCCAAAAAAACAGAATCCACAATTTTTGAAATATCACAAGAATGCAGATATGGTAAGATACAATATGTATTGTGCTGTTCTCTAAAAAGAAGACCTCCAGAATTTTCTGAACAAGATTTGCAAGTGATAAAATCGCACCATTTAAAAAGAATTTCACTTGTGATTCTTGTGATAACTGGCTTTCTATTGCAATTATAGTAGCTTGCACTGCTGCTGTGTGAGCTGATTAGTTTAAATGCAGAGGTATTTCATGGATCTACTGCACTAAATATCTACATATTGCCCTTGATATGTAGATATATGATGTATTTTAAAACATCTGTTTAATTGGGGTATGTGTTTTGAGAGCAAAATAGTGGAATAAGAATGCATTCTGTTAAGTCGTGGGTGGACACAGCAGACGGCACAGTGATTTCCAACCATGATGTATGGTTTTTCCAAACAGCTCTTGTTTATTCTCAGGCTGGAACAGGACTGAGCTGAAGGGCTCAGCAACCTGCTTATATAGAACTCAGCTACAAAGCAACAGTAACAACTTTCTGCAGTTACCCAATCCCTGAACGTTAGTTTACGATCCTTCATTTGCATATGCGGACCTGAGTGAAAACTGCAGCAGAATGAACTATATACACACACCCCTAGTGGCCTAGGGTGAGAACTTCAATACATAACACATTCTAGTACCCCAATTGAAATCCCTGGGTTTGCTTAGATGCATGCACATTTTATTTTAAAAAAATTATTCCTTTTAATTAATTTTCTAAGCAGTAGAAACTTTAGCAAGAGCACACTAAATACTGAATTATTTGATTACTGACCACATTATGTAAACACAAAGACAGCTTCAAAAAACAGAAAAACTTCCCCCCCCCAACAGAAAGCCCCAAATGGCTGAAAAACTCAGTTTCCCAGGATCCTCAGCCCTCGCAAAGGAACTACTCACCATGCAAGGGAACTCAGTTTCCAAAGCTCCCTTGCAACGATCAGCCGGCGCAACACACACACACACACACACACACAGTGTCGGCAAGAGCTCAATTGTTATTGAGATTTTGGGAGGGGGAGAAAGACCAGTAGTTGAGCTTTTTTAGGAGAGCTTTTTTCCCTTTTAGACTGCCGATAACCATTTAATTTATTATTATTATTTTTTGCTTCTGGGGGGCAACTGCCCACCCTGGGTACACCCATGCGTAGGCATGCTTCCCATCTCCCTTCTCTGCCTCTGGTGCTGCTGGTCTGACAGGGTCCTGAAACTATCTTCCATTTTCCCAAAGAGCTTTGTTCTGATCCCATTGGTGCATGTGGAAGGTGTCCTATCTAGTCAATGCCTTTTCATTAGATTTTGAGGTTTGAGCCGGAGCCCTCCCTAGCTGCAGATAGGCCCGATGGAACCACAAGAGGGCCCGACAGGGCCTGTTGTGGTCTCAGGAAGGCTCCAACAGAGGCCCTGCAGCGAAGTCACCACCACGGCATTGGCATGGGCGTAGCAGGATTTTTGTTAGGGCAGCAGGCTTTTGTTAGCGGGGGCAGAACCTCATATCTGTATTTTTTATTGTTGTTTTTTAATTATTTAGGGGGACAGATGCCCCCTGCCCCCCCCCTTGGCTACACCCATGGGCACCAGAGAGAGGTAAGGCAGTGGGGGGTGGGCACCCACAATCAAAACTGTATGGGTGCCCAGGCACGCAGGGCCACCCAGAGATGGTGCCAGTGATTTCTGAGATTAGATGCTCTCAAGCAAAATTTCTGCTCTAGTTCTTGAATCAGGTATACAAAAGCCGTCTCCAAAACATGATTCTCTGTGTGAAGGCTAAGGAAGACAAGCAATTGCTGGAGATTCTGATGTGAGCATGACAGACATGATAGAGAGCTTTCCACTGCCCTTATTGTTTCAGACCTAGCTGTTCCTAAAGTTCCAAAGCAAGGCATGCTAGAGACACACTGTGACATCATCTCATACAAATATCTGTACTAGGGGCCCAAGACAGTTGACACAATCATTTTGGGTGTATGTGCAGTGATGATGGAGCATATAGAAACTGCTTTTCTGTTCACTGTCCATATCTTGCTTAACATTTGTTGAGCCTGGTGGATTAGGAAACATTTTAGCTTGGTTGCGGGTGGGATCTGTAATCTGCAGTCAGGAGCATCCACTCTTATAACCTATTGCAAGTGGGTCAAGAGACAAGTTTCTATTTCTTGTGATACATGGCTTCTTCACAGGTGTTCTCTCTCTCTTTTTCCCTTTTAATGCTGTTTAACATTCTGGTATATATTCCCTGGCCTATTTGTTGGATTAAATATATAGCCTTAAGCAACAGAGAAAAAGCCGACACATTTCTCAGTGTAACCTTAAGATGTAATGTGCATTTATCCAAAATCGGTACCATTTTTCTTCTTTACCTGAGACATTTGTCATCAATCTTTTGAAGTGAGTCAAGTGGAAATCTAAGTTGTCATTCATGCATAATATTACCCTGTATATCCACAGCTTACTAGCAGCAAATGTTTCAAATCAGCTAACTGAAGCCTTGAGCATCTTGCTCTTACTAATGGAACTTTCCTCTTGTGCTATGTTTTGTCATGTTAGTGAGGAATAAACTTAAAAACCTACCTTCCAGTCCTACTGCCTTGGCTTGGAGAAATGGTACACTAAGCAATATAGCAGAAAGAACATGTGTTAGTCTATAGACCCAAAAGATTAAGGGCTGGTGTCAGCACCTGCAATGCAAGAGTGCACCGCTGAGGCCTTTCCCAGCCTGGCCATCTAAGCAGAACCAGTCAGCTGGATCAAGCCACCATTTTAATTCCCTTCCATGTGGTAGAGCATTGTGGAAAACTGAAGTAGTGGCTTGGGTGGTTGCTAGTGTCTGATGCTGCCTTCTGCTGCCATCAAGTGAGCCTGCCAAGGTTCACCTGAGGTGACTTTGCCCAGGGCCCCCGAAAACCTGGATCTGAAGAAGAAGAAGAAGAAGAGTTTGGATTTGATATCCCGCTTTTTCACTACCCGAAGGAGTCTCAAAGCGGCTCACATTCTCCTTTCCCTTCCTCCCCCACAACAAACACTCTGTGAGGTGAGTGGGGCTGAGAGACTTCAGAGAAGTGTGACTAGCCCAAGGTCACCCAGCAGCTGCATGTGGAGGAGCGGAGACGCGAACCCGGTTCCCCAGATTACGAGTCTACCGCTCTTAACCACTACACCAAACTGGATCTGGTTTCGTCCATGTGCTTAATCCTTGGAGAATCAGATTTGCTTGTTTGTTTATCTGGTTCCTGCAGTAATTGTACACCCACTCGGATCTTCCACACATCGTGGTCCCCAAAAGTAAGAATTTAAAAGCAGGACAACAGAAACAACTAACTCACTTTGTCCGGTTCAGTCTATCTAGTTCAGTGGTCTGCGGGGATTCTTTGCTGGAGCCTCCCGCGTGCAGGCCAAGGCCCACTGCACACGGGATACCAGTTGCTGGGGATGAGTGGCCAGCGCCTCACGTGCGTCCTGCACGGGCACCGGCCAAGCCTGCGAACGGGACGGCCGATAATTCCGGAGTTAAAACTCACACCGTGCCGTCGCCCGCCAGGCTAAATCTGAAGGTGCGTGAGTAGTCCGAAGAAAAAGAGTGCCTCGTAAAAATACCTGAGAGCACTTGCGACCTCCTAAATTGTTCCCTTAGATAATGTACCCAAATGAAAAGTGGCCAAAAGCTACGGCCATGTAAAAGCACCACTAAACTACGAAAAATAAAATTGAGACGAAATAAAGACGAACAGTCACTGTTTCCTTTAGATGGCTTTGGCTGACCCGCATAGGCTTCTACATTCCTCTAAGTCTAAACTGCTCTAGAATTACCTAAACTAGCAGACCCTAAAACCGCCAATTCTTCCGCAAGTTCTAGGCTACCTAAGACCTAAGCTAGCTAAGCCTGAAACCGCCAAATCTTCCGCAAGCTAACCTCTCTACCTCCTGCACGCGCTTCCAACCCAACCAACCCGTTCCCCGAAACCCCAACTATCTACATCTGGTTCATCTGAACCCTAACTCTGACTGTCCGCCTAATACGGGGAGCCGCAGCCTTTTATTGACAACCAAGTACAACGTCATGATTGATAAATTTACCAATAGGAACGCTGTTGCTGCCCCCCAAAAAGGCGGGAAGCAGAATAACTGATCATTCACAATTCAAACCTCTGGAACCAAAAAGTTTAGGCGGAGGGATCTCAGTAGCGAAGTGCCTACTGAGCCCTGCTTTCGCTTTCACTTCTGAACGGAAGAATACATAAAATAGTGCATAACATTAACATTAACTTAATACAAATAATCGCGGGTTCAAAGAAACCCACGCAGTGTATTCCCACAGTGGTCATGGCCCAGGATTTAGATCCAGGAACTTATGATCCATAAATGAATCCTGCGACCCTGAAGATCAGAAAGACGTTCTCTCCCTGGACTTTTTCTTCAGGAATTAGCCCCGGGGCAATCTCTCTGCTACTGAAGGTGAAGATGGATCATGGTGCCTCCAACCCCTGCTCCCAACATGGTTTCCTTGCCCATATCCCCAGACACTAATCACTCCTCCCCAGAAACCCCCTCTGCTCTTGAGACCCTACCTTCACGACCACACCAGTCCCAGATGCAGCACGGGATAACACACCCTCAGTGGAACACACATCACAGGTACAGAGCAAGCACCATTTGGCCAAGAGCAGACCTCTGCCTCCCAGGACTGGGCACCTGCCAACCCCAAGGGTGAATCCAAGCTTTATTTCACCTGGGTCAAAGACTCAGTTTGGCACCCCCTATGCACATTTGCACAGAGAGAGAGAGAGAGAGAGAGAGAGAGAGACTGGGAGCCTCAATGGCACCCCTCTGGAGGCTTCACCTGGGGCAGAAAAACCTGGCTACCCACCCCCATAGCTACGGCTCTGCGTCTCCAGCTGGACTATTCAGCTGGAATAGCAGTCCAGGGCTCTGGCTCCCTAACTAAGGCCCTGTTGGTTGACCTACTTGTGTTCTCTGGTTTCCACGGTTCTATA
Organism: Lacerta viridis; assembly: GCA_900245905.1. Taxonomy (NCBI): domain Eukaryota; kingdom Metazoa; phylum Chordata; class Lepidosauria; order Squamata; family Lacertidae; genus Lacerta; species Lacerta viridis. The sequence continues at coordinate 1,899,761 of OFHU01003271.1, read as the reverse complement.
GCAGAGGTGCTGACTATAGATCTCCACTGCCTGCTGCTTGCCCACCTGTCTTCAGAATCCTGAAGTCCACTCCCATATGGAACCCCAGGGGCTTTCTAGCATCATCCACTTCTGCCTGTGAGCCTGAAACATAACCAGGAGAACCATTCTATTTCTGGTTAGGGCCAGCCAGGTGCCTCTGGGAAGGATAGAAACAAAGCTGTTGTTTGTTTCCACTCTCTGCTAACTGGAAGTCTGAGGAGACATGGCAGTGGGCAGTTGTGAAACTGGCAGGCATGTTTCCAGTCCACATGCACAAACAGCTCCTTTGCATCACCACCTTTTTTTACATTTGGCAGCTATGGATAGTGGCCAGGAATAAGAAGAAAACAATGGAGTTGCAATTGTTGCTTCCAAAACTGGGTGTGCATAGGAGCTGAAATCACCTGACACCCTCTTGCTCCACAAAACCTCACATTTATAGAGTTGTATAAACAGGGACTATCCGTTTCTTTGCACAGTACATATGAAACTGTACAAGAATGTACCAGGTGCCCAGTGACAAAGCATTGCAAAGCTAATCCAAACAAGTACCAAATTGTTGTGGGACACATAGATGATGATGAGAGTTTCATATATAAATTCATATAGTTGTAACTGTATAGTTTCCCCTCCTCTTCCTCAATATGAGGTGGTGATATGCTTCTGGGGAACTGTGGGATTCTGCCTGTGTGAAGTCAAATTGCTTCTGATGAAACAGCTGAAGGATTTGGTTACTGAACAACAGATATATCAGTTTATGAACACTGTCAGAGAGAATCTGGTTTTTATCCCATAATCTAGATGCCAATGCAACTTGTGCTTGAACAATTGTCTCACCATCATCCAAACAACATCCTTGCTGTGGCTTTTGTATTTTATATATTGTTGTGATTTGCCATGATTCTTGGAGGACCTCTATGATCTTCACCTTCCATTGTGTACAGAAATATCTGTCCTGCTTGTCTATCATTTACTCTTTCATCCCTCTGAGTTTGCAGAGACTAAGTAAAGTGATGTGCCACAAGACATCTGAAAGAAGCAGATTGTGTTTCTGCTTGGCAGGTTTAACTTCCAAGACAGCATGCATTTTGCCATCAATGCAGATAATTTTGATAGGTGCCCTTGTGGGTAAAAATGCTTCCCCTAATACTGCTAATATCAGACTGTGTTGTACTTTAAACATACTGCCTCGCTTTGAATGACATTAGACCCACTGTGAAGCAACAGGTACAAGCAGGCTTAATGTGTGGCACTTATATTCAGTTGCAGTTTCAGCACAAAAGGTCTTTTATCTTCATGAGTAAACAGTACTTTTTGGCTCCATAATAAAATGTACTCTTCAGAAAAAGAAAGAGAAGAAAGAATACAGAGGGAGAAACCCCTGGCTTTGATTAAGAACTACTTTATGGACACTTTTCTCATCGTCAGCTAAAATAAAGGGTTTTGCAGCTGAAATCAGTGGTGCCAAAGCGAAGAGGAGACAGGGAAAATCAGACCCTGTGATGAAAGCATATTTGTTCTGAGAAATGTGTGTTATTCTAAGCGAGCCAGTATTATACATGAACCGTAACAAACATTATGATATCACTAGAGACAAAAATCTGCTTGTGTGGGATGTATTATTTATACTGCCAATGAAACTGCTGGAGTTAGTCGACTTGCACAGTTAGATATATTAGGTGTTCTGAAAATACTACTATTAATAAGCAGTTTGCTACACAAACTTACTATACAAGAGGGAAGAAGTCCTCTATACACCATGGCTTACTGGGAATGCATTGTGGATTCACAGTTCTCCCCCCCCCTCCTCTCTCTCTCTCTCTGTACTGGGTGACATGGAGACGCTCTTGAAAATGGCTTACAGGTACCGAGTTCTGCCCTGTCTCCCTGACACATTTACCAACAGCTGTATTCTTTTTGGTCATCTTCATAGGATGTGCTTCCTTGCCTCTGCTCAACATCACTGGCTGCTGCCATCAAGAGCAGGGAAATCCACCCCCATGGCTCCCAGGACATATGGCTCCCTCTTTACTGCTTCAACCTGAATTGCTTCTCTGAGGGTTAAGTCAAGCACCACCTCATTCCCTTGTACAAAGCATCTGGGCTCTTCCAAACAGGTGCAGTTTTTGTTGTGTAGAAATGATATCCCTGACAAAGCACTCCTGACAGATGGCTGTCAAGCCTCCGCTTAAAGACCTCCAAAGAAGGAGACTCCACCACACTCCTTGGCAGCAAATTCCACTGTCGAACAGCTCTTACTGTCAGGAAGTTCTTCCTAATGTTTAGGTGGAATCTTCTTTCTTGTAGTTTGAATCCATTGCCCGTGTCCGCTTCTCTGGAGCAGCAGAAAACAACCTTTCACCCTCCTCTATATGACATCCTTTTATATATTTGAACATGGCTATCATATCACCCCTTAACCTTCTCTTCTCCAGGCTAAACATACCCAGCTCCCTAAGCCGTTCCTCATAAGGCATCGTTTCCAGGCCTTTGACCATTTTGGTTGCCCTCCTCTGGACACGTTCCAGCTTGTCAGTATCCTTCTTGAACTGTGGTGCCCAGAACTGGACACAGTATTCCAGGTGAGGTCTGACCAGAGCGGAATACAGTGGTACTATTACTTCCCTTGATCTAGATGCTATACTCCTATTGATGCAGCCCAGAATTGCATTGGCTTTTTTAGCTGCTGCATCACACTGTTGACTCATGTCAAGTTTATGGTCTACCAAGACTCCTAGATCCTTTTCACATGTACTGCTCTCAAGCCAGGTGTCACCCATCCTGTATTTGTGCCTTTCATTTTTTTTGCCCAAGTGTAGTACTTTACATTTCTCCCTGTTAAAATTCATCTTGTTTGCTTTGGCCCAGTTCTCTAATCTGTTAAGGTCATTTTGAAGTGTGATCCTGTCCTCTGGGGTATTAGCAACTGCAAGAGGTCTTCATCCAAGGCCCTTTTCAGCTACCTCAAATGAAGTACAGCTGGTGGCTGTGAGCAGAAGGGAGTATTCAGTAGTGGCACAAATGTAAGGGTGCCCATGAGCCATTAAGTCTATAAATAAAAAGCCATTAAGATGCACCCAGGAAGCAGCAGGTCGTGCTGCACCCATATGGCTTACATGAGCACATGAAACTGTGTTGCTATTATTATTAAATTTATTTATACTTGCCTTTTTCCCAGGCAGGGACTCAAGGCAGTTTACAGATAAAAATAATAGTAACAGCTAAAAACATGGGGGGGGGGGAATCATTTCAAAACAATTAAATGAAAGAATTGATAGAATTAAAACTATATACAGTATAAATATAAACATATATTAAACCATACAAATAATTACAATTTTAAAAAAGCATGGCACCAGTCCTTTCAATGAAAGCAGTTGGTTCCCAAAAGCCTGTTGGAAAAAGAAAGTCTTCACCTGCCAGAAGAAGGAAAAGAAGGAGGGAGCCAGTCTAGCTTCTCTAGGGAGCGAGTTTCAAAGCTGGGAGCAGCTCTGTCAGTCTTGCAGGTACCACCTCAAACACCACTGCCAGTTTTATAGTGATTGACAGTGCAACCCTGTTATCAGGGTACCTAGTGTTAGGGGTACAGCTGCATATGATTGAGGAATCCACACAGCAGTTTTTGAACTTTATGAATTTGCATGATACAGAATGATTCAAAAAGGAGTATGTACATATTTCATTACAGTACAAGGTTTGCATAAACAGCACATATAATTAAAATGATTATATGTAATTTACTAGCCAGATGCATCAAGAGATTGTAATGGAATAAACTTTAATTTGAAAACTGTGAAACACTACTGAAATGGGGAGGGGGGTACCTGCACAGAAATCTGCCCATCCCTCAGTCCGATACATGTCAACTGAGAAGTATGTTCCATTGAATTCAGTGGGACTCACTCAAAGGTAAGTCTGTACAGGACTGCAACCTTTACAGGTGCTCCTTATCACTTTCCGCTGATATTACCTTCATGGTAAAAAGAGCCTTAATATAAACTTGTTTTTTACAGTAGTTGAACTTACTGCTCTTTCTCCATCTAAATTCCAAACTTCTATACAGCATTACACACCAAACTTATAAACGTACTAGCACATTTAAATTGTGAATAGTAGCCATGGATGTATGGCAGGAGGCAGTGGAGTTGACAAGCCAGTATTTCATTAGTTCTCCAAATTCATCACACTATATGCATGAATAAGTTTCACTTAAAACAGTAAAATTTCATGCACGTTTTTAAAAAACACCTTAAAGATGGGTTAGGATAAACAGAGATGGCTAACTTTCATTTTACATATGTCCTTATATCCGGAAGGGTACATTTTTCACAGTTGCACTGAATTTTGCATCAAAACAAGATGGATATGGAGCCATCTGATGCTAAATCTTGTTCAGGTGTTTAGCATCTAATTTAATAGAACAGCATGTGATATTCCAGCAGAAAACTCATTAAGGAAATTTAAGATTCAGAGATTTGAGAATCCTTAGTGCCTGTCAGACAGTGAGATGCATTCAAGGGGATGTTTTGGTCAGAAAGCATTCCTTCCTGCCACCTGGGCACTATTAATTTCACAATGAAATTGTTGCCTATCATTCTCAGCATGCATTCCATAAAGAAATTTCCCCTCTCTTACTGTTGGGGAGGAAATTTAGACTTAATCTGTAAGCAGTTCAAAGAATGAAGATAATAAGAGAACATCTAAAGGCCCAGTTTTGGGCTACTGTCAGATAGTCCAGCCCATCCCTGCCCTGCCCTATGCTGGCAATACTCCAAACGCAAATGGTGAGGGTAAGGCAAGGACAAAGTTGGTATGGGAAGGAAGGAAGCCATTCTCTTGGCCTTCTGCTTTGCAGACGTTGCAGCTGTATGGTAAAACCAGAGCGCATGGAAGCAGCTGCCACACTGCAATGGCAATGCGCAAATCGGGCTAAAGAGAGATTGTCACATAGGACCATAGTCACATATGGTTATGTGCATTCGGGTAAATTTAGAAACCTTTACTAGAATTTACATTTCACAGAAAGCAAGCCAATTAATTGCTCACCCAAATCACCTCAAATACATTTTTTTTCAATTAATTTGCCTCAGATCACCCAAATCAGTTGAATTAATTTAGCCATTACTCTGCTCCAAGGGGGGTACAGTGGGTGTAGGACGCCCCACGTGTCATCACTGGGGGGGGGCGTGACAAAATGGCAAAAGATGTGTTTTTTAAATAAAAAAAATGGGGGGCTCACAATTTTTTGAAAAAAATAATATTATTTAAAACAAGTTTAATAACTTCGTTTGACAATTAATTAACTTCAACAAGTCAACATAATACGTATTGAAACTTTTTGTTCAGTCAACAAACACAACGAAACACGGCTGAACTTGACGCTGTGTAGTGGATAAGGAAGGGGAGGGGCTGTTCCTTTATGCCGATTCGCCAAAGTCTGTCTCTGCAGTTTGTACTCGAGCAAGACGTAAACAACTGGTGACTCATCATCATTCGACCCACAACCAATCCTATCCGCTGCCATGTCTGTCAGTCACCCCACGTCATTCTGTTGAGTTAGTTGTGCATTATTACTGAAGCTTATAAGTGCTGTGCTGAATTACTTTTTGTTACACTTTTTAGTTCCTTGATTAATTGTGATCATCCTCTTCTCTATGATATTGAGTTTGGTAAGTAACGTAAACGTTATGATGCATGCTATTTGTTTGCATTTGTACGTTAAGCCAAACTGCAAAATGGCAAAATTAAGTAAAAAATTTCATTCATAAGAAATTCCCATTACGAAAACAAGTTTTTAAGTGCTTATGCTCACAATGTGAAGTAAATAAACCAGAAAAGAACACTTGCAACTGTAAGTATCTTATTTTTCCTTCTTTAATCATTTCAGTGGGGGAGGTGTGACAAGAAATTTTTCGCACTGGGTACCACCTGACCTTGCTACACCACTGGCTCCAATGTCAAGTTATCATCAGTTTCCGTGTTCAATAATAATCACAACTTTATCACCGCCACCCCAAAAAATAGCTGAATTTTTATTCAGAATAAAGAGGTGCATGTTGCAAACCCTGCAGGTGGTGGGAGAGATGAGAGGAATTCTTACTCAGACATGTGACTGCTGGGGAGTCTGTTTAAAGGCTTCCCTAAACCAAAGGGCAAGGCAACAACAGCTGCACCTACACACCATGAACTGTGCATTAAAGGCACTGATGCCCCTGGGAAGATGGGGCATCGGTGCCTTCAATGCACAGTTCCCACTTCAAGGGGCATTGTACAGAAAAAATATTATTCATGCAAAAATCACAAACATAAAAATACAACATAAAACATCACAAAATACATAGTAAAACAAAAACAAACCAAGAACCACAAACGAGGAGTCATAGCAGAAAAGGCCCGTTATTGTGGTGCAAATTTTTGGACCTCTCATGGAGGAAATACACGAAGATTTGATTTATTATATTTCTATGTTGCTTTTCATTCAAATGAATCGCAAAGTGGCTTGCAAGCAACAAATAACAATAACAGAACAGAACATCATAAATATTAAATCATATAAAATAATTAACAAATCATCAGTAAAACAATTACAATCTATAAAGCACTATTGGTAACACAACTAAAAAAATAAGCTTAAGAGCACAATTACAACCAAAATAATATTACAGGATTCACAAAGTACTATAGCATTCATGATCTATAAAACAATACTAACTTTAACAAAATAACAACCAAAAAACAAACAAACTAAGCAATGTTGAATTCCTACACACATTCTCCCCACCCCCATGACTCACAATCTTTCACTCTATTCAGCTCAATAAAATGGCAAGTTGTGTCCTTTTTTGGTGCCTGGGATGTGCATGCCAGTGCCGGGCGGGGGCAAGGTGTGCAAGGCCAACAGAGCCCACTGTGCCCAGCCAGCCCTCACCACCAACACTGCTGGGCGCACATGCACAAGGCAAGGCACAGAAGGTTCACAGAGCCCGCGAGCCAGCTCAGCCCTGGCCACCGAAGCCAAGCGGGGATGCACTGTGCCCCTGCCCGCCTGTGCAAGGAAGAGCCTGGCCAGCCAATGTGGCCCTTAGCAGGCAAATCTTGCCCCACCCCACGCTGGCCAGGCAGCCACTCGGCGAGAGGGCAGGGATGCTGTGGTGAGGCCAGGCCAGCAGGGCGGGACAGGGATACCTGGGTGGTGGTGCCTGGCTCACGACCTCTAAAAATCGCATACCTGGAGCTCTGGCTCCTCTGCTCCTCCATGCTACATCCCTGCATTGAAATATACAGGCACACAATGCCCCTTCTAAAGGTTCCTTAGGCTGGAGGTGGGGCAGGACAGGAGAACCAAGGCCCCTGTGATGGCAAACAAAGTTTCTCTCCCCTCAAAGTTCTTCCTCTGGAATTAGCTCCCTTATGAGATGAAGCTTACTTTCCCCCAGTTATATTCACTGCATACTGTCTTGGTGGGTTTACATTTCTGAGCACAGCTCTGCACAAGATTAGCCATACAGTACTGCTTTTTTCCTTCTACAGACTGTCTCTCTTCATCACAAAACAGCTGGAAGCAATTAGTGCTACTCACCTGCCTCAGCTCCAGTGTTTCCTTTATAGCTTAAGTGTTTTCCAAATATGTAAACAGTTATGACTTCTGCAGTGATTTAATTACAGGAACTGAGAGTGATTGCCATCATATGTTACTTGCTTAGATTTGAAGGTGTGATATCTCTGCTGTGGGGAAAGAAAGGCAGAGGTCATCCATCACACTGGCCGTCCCTAGCGCCACCTTCCCTGTTTGGTGAATATTTTAAAGGTAGTGCAGTTAAATGGTCTTTGGAAAGAGTTACGACTCGGTGTTCTTCCTAGTTTTGTACTGAACTGTTATCATCACAGTTAAGTGGCAAAATAACTCAGGGATAAGGGAGATGTTTAAAAGACGGGCTTTTAAGTAGTTTTTAAGCTTTCCTCCTTTGGAGAGTCTTTCCAAATCGAGACCAGTCTGCCAAGGATGGTAAACACGCAAGGCAAGCCAACACATAAACTCTGCATGCATAAACTCCTGAGTTTCAGAGGATTTGGGGGTGTGGTGGGAGGGTGCTGGCCACCCTTAGGATGCTCATTATCACCAGGCACAAACGGAGAGGGCATTCAACAGTGGGGAAATATTGACTGCAGACAGCAACATGTCCTTCTGAGAAGCTAGTCTCCCATTACTTGTATTTTGATTGTTAAACCCCTAACAAGCCTCCAAGAAGCTCCAAGTCTCTTCCAGCTTCCTTTTGTAGCGAGGCTGGGTGCAAAATATATGATTGATGTGCATAAAATGTTATGTGGAGGTTTGCATTTGCAGAATATCTGTTTTGCAGAGATTTATAGGAAGCATGGAAGGTGCTTGTGCAGCTAAAGCTGCAAAAAGGGGGTGATGTCTGTTAATTGATGACTATTCATAGCAGTGACCAGAGGAGGAATGACTACAGGGAGGAGCGCAGAGAGAAGAAATGCCACGGTGCACCTGCAGCAGCACAAATGCACGTCTTCACTTGCCCCAGCTGCAGCAAAACATTGGTCTCCACAGCCACAGCAGGTGCTGCAACCTTCCAACAATTTGACTTCACTCCCCAAAGGTGCACTTCTCTATTGTCTCCCGAGACAGGCAGGTGCCAACCTAATTGACGACTCATCCCCAGGAGAATAGGTCTCTTTGGAATCAGAGGAGAATAGTTATTGGACCTATATTAACAAGTAAGAACCTAAAGAAAACTGGAGTGCATTGCTAGTTGCTGAAGGGCAATGTGTTGGTTTGTATTTATAACGCTTTTTTGTAACGTGCTTAAAGACAGTTTGCAGAAAAACTTTCTTGGTATGGATAGCTTATTGATTCATACTCTGCACAAAGTTTGTATCGGGGATTTCTGCTCAAATAACTCTAAGACTGGGGTCACCACTGCTCCTGTCTGCCACAGTGAAGGTGTATTTGATCTGGGGGTGAAGAGAGCTCAACCAGCCAGTGCTGCTGCCACTTCTGCCATTGCGCCAAACTCTTCCCCTGAGAGCACCGTATGGTTCCCCCCTCTGCTCCTTCCACGTAAATAGCAGCACCACCAAAGGCTCTGCCACATCATGTGTTTCACTACTGATGGGAAGATGCTCAGTGAGATTCCAACTCCTGATCTGCTTTGAAGGTTAAACAGCAAAAAGCAATGAATTTTAAAACATTTCAAAGTGTTTTGTTGTGTTTAGTGCTTAACGCCCCAAAATAACTACACAACTATTCAACCCATCTTTTCATTTTTAAGTACTGTACAAGGATTTCTTGGGCTCCATGATCACTGCAGATGGTGACAGCAGTCACAAAATTAAAAGATGCCTGCTTCTTGGGAGGAAAGCAATGACAAACCTAGACAGCATCTTAAAAAGCAGAGACATCACCTTGCCGACAAAGGTCTGTATAGTTAAAGCTATGGTTTTCCCAGTAGTAATGTGAGAGCTGGACCATAAAGAAGAATTGATGCTTTTGAATTATGGTGCTGGAGAGACTCTTGAGAGTCCCATGGACTGCAAAAAGATCAAACTTATCCATCCTTAAAGAAATCAGCCCTGAGTGCTCACTGGAAGGGCAGATCCTGAAGTTGAGGCTCCAGTACTTTGGCCACCTCATGAGAAGAGAAGACTCCCTAGAAAAGACCCTGATGTTGGGAAAGATGGAGGGCACAAGGAGAAGGGGACAGAGGATGAGATGGTTGGACAGTGTTCTCGAAGCGACTGGCATGAGTTTGGCCAAACTGCAGGAGGCAGTGAAAGATAGGCGTGCCTGGCGTGCTGTGGTCCATGGGGTCACGAGGAGTCGGCCACGACACAACAACAACAACAACAACAACAACAAGGATTTGTGTTTTTGGCATGTATCCAAAGGCCCATTTCATTGTGATAATAATAGTTGCACAGAATAAACAGAACCTGCAAAGTATTGCTGATGAATAATCACAAATTTAATGCCCCCCATGCTCCTTCAACATTTGCCCCACCCCTTCTGAGGAGCAAGGTTGTCATTGTAGACACCCCAAAGCCCAGACTGGTATAAAATATAACACTCACTTTGGAATACTCTCTGCATTTGTGAAAACTGCATGAGCAGCTCAAGCAGCATGTAGCTTCCCTCCCCTCCCACCATCTCATGGCCTTGTTATCAGTGCGCGGATTATCATTCACCAACATGGAGCTTTGCACTGGTGTCTCTAAATTGGTTCCAATTCACAGCCAGATGCGGCTTTTGACAAATTGGCAAGCCCCAACGCAAAGGATACTTTGGACCGAAAGATAATGCACAACAAGTCTAGAAGCTTAAGATGAGCTGAGTTATGCATCTCTACACAAGAGCCAAAAATAATGTTTTTCAAGGTTCTTGATCTAAGCTTCCTAACAAGTATAAATTGGTGAATGCTAATTAGTAATTACAGCATTTGGTCCTCCTTTCATGTGTTTTAGACTAAAAGGCTGCCTTATTTATATATTTTAAAGAACTGTAACACAGTAGTTGCACACCTGCTAGAGACCTCATCCCTTGCTACTCGGGGGGGGGGGGGAATTAATTACATTTCCTGCCAATTAGAGTGAAAGCTCTTTTAGATTTTGGCATCCTTTTCAGTCATATTCTTTACTCATTATCTCAATATGGCTTGTTATGTCCACCGTGTTGAATCTCTTCTCATTCTGCTGTGGTTTTATATCAAGTTGGAATGATGATCAGATCCTGATTTTTATGAAGACCTGTGGAGGCCATAGAGTGCCAACAAAGAGCAGGAAAGACTGTGGGCTTATGTAATTGTCATCCCCTGGGAACTGAAGTTCTGTACAGTACATGTCTGTACAATAATCATTTGTATACTCAGTCACAATTTCCATGACTCTTTAGGTAATTTCTGACAGTTTAGATGCCATTAAAACTCATCCCTTTGTAGTGCAGATATGGCCTTACGAACACATTTCCACACCTACATTGCAGCCTATGCTGCATAATGTGAGGTTCAGTGCATATCACGGTCCAATGCACAACATAATAAGGAAACACATCTAATCTACACATGTGGTTTGTGGTTTAACACAGACCACCCATGAAAGACACTCCAACATACAGGATAAAGTATATGCTCTCAAACCATAAACAGAGAGCCAGTGTGGTGTAGTGGTGTAGTGGTTAAGAGCGGTGGACTCGTAATCTGGTGAACCAGGTTCGCTTCCCTGCTCCTCCACATGCAGCTGCTGGGTGACCTTGGGCTAGTCACACTTCTCTGAAGTCTCTCACTCACCTCACAGAGTGTTTGTTGTGGGGGAGGAAGGGAAAGGAGAATGTTAGCCGCTTTGAGACTCCTTCGGGTAGTGAAAAGCGGGATATCAAATCCAAACTCTTCTTCTTCTTCAGAGTGGTCATTCTATGATTAAGATCTTGCAGAACTGAGATACAGGCTAGGACTTGATGTAGACTGAACTGAGATCAACAGGAAGTTAATTGGAAGCATCGAGTCAGAATAGGCAAGCAGATCAAAGCCAAAGCAGAGGTCAAATCCAACATGTCCAGAGATAAAGAGCAGGACGCAGGCAGAGGCCACAACTGTTGGCCAGTCTATTGGAAGCCTCTTCCGACTCTTTTCGTAGGGCTGCAGGAAAGCTGGGATCATCTTGGGAAAAGGGTCCTGCTTTTAATGAAAGGGCTGGTGCCATGCTGTTTTTATTGTCTGTATGTTTTTAATAGAATTTATATGTGTATAGTTTTAACGCTATTAATGTTTAATCTAAAAGGAAAAGTTCCCTCAACCCCCATGTTGTTTTTAGCTCTTCTTATTTTATCTGCAAACCACATTGAGTCCCTGTCAGGGAAAACAGTGGGTTAGAAATAAATACTATTATGAGTTCGGAGTGTTGAGCTGCATGCCAGACCTTTCTAATCACTGGATTCAACAAGTGTTAAAAGCTAATAAAGCTTTCTAAAATCAGGAACAGCCGGGCTAGCTTCCTGGTGAGGTGATGAGGGATTAAGGGTTTGGTGCGAGTGGCAAGTGGGTGGGACCCCTCCAAGCGGATGGGACCCCTCCAAGCGGGTGGGACCCCTCCCGGGACCCCTCCCTCAACAGACAAAGCCAGAACTGAGAGCAGAATTTGCCGTGATGTCGGCCAGATGTAAAGCAGCAAGCTGGGGGGAGAGAGCAGAATTTGCAGTGATGTCGGCCAGATGTAAAGCAGCAAGCTGGGGGGAGACAGAGAGACGCAGCAGTGTTTGAGGTCTGCTTGAATCCAAGGCTGCGGCTATGGCAGAAGCAAGACCCTTTGGGGGTGTTAATGCTGTGAGCCCCTCCTTTGCAGGTTCAGGGGTAAATCAAGCCATGTATCCTAAAGACACCACACTCTCTGCTATGTCTCATTCCAAGGAAACACAAACCATGGGGAAGTACCTGGAACCTCTGGACTCTCGCTCAGCAATTGGAATGCTTTGCCATGGTACTAATAGTAGCCTACTTCCAACAACATCCTTCAAGCATGGAAAGAGCCCAAAATCAGCTATGGTCGATTCTTGACTCGAGGCAAAGGAAGCATACCCTCCAACATTCCTCAGATGAAAATAGAGATGTTTCCAGAGTGGCTGGGGAGACCCGGCCAGATGGGCGGGGTATAAATAATAAATTTTTATTATTATAAATTATTATTTCTTGCTCCCCCCACAACTGACCCACCTCAAACCTCCATTTTTGTAGCCCCGCCCCCCACACCCAAAGAGCATTTCTTAACAGAAGAAGGGTGAGTGCTGCCACCCCCACACCAACAAAGGACCCACACCAACCACCATCCTAACAAAACCCTCAACCCCGATTTTATATTATTTTATTCTTTGGTAGAATTACAAAAAGAAACACTTTAAAATAAAAATAAAAATATCAAGACACCTTGCACTCCACTCTGCTCCCCCTTTCTTCCCACCGGGGGGGGGGCGCTGCCCTCTGCCTGCCCCCAGAGCCAGCATGTCGCGTGGGACTGGGCCTTGGCAGCAACAGCCTCTCCTCCTCCTTCTTCCCCTGCTCTCCAGCAGCCGCCACAATCTGCCCAAGGGAGGTGGCTGGCAGCCCTGCCATGGAGAGGCAACAGGATGCTCTCAAGACAAGGGCTAAGCAGAGAAGGCACTGGCAGGGGAAATAAGGGCATTCCCTGCTGCACATTCACGTTTTCCATGAAACAACCACCCGAGATTCACACATGTATCAAACCATCTCTGCCCCCAAAATATGGGAAGCAGGCAAATGTGCAGGGTTGAGGAGGGCCATTCAGAATCGAATCAAGTTATGGAAAGACTTGGAGTAGGGGAAAGGGGAGAAAATGCAGAAGTCTAAGAAAAAGGCAGGCAGGTACAACAATCCTCTATGATAGGAGTCTTGGGGGCCCACTTAATGATTTATCTGCCCGTTGTAGCAATTGTAATTTGCTGTGTGATTTTTAATTGTATTTTTACAGACATGCCACAGGCCCCCTGAATGATGCTCAGGGCTTTTTTCAGCCAGAACTCACCAGAATTCAGTTCCGGCACCTCTCAGGTGGGTGCCATTGCCATTCCAAGAGAATGAGGGAGGTGTTCTGGCACCTCTTCTTCTAGAAAAATAGCACTGATGATGCTCAGGAACCACTGTAGGCAGCAGCTTTGGAATCCCTTCTATATGAGACACAGGGAACTTGCTCCAAGCCAAATTGATGGCAACTTTTCCTGTCTTCAGGGACTCCTGAGAAGAGGCTATGGCCAATGTGGTCATATTATTCCTCATAGTTCTTTCTTCAGGATGCTGCCATTGGGGTTGGGTCTCAAGTGTCAACATGCAAACATGCAATATTATGGACCAAGATGGAAGTTTGTCCTAATGAATTACAGGCCACAGTCACAAGGTTTGGAGGTTGGGTGTGGGAAAGAGCATAGTTTAGAAGGGAATAGATTTAGGCTCAACTAGCAATAAAGAAATAGGAGGCAGGAGAGATATTTATTTATTTTATTTTAAAATTTATACCCCAGTTTTTGAGAGACATCCTCCATGAAGAACCTTACAATAAAACCAGCTCCACGAAATAGTAAAATGTAAAATATTAATACAGTACAGACAAACAATAAACCAGCATAAAAAGTGGAGTACAGGAACAGAATATAACACCTAATACAGATCGTAAAAAGCAGCATTCCAAAAAATAAAAAACAAAATTAATATTTTGAACAAGTACTTGCTATTTTGGGTGGCTTGTTCTTTTCAGTGTTGCCTCCTAGCCTGACCTACCAAAATCCAAAGTTTACTATATTATTGTTATAACTTTTACTACTTCCTCAAAATCAGTGCATATACTGCATTTTTCTCCCAAGTCTGAAACCATGATATCATTCAAGGAATGTAACAGGCATAGCATGATGCATAACAAGGCCATTGCTTGCTGCCACTCACAGTGCTGCTAGTTGACCTACTCTTTGGCAAGGCAGCATGGATGACTTACTTCATTAAGCAAGGATGCTGAAGACTCGGCTCTCTAAGATATTTTGGCATATGATGTCACCATGGAGTTACTTAGATACTTGCCCAGAGGAGGAATAACAACTTGACAGGAGACATTCATAGAAGCAGACAGGTTAAATCTGTATTAGCCCTATTAGCCTGCTGAGGTGAATGAAATTTCAGCTCTCATCTTCTAACCTTAAACAGAATTGCTATAATGGAGGGTAACTATGAGCACTGCAAAAGAATTCATGCTGTGGAAGAGGGAAAGGGTGACATCAAACTTCTGGTGTTGGTCCTGTGCTTCTGGTTCCCTGTTTGTAAATCCAGGCATTTAAAGGGATAAAACTGTGTGCTATATGTGCTTAGAGCCCTGGTGCCTTTTTTTTTAAAAAAAGCCAATTTGAATGGGTATTTGAGAGGGATAAAGTGACAGAGAACTGATTTTATTACATTTATGACCACCCTTCCTCCAACGAGCTCAAAGTGGGGCACACGGTATCCATCTGAGAAAGTTTAGGATAAAAGACAGTGGCTGGCCCAAGAAAGGTGGAAGTAGTCATGGACCACCAGAAGAAAAAACTCTAAAATCCACAGTGGTTGGTACCAATGCAAATACATACCACGAAAGTGTGGAAGCTTTTGGGTGCTCCAGAATTCTTCATCAGGTAAAATGTTACACAGAAAAGGGGGTGATGAGTAAAATGATGATGATGATGATGATGATGATGATGCAACCATTAGTCTGATCAGAATGCAGATCTCCCACAGAATGTGTAGTTCCTGTTGTGATATTCCATTCCACCTTAACAGCAGACGTGAGGCTGTAGCATGTCACATGTCTGTGCTTCTGGGAACTTCTGGGAACTTCCATTTTGTAGCTAGTACTTTCTCTTTCTCTTTCGGACATGGAAGAGATTGCACGTGTTCATCTCTTTGTCCTGATGTTTGCTTAATAAAATGCTTGTTAACACCAGCCTCTGTCATGCCACTTCTGCTGTGCAATGGACTATATAGGCGTGCCTGGCTTCCTGGAGGCTAGGCCCCTGATTTCTGCTCCAGGGATTGGAACTCGACCGGCAGTTTGGCTGGCGGTGAGTGAGCCAACTGGGGCCTACCAGTTGCTCCGGTCTGCCTGGAAAATTACAACAGTTCCACCCTCATTTTGTTCAATATTTTGGTCATCTTCTATTTGCGTGTTCAGACCTTTTTAACCTCACCCCAAATAAATTCAGACAAGACTCAAATTTTAGTTTGGTTTTTGGCAGAATTTAGGCCCACAGAAAGTCTTGCTAGGTGTGCACAAAAGGGGCAACCAGGAGCAACCACCTTGCAGGCGAAATTCAAATGTCTCAGCAGGGACTGAATCTGCCTCAGATGCATGCACCAAAAGAGGAAGCTCTGGATCGTGTGCGTGGGCATTTATAGGTCCCTCGATCCGTTTAGCTTGCATCCCATTGGCCTAATTGAACCCTGTATCGAGGGACCTACTGATTGGGTGTTGTGGCTGTCAATCAAACCCACCCACAACACAGGGCTTGGTTGCCCGGTCTCACTGCAATATGTGCCCTCTTTAAGGGAGGACCCAATGTCTGTGGTGCTTGTTCCTAACTTTGTGTCACCGGGAAATTTCAATTACATCCTTCCTTCCTGAGAATTCAACTGAAGAAAATGCTAGAAGATGTGCCTAGATCAGGATGGGTGGGGAAGTGCCAGCCTGTGGGGTGAATGTGCTCCTTCAGGCCTCTTCAGCTGGCCCTCAGAACTGACCCCAGGCCAAACCCCTCCCTCTCAGTGGGGCACAAGCCCTACTCCACACCCACCACATTCTGACTAGATTGAGTCCTCCAGCTGTGACAATGCTTCCTGCTTGTCAACAATGGCCTATGCCGCCCCGTTATGGGTCACCTTAGCAAACCTTGTGCCCCTGTCGACACTGCAGAATCAATTTCTGCGACGCCTTCTAAAATTACCTCTGTGCGTAAGCAATGCATCCGTACACCTAGAACTTAAGATCCCGTCATTAGAAGTTGCTTTATGGAGGCGAGTCTTTAATTATTGGCTGACTATGGCATAGACTGCCCAACTATTATCTTATTCAATGCTTATGGTGAGACGAATTTATCAGCCTATGGTCAAATAAAATCCATGCTAAACTCCTGCTGTACGGAATCTCTCCGTCGGATGTATTGAATTTAGATCTCACCTCAGCCAAGAGAGTCATTAAACAAAGACTGGATGATGTTGAATTACAACATAACTGTATGACAACATAACTGTTTGACTGATGATGTTGAATTACAACATAACTGTATGAGGAGTTTGTTCTCCGTTGAACCTTGGTATTACTCCTATGCCTCAGATTCCATCATACCTGTCCTCTCTTTCTGTTGCGTCACATAGATTCGCATTCATCAAAGCAAGGTTCAATGTGTTTCCATCAAATGTACTGAGTCACAGGTTCTCTAAAGGCCAAGTTTCCGTTTTGTGTGCTTGCGACAATAAATCAATAGAATCCCTTTACCATATAATGTTAAACTGCCCTCTGTATACTGCAGCTCGGACTAGTATTCTGAATCCAATAATCTTGGAGATTGTTAATAAACCATCTGAATCTCATTTAGCACACATGATGCAAGATAATGACCTGCACAGAACACCGCAGGTAGCAAGATTTCTGATTTCAGTTCTCTCGTATAAGAGACGAGCTGGAACGTTACACGATTATTGATATTTTAACGTATTATTTTAATTATTTCCTGAAATTGTAATAGTGATATATTTAAAGATTGTGCCCCTTAACTGTGGTGGTGCTCTATAGTTATTTTATCTATGTACCAGAAACGCGTATCCGTATTTGTATGTTTTATGGTTGTTATGTACTATTTTTATTTCTGTGGGCTCACAGCCGAAATAAAGAACTATCTATCTATCTTCCTGCTTGCATGGATGGAGAGAGGCGTGTGCATTGTGTGTGTTTAAAAACCTCTGGCTCTTCTGTGTCTGGAATGTAGTCTATGGTCCGAAGAGTCACGTTGGTTGCTTGGCCTGCTCTGGCTTCTGGCCCAGACCACCACTAGCCTGATGACCCTGTAAGGTTGGCAATGATGGACAGTGTCCCTCGGCAGGAAAAGGATTTTCTATCCCTGACCACCCGGTTGCCGTCTTGACCGTCCGGCAAACCATTTAAGCATCTTCTTAAAGGAGTGCCATTTGCTTGAGTGGGCACATATTCATTAGTTAGCACGTGTGTTCATCTGCCATTGACAGATACAAATGTTCTGTTTATGACCATGAGTGAAAATCAATACATAAAATAAGTATTAGCAAATGTATGAAAAAAGTTTAAAGCTGTCAGATGACATAAGTATAACACAGTGTATTCTACTGTGAAGGATAACAAGAGAAATTATGCATTTTTGTTGTGCAATCCACAATTTTGGCATTACATTGTGGGATTTGTTCTTCCTTTCAAATGTTTGATTTGTTTACAGGAAATGTTATTGGCTCTCAGACCAAATTTTTCTTCGCATCTGGGAAGCAAGGTAAACATGCAATCCACAATTCTGGCACTCCGTTAATGGATTTGTTCTTCCTTTCAAATGTTCTTATTTGTTTATAGGAAATGTTGTTGGCTCTCAGACCAAATTTCATGTTCTGAAAAGCATCCAGCGGAAGACAGAGGAAATTAGAAAAGAAAAAAAGAAAAAGCTTTAGGAAATAAAAGCTGAGAGGAAAAGCTGAGAGGCAGTGTGTGGCACAGCAGGCTAGTATTGAAAAGTCCAAATCAGGGGGGGGGGGGAAATCTTCCAGAGATTACATATGTGGTTTAACTGTATCTCAGATGACTCTGAAATGAAGGAAGGCGGAGATTGGACAAATAAGTTTTTTCGTTGTCCCTTCGCTCTCTTTTGCTGATTGGCTGCAACCATTTTAGGAAGAAACCGTGGTGTGAGATCATGGATTAGAAATGTTCCCATAGGAACATTGCATAAGGAGCAGAAATCGTCCACACCTTATGCAAACACTCACCTAATGAACTATTTTCTGGGAACAAATTGCGCTCAGAAACTGGGACCTGCATGTACAGGCTTGTGTACATGCCAGAGTGTTAATGGGTGTGTGTGTGTGTGTGTGTGTGTGTGTGTGTGTGTGTGATACAGATCTTTTTTTCTGTGTGTGCTTTTGAGCTCTTTCTAAGTGTTTTCCTTCCACACTGGTGAGTGGTGCTTGACAAGAGATATTCACATGTGAATCACTATGTGTTGTTGCACTCTGCTCAACCACCATTGGCCGGCCTTCCCTGACTTGCATTGTGGACATGCACAAAGATATTGGTTTACCCCTGCACAGATAATAATTTTTATTTTTGAGATGCAGATTTTCCAATATACCAAACTTGTGAAAACAGCATTTAATAAGTACATGTGTGTCACACATGGCCTCAGCAGCAGCAGCAGCAGCAGCAGCAGCCTACTCAGAGGTGGAAGCAGTAGATGGGGTGATAGATGGCACCCAGCAAAATGTCACCACACACATTTCAAACACACACACACACACACATACACACCTGGGAAACAGAAAATTATGTGCTGGTGTTTTCCCACATCTTTATTTTCTTCCCTTTCTGCTTTTTCTGAAGAGCAGGGAAATCTGAATTCAATGAGGGCAGAGAGGTGTGATATTTTTATTGCTGTTGTTATTATTATTATTATTATTATTATTATTATTATTATTATTACTATATTTCTACCCTGCCCATCTGGCTGGGTTTCCCCAGCCATTCTGGGTGGCTTACAACATATCTAAAAACATAATAAAAACAGCAATCCTTAAAAACTTCCCTAAACAGGGCTACCTTCAGAGGTCTTATGAAAGTCAGATAGTTGTTTCTTTCCTTGACATCTGATCAGAGGGTGTTCCACAGGGCGGGTGCCACTATCGAGAGGACCTTCTTTGGCAATGAGAACCATTGTGGCGAAAATAACTAAGATCTCAGCCATGGTCTTTTTCTAATTGCTACAATCGTCAGTAAGAAGAAGAAAAGGGCACAGTTCAGACTGCTTTAAAAACCAGACTGGAGTAGAGAGTGCTTTGCACTCACGTTCTGCTTGGGGAGAACAGGAATTCTGGACTAGATGGCCTTTGGTCTGATTCAGCAGGGCTCTTACGTATGTTAGTCTACATCTTTTTTTAACCTGAATCTAGAGCTGCCTGTGAGGAAAACGGAGTCACTAATACTCCGACTGTGGTTCCCACTGTTCTTTCAGCAAAAACAGACGTAAACCTCCAGTTTCACAAAAGAAGACTTGGCTCTAGGTTACCTCAGGGCACTTTATCTAAAGCCTCTTACCACCTTACCACCAGTGGGGATCTCCCTCTCATGGATCCCTACTACTCCAGTTAGCCTCTCCCTCAGGCAACTTTGTGGCTTTCTTGGCTTCACTGACTAGCCCTTTGTATCTCAGAAGTATTTTTGAACTAGCTTCCATTCCTGTCCCCAGGGAAGCTTGGTTCTCTTCCTAGTCACACAACTGGAAGAATTGACACACTGCTGGAGCCAATTGACGTGTAAGCACATTAAACTTTATTTATTAACCTGAGAACATGGATTTCTCTGGTATCTTAAAGCGCATTACTTTCTTTACGAGACAGAGACTTGATAACGCATTCCATCCCTCCTAAGCTAACCTCCCACTTCTCCACTAACTTCCTCTCCACCTTCCCAACTGTCTTCTTCCCCCCAACTGACACCTCTTTTGTCTTCCAACACAATCTAGTTCCGCCTCCCAAAGAGCACCTGCCAATCGTTGGAGGGATATTTTTAACCCCCAATGTACCGAAATCCTCAGCAAACACTAATCCACCGCACTGCCCAGACGACAAGACCCCCAGCCTCACTGATCTGGTCCAAAGGAGAAAGCAGAGCAAGACATTTCCCAGCAGCTTGGCTACAGGAGTTGCCAGAAGGAGGCATATCAGATGCCATCCAAGCACCTTAGGGACTCTACTCCGGTGACCTCATTTGAACTTTGGCATGTGCCAATCACCTGACATCCTGATGTCACATGGCCCCCACCCACCTATTGGCTTGCAGATATTGGGGGAATTAAGGATCTGGTCTGTCTCCCCACCCTAGGGTTAGAGGTTCATATCATATAAGAGGTAAAGGTAGCAAGTTCCTTGGGGGAAAGTGCAGATGTGGTAAAGGTAAAGAAGGTCCAGTCGCGGACGACTCTGGGGTTGCGGTGCTCATCTTACTTTACAGGCCGAGGGAACCGGCGTTTGTCCGCAGACAGCTTCCGGGTCATGTGGCCAGTATGACTAAGCCACTTCTGGCACAGAAACGCTGTTTACCTTCCACCAGAGCAGTACCTATTTATCTACTTGCACTTTGATGTGCTTTCGAACTGCTAGGTGGGCAGGAGCTGGTGTGGTAAGAATGTCTATTTTTTTTAAAAAAATGGCCACATGCACAGATAAGCAATTGCCTGTGTGCCTGCCCACAGAGAACCTCACGGAGGGTGCAAATGCATTCCCCTCAAGCACACCCACTAGCATTGAATGGGAAACATTGAAAACTGGGCTTAAGATCTATCATAATATGAATCAACATACATTTTTGATTTAGATCCCTTTGGAGGAACAGCATACCAGTCCACATTCAAAGTTCCTTGCAAGACATTATTGACATGTACTTTTAAATTTCCTTTAAAAATTAATCTACTATGATCCTTAACTGTTTCTCATGACAAATGCCCAGTTATTTTCTCATTCTTATTTTACCTTTATAGAATACCCACACTACAGAAGCCATGAAACCATATGAAAAGAATTAACATCAGGCTGGGTGCTGTGATTGAATGTCTGGAGAGGTGATTTAAGTGCAATGAAGTTGACTTTGGTCAGACAGGAAGATGATTTGCTGAAGAAACTGCTGCATCTGATTTAAAGTATTCCCACAGACTCCATCCTAGTTCCAAGATGACTGCTCTAAAGCATTTATTATTTTGGAAAAGAAGATCAATAGCTGTCTACTAGAAACAACAAAGTGCTCAGTTCAGAGTTATGTATTTCAGCTTGACCAGTTAAAGGATACAACAAAAGGATATTCAACCATCAGAAGAAAAAGTCCATTGGAGCTATTATTTCTTCAGAAATATTTCCTGCCACATGAACTCTCATGCACACTGAGATCTTCTGGAGAGGTCATTCTATATGCTTTAGCCATTTGAAAATGTACTTAGTAGCTATCTGTAGCACACAGTCTTTTCAGTGGTCGCTCCAAAACTCCAAAACCACGTGTGTCCATCTCTTTCATCCCTGAGTCTCTTGGGTTTGCTGATCAGGTCGGCGGTTCAAATCCCCGTGATGGGGTGAGCTCCCGTTGCTCTGTCCCATCTCCTGCCAACCTAGCAGTTCGGAAGCACACCAGTGCAAGTAGATAAATAGGCACCACTGTGGCGGGATGGTAAATGGCGTTTCTGTGTGCTCTGGCACTCATCACAGTATTCCATTGCACCAGAAGCACTTTAGTCCTGCTGTCCACATGACCCAGAAAGCTGTCTGTGGACAAACGGCAGCTCCCTCAGCCTGAAAAGCAAGATGAGCGCCACAACCCCATAGTCGCCTTTCAGTGGACTTAACCATCCAGGGGTCCTTTACCTTTTTTTCTTTTTTCTTTTTGCTGGTTCATAAAATCATAGATCCTGAGAAAGTGGGGGGGGGGGACAATGTAGGGTGAGTCATCCTGAGAGAATGTATTTGAGTGATGACTCTGGGAGGTCAAAAGGTGGACTTATGCTTCAAAATAGCCAATCAAATCAATCAAACTTTATTATGGTCAAAGACCAGACAGCAAAGTTAACATATGCCACACCTGCATGAAGTGGATATAATTAAAAATTCCCAATAAACTTATTTACATTAAATCATCTAAAATCTGTATTCCGGAGATTAAAATCAGTACTCATTCGCTGACCATCATTGTCACTGCAGCCAGTCTTGTCCTCATTGCCATAAATCAGAACTTCACAACAGGTCTGATGATATCCAGATCTTTATCGGCAAGAAGGTATTTAACATAAGTTTCCTCTGAGTGGCTAGGTAATTTCCTTAATAACAGTAAAATTAGCTCTCTTCGGGGATCACAATACAATGGGCAGTATAGAAGAACGTGCCCAATGGATTTAATCTCATTAGAGTTGCATGGGCATAATCTTTGTTCAACTTGGATGTCATGATATCTGCCCTCAAGTAGTGCTGAAGGGAGAACACTGAAACGGGCTCTGGAAAATTCCCAACGATGTTTAGGGTTACCCAGTGCACTTAAGTAATTTGCTGGATGGGATCTTTAAGGTTTGTATAGAGATTTATAGATTTTAGAAAATCGGTTCAAATCATTTTGGAATTCTATGTCCCAGATTCATTCTTTAATTATATTTCTGGCCCTTCCCATTTCCAGACTTAAAAGATATTCAGGAGAAAGGCCATAAAAGGACAGCCAATCAAATGTAGGGTTTAATTTTTGGAAATAAATAAAACAAACCAGGTATGGGTTATTAGGTCAACTCACAGGAGGATTTCTCTAGCAGTATTGCAAGGTTCAGATGCTTCAAGGCAGTACAGGACCAGAACAACGTAAGACACCTTTTCTGGTTCAGTCTTGCCCAACTGGATTTGAGCCTGAAAGACCAAGGAAAGCATGTGCATTGTAAACAAGCACAATTTGTTACATAGGACAACATCATTTCTGGTCACAGGGCATGCCTGTTAAGGCATCAGCCTTAGTTCCTGATTTACTCCCCAGCTTTGAGGAGCTTGTGCCAACATGGGATAACAACTCTAATCTTAAACCAGCTGGCTTTAAACAGTTGAATGCCTTGTAATGGCCATGCTGTGAGTTTCCCCATCTCTGCTCAACATGGTGTGATATAACATAGTGACTTGCAGTAGATTTTACTGAGGGCAGAACTGGACACTGGGATGCCCTTTCCAGTGGAAACTCTGTATCTTTTTAATTTCTAAATTTTAAAAGGACATTTAGAGCACAGCCATATGCATGGCTACTCAGAAGTAAGCCCCACTGTGATCACTGCGGCTCATGCCCAAGTCATCTGTGATTTAAGGCTGCCACATTGCAGAAACCCTAAAATGTTGTTTTCTTAATTTTGGGTGCAGAAAAATAGGGGTCATGGTGATGTCTTATACATGGAAAAATACGGTATTTACTTGGAGTATTTATTCCCTGACTACCAACCAGAGTTATTGAGGCAGCTTACAAGATGGTTGCACACCACCCCCATCTCCGAGTGGCCCGAAATTCCAGGGCTCCAGGTGAATACCCAGGGTCTGTGTTTGCTTTTGGAAATGAAGCACAGCAGAGACTGTAGCTTATTTACACATATATACAACCTGAGCCTATGACGGAGGGGTTCACAGCATCAACACCCCAAAAGTGTGTTGTTTCTCCCATAGCCACAGCCTTGGATTCCAGCAGAAATCAAACAGGGTGCTCTGCCTCTCTGGCTTTTAAACCAACGGCTTTTTGTATCCAGCTTCTAGCTCTCATTCCACACACACCAAATCTGCCCTCAAATATTCAGGCTTTGTCTTCCTAGCCATCGGAGATTTGGAGGAGGGGCCCCATGCATTTGTTATCTGGCCCAGAGCCCCCTCTATTTCATTTTCTTAATGGCCCACAACCCCAAGCAATTACCTCATCAGGAAACTAGCCTGGCTCATATATTTTAACACATGCTGAGTCCAGGGGCTAAAAGGTCTGTGTTCTGCCAAGGGGCAGGGTTCTTTTTGGGATCTGGATCCAATGAAACACACAAATGGAAGAAGAACAAATATGCTTTTATTTCTCAACAGCAGACAAATGTAACATACCTGATAAAAGCCCAAGCACAATCTCCCCTTCTGCCGCCCGGGGCCCCAAAGGAGCGGCGAGAGAGACCCCTCACGCCAGGAAACCCACAGCACCCGGTACCTGGTCTGTGGCGAAGCCCAATCTGTCCCCTCCATTCCTTCGTTTATATAGTTAACTTAAGTTTGATTGTTTCCACCTGGCTATCAGGTACCATTCCCGAATGGTCAGGGAGTCAGGCACCTGGGTGTGGTTTGGCTAAGGCCATAAGCAGCTGAAGGTGTTCTCAACTAATTGTATCTTCCTCACCAGCAACTTTACTTTGCTAATTTCGAGACTGAGGATGGAAAAGGGAGGAGGATATGCAACCTGACTCCTCGTGATTACAAAGATCTTCCGCGAGTTTCCACTACACTCCACCCCTTGACATATCCTATTTCCTTTTCATCCTCGGTGTCATTTGATTGAGTATAGTCCACATAGGTTGCACCTTTGCATACAGCTGCTTAATTTTAACAAACAAAAAACAAGTGAGGATCATGGAAATCATGACTATCTATATGATCCCCCCTCAATCTGTCCTCTGGAATCTTTATCCCGCCAACTCCCCTGCGTTATCCATTGTATTCCATGTAATGGACCATGACAGTGTAAAATTATCATATGTCCATGGGATGGAGAAGTACAGTCGTTTGCCAGACATCCATGTCCCTTGTCCAGTCACATTCATACATCTGCCATGGATGCCGGGGAGCCATCGCCTTTGAGACAGAGCTGGTTGTTCACACAGCAGCGTAGTCGTGTTCAACGCAGGAGGATTCGATTGATCATAGATGTGCACACAGAGGCAGACTATTACCCACCACCACCAATTCATGGTGTCCTAGAAGCATATAATAAGAAAAATATTATTATGGCGTATTACAAAGAAATAGGAGAGTCATTCTCGCCGCTTCAGCTTGGCTACATCTAAACATATGGGTGCAGTAGCATTTGCCAAGAGCACCCAGTAAGTGGCCCCAGGTCCCTTACTAATAATCTCTCCAGGTCTGTTTGGCTGATCGGGGTATACCACCCATACCTTCTGTCCAGAGGTGAGAGTGGTATCTGTAGATCCAAACTCTCCTCTCCTTCTGACAGTAGACGGAGGTGGACCTGGTGCTTCCTGAATATCGGGTACACTGATACGCTCACAAATTAGTTGCGCTATTCATTGTCCTGTTAGCAGAGATGCATCTTGGGTGCTGACATTATGAAGGAGCACCTTTATTTCTCCTTGGTAGTCAGCGTTCACCACCCCTCCTAAAACCTGCAAGCCTTTTAAAGCTAGGCTGGATCGAGGTGCGATGCGCCCATAGGTTCCATGGGGAACGGTGACCCCGATCCCCAAGGGTACTAGTACCTGCCCTCCGGCTGGTACCACCACATCCTTAGGGGTTATGAGGTCAGCCCCAGCACTATCGGGCGTCGCTCGGAGGGGTGGCTGGCCATAAGGTTGGAGTTTCCAGACCTTTAGGTGCTCCACTGGTGCTGGCGCTGGCAAACTTATCATTCGTTGCAATGGTGTTTGGCCAGCGCATATTGGACGGCTATTTAGTTCAAATTCCGCCTGATCTAGAACTTTACCCCACCCCTTCAGGGTATGGGTGGGGGTCAACTGTTTAAGCTTTTGCTTCAGTAACCCATTTAGCCGTTCTACCAACCCAGAAGCCTGTGGGTGGTGAGGAATATGATATATCCACTGGATATTCCATTCATTTGCCCAATCTTTTACCTCTCCCCCTGCAAAATGACTCCCATTGTCACTCTGTACCTGAAGGGGCGCTCCATACCTCCGTATTAACATCTCCAACCCCTTTATGGTGTTCTGCTGGTTCGCTCGTGCGCAGGGGTAAGTCAAAAGATACCCTGAAAAGGTGTCTACCATGGTTAATACATACTGCCAACGTCCACATTTGGGTAAGGGTCCTATATAATCAATCTGCCATATTTGCCCAGGACCACTTCCCCGATGTAATTTTCCCATGGGTGTCTTAGACAGAGGCATCTGTCTCACCTGGGAGCACACTTGACAATTAGCAACCACTGTGGCAGCGGCACTCACTGAACATGGAATGCCTCTCTTGATGGCCCATTCTTTGGTGGCTTTGGCCCCCAGATGCCCTGCCTTGACATGCACCCAGCGTGCTAATACCAATAACTTGGACCAATAAATGGTTAAGGGAATGTGTGGGTGCGGGTCCCCAGGGATAGCCGTCTTTATTGGCCTCACCGCTGGAGCCCTGCCACACCCCTTTTTGGTAGGTTGGGGTATTTCCCACCTATGTTCTGACAAAGAGGGGTACAGTGACTCTGGGGGTGGGGCAGTCGGCGTAACCGTGCCCCTGACCCGGGGGCCAGTACCCTCCTTTTTAATTTTCCTTGCACATTTTTGCTTCCACAATTTGTACATTTCTGCAGTGGGAATGCCATCTATATCTTCCTTGCGAACCCCTGCTTCCAATAATTCCAAAAACATTTGCTTCCTCATCACCTTAGGGGTGGAGGATGTTTTATCTGCCCCAGTAAAGGACTTCTTATCAGTCCCTAATTTTCCCTTCTCCTGTGCTATTCGGGCGCGGGGTTTATGGATATTTTCTCCCTGCACCTCCCCTAATTGTCCTATCAAGAGAACAACTTCACCAATAGGTCTCCCTTGGGCGGAGCCCAGCAATGCTAACAATGGGCCACGCATATGTGAAGGTGCGCCCTTTAACAGCCGCGCCCTCATGCCGGCAGTGAGACGCTGACTCTCTGGTCCCTGGAACCCTTGCTGATAGATCCCAGCCTGCAAAGCCATGCCACGCAACTGTTCTATGGCTTCCTCAATGGTTTGCCAGGGGCCTGGCTGTTCTTCCCAATCCATTGGGGCAGGGTATCTGGCGTATACAGCCTCTACACACCACTGAAATAGGGAACCTGTTGCACCCAAATTAGGCATGCGCAAAAACTGATTAACCAATGTATCACGAGATAGGGTTCCCAATTTTACCAACTCCTCCCCCGTCAAGTAAAGACTGGTAGTTCCCTGGTCCCACAACCTAACCAGCCATTGGCTCAACCCCTCCCCGGGTTTTTGCCTGTTTGTCTTTGCCATTTCCGCCAACTCCTGCTGAGTGTAATCCCGTACTATCCGGGTGGCCTGGGCTGCCTGTGGGTTACCTGGCGGCCCCTTACTCTTGTTGGTCACTAGAGGACGTGCCTCAGCAACCCATTCCTCTTCATTCCCCTCATCTTCTCCCTCCGTCCATTCTGACTCCTCATCACTAGAATCCCAAATGTCCCCACTCCATGTCTTGGGGTCCCATTCCCGGGAAGCAATGAGGGCTCTAACCTTCCGAGGGTTAGGGATACACTTCTTTCTTACCCGCTTTGGGTGTTTCATTTTAGCGAAGCGAATAGCCATAGTGGCAGCCCGCTCCTTAGCCAGTTCTTCCCTCCCCCGAGCACTTTCTAGCACCTCCTTAAGAATTGCCTGCTGGTCCTTTAAAGCAGCGATCTTCCTCTAATTGCTGCCGTACCTTCCTCTGAGAGGCTTCTAATTGCTCCCAAACACTCCGGAGCGCAGTGAGTAAGACCCATCCAAGCCCCCCCACTGTCTTCTGCCCCGCACCTTTCTCTATCCCCATTAGCTGCAAACACTTAGACACAGCCATAGGGGTAGCACCTCCAAACCCAGCCATCTCAGCATCCCATGACACTGGTGGGGTCAACTGGTTCAAAATTTGAGCCACTGGCGCCCAAGCACTAGTGCTGGACCAACCAGGGATGTGGCTCTGGCCATCCTCCTGCCTAGGGCTTTTCTTCTTCCACCAGGGCATTGTCTCCAGATCCTGCTCACAGCGCCAAATGTTCTGCCAAGGGGCAGGGTTCTTTTTGGGATCTGGATCCAATGAAACACACAAATGGAAGAAGAACAAATATGCTTTTATTTCTCAACAGCAGACAAATGTAACATACCTGATAAAAGCCCAAGCACAATCTCCCCTTCTGCCGCCCGGGGCCCCAAAGGAGCGGCGAGAGAGACCCCTCACGCCAGGAAACCCACAGCACCCGGTACCTGGTCTGTGGCGAAGCCCAATCTGTCCCCTCCATTCCTTCGTTTATATAGTTAACTTAAGTTTGATTGTTTCCACCTGGCTATCAGGTACCATTCCCGAATGGTCAGGGAGTCAGGCACCTGGGTGTGGTTTGGCTAAGGCCATAAGCAGCTGAAGGTGTTCTCAACTAATTGTATCTTCCTCACCAGCAACTTTACTTTGCTAATTTCGAGACTGAGGATGGAAAAGGGAGGAGGATATGCAACCTGACTCCTCGTGATTACAAAGATCTTCCGCGAGTTTCCACTACAGTCTGGCACCCACAAACTCATACTACTATGTTTAAAATACATTACAACAGTGAAATGTTACTAGGGTGGGCCAAGCAAGTGTTAAGCTTTCCCCTAGTGCTCAGAAAGGACCAGCCTGCCCATGAGGTGGACTGAAGCAGCCACTTTGGGGAGTGGAATACTGAGCACCCCTGCGCTGGGGGGGGGGCGGGCTTCCAGTGAGATCTCCACGAGGTAATGCTGCCATAAGCGGCAGCAACAAACATGCGACCCCAGTAAGCAAAGCGGCAGCAGGGGCAGCCCCTTCCCGTTCTGCCGGAGGTGACAAAATGCAATGAGCCCCCCCCCCCGGTTCTCGGGTGTTCCAGCTGCTTCTCCGCTGCTGAGCCTCTTAGCCTAGGAATGGCTGATGAAGCAGCCAGGTGTGAATCCTTCAGAGGCCAGAGCTTTCCCCCTGGGTGGCCCAAGGCATTTTGCTGCTGTAGGCAAAACGACCCCCTCACCACAAATTCAGACCCCCACCTGCTCCCACCGCTGCACCGGCAGGGCCACCACAATGTAGCAGCAGCAGTGAAGGTGCGTGTGTGTGATGAGGGCAACGAGGCCATCCCCTCCAACATTTCTCAGATGAAAATAGGGACGCCCTATTCCATAATAATACAGGGCTGCCTTGAAATGTCTTCTAAAGGTTGTATAGTTACTTATCCCCTTGGCTCAGGGGTCACAAAACTCCATACCCTCCAATGAAAAGAGGGACATCCTACCATACCATAGCTGTCAACTTTTCCCTTTTCTTGCGAGAAATCCTATTTGGAATAAGGGAATTTCCCTTAAAAAGGGGAAAAGTTGACATCTATGTACCATACCCTCCAACATTTCCCTGATGGAAATAGGGATGTCCTAAGGAAAAGTGGGACATTCTGGGATCAAATCAGAAACTGGGATGGCTTCTGTAAATCCAGGAGTGTCCCTGGAAAATAGGGACACTGGGGGGTGGGGTCTGCAAGGCTGTGCTGGGAGGGGTTCAGATCCGTAATACATGGGCCACCCCTGTCTCTCACAGCCTCTGAATACATTTCCCCCATATATATGGGTAGCATGATTTAAACTGTGATTGTTTTCAAGCGGTGAGCTTTGAACAGGTAATAAAACAATTAAATTAATGGAGATTACATTGGAAAGAAAACCAAGACACTTAATTACACGTGCAAGGTGGGGTGGGGTGGGGAGGTGAAGTAGCAGCCTTCAAAGCAGCTGGCCAGGGCTATTCCTTTTAGGAATTGCTCCCCCCTCCATGAGAAGGGCTTGCTGCTGGGGGAGAAAAACTGCTTCTGCTGCTTCTCTTCCTTTCCACATGGCGCCTGAGCTTCAATGAGTGATGAAAGCTCTGCAGGCAGTGCTGGAAAGCTGCAGAATTTTGTTCCAGAAGAGATCAAACTCTCTCCTATTTTAAATGGTCCTGTGAAACAGATTGGACTTGCTTCTTTCTTTCTTTCTTTCTTTCTTTCTTTCTTTCTTATGCTAAGATCAGCTGGGTGTGAATAGAAGGTTAGCAACATTATTCCCATTGTACAGAGTGGAATCCAGAGCTCTTAGGAGATCTGAGTATGTACTAAAAGTTCCAAAGGGCCTATTCCAGTTTGTTTTACACGGGTTTCACCTTCTACCTCAAGCTTCCTGGTGTTCCTTCTTTTGCTCTGTGGTCCAGCATCATAGCCAGCCGCCTTCGCAAGGTGCAGCCACCACGGATCCAGGTGAGGCATAAAAGAAACGATGGGGTGGGGCAGGAACCCAGTGATTTTTTCATAACACAAATTTTATAAGCCTGTTGTCAAGCCCAAGCATATGTGTGTATTTTATTGTCTATGAATTATTTAATGCCAGAAAAGTATACGCAAAGTAAGACCAGTTATGTTTATGTTCAGAAGCTTTTCACTGCTTATAATGTTGAACACCTTCCGTCAAATAAATAATAACTTCCTTGAGTTATATTCCCTTCTTTAAACACCAGAGTAGCTAAAGAGAACTGCTGCTGCTTTTCCAAAATAACATAAGCATAAGAAGTGTAGTCTAAAAAAATCTTGGGTGGGTCACTGCTGATTTTGAAAACTTGAAATTGCATCCCTCAGAGTAAATCTGTATTAGCTGTTACTGTGAAATATGTCCTAGACCTAGAACATACCACAAATCTTTTGTGCACTTCAACCCAAGACAGGTTGCTCTCTTTTTTAAAGAAGAGATAAGCAAAATGCAGCTACAGGCTGACCTGCAGTGTCTGCCTGGGCATCTAGAGGGAAGGCCTTATCCTCATTTGCTCAGCCCATTGGAGACCCCTATACTGTATCTATAAATGCTGGGTGCCTTGCTCTTGACCACAATGCAGTGTATGATGGAGCAGGGAGGACAAGAGGCCTGGCTTTCATGGACTGGCTGGATGCAGAGGAGTGGTGGAGGCAGCAGCTGGGAAACCCAGGGGATTGGTGGTGGGATGATGGCGAGTGGTCAGAGGGAGAAGAGGGAGCAAGACCTACTGGGAAGAGTTGCTGTGATCACTGGACCTGTTTTGGTTTCTTTGAATAAAGAATTAACTTCATTGACACCGGGTGTTTTATTGCTGACCTGTCCTGACTCTGGCTTCTGACTCTGGGCCTAGGAAGACCCAATGATCCGGGCACGGTAAGGAGCCTGCAGCAGCAGAGTTTTAAAATAGCAGCTACACAAACTCCGAAGCTGCAGAGAGACAAGAAACATTTGGGAGTATCTGGCCACAACAACTTCTCCCCTACCCTCTTTTCGTTAGTTATATGAGCAGAATTACCTGATCTGACCTTGTGCAGTGTATGGGGCTTATCCACACTTACCTTTTGCCCCACTCTTTCCAGGCAGAGGTCTTCACTTTATTGCGCTGTGTCCGAGCAGGTGTTGTTGGTTTTTGCCTGAAGCTTTACCTGTGGAAACCAACTCTTTAAAGCTGAATTGGTGCAACCAGTCTGAGTTTTCTGTGGGTTGCTATTTGTTCCAACTGATAAAGGGTGCTTGGACACAGAGCTTTAAATCACAGACTGTGCCTTTAGAATGCAGAGGTCAGTGTGAATAAGCGATGTATCAATAAGCTTTCCACACCAAGAAGGAGGTCTATAGTTTTACTGCAAACTTGTTACAAAAAAGCATATTCCCAGAAGATGGAAGAAGCAACAAGGGGATCATCTGTCTTGGACTTGATCCTCACCAACACGGAGGAACTGATCAACAAAGTGGAAGCACTTGTAAACTTGGGAGGAAGTGATCGTGTCCTCCTGGGTTTCATGATACAGAGGCAAGGGGAAACTGAGTGTAGCCAGACATGTACTCCCTAGGTTAGTGTCCCAGTCCACAGATCCTTATACACAGTGCTTTTTTCTTAAAAAAAAAAATGTTTAGGGGAACTCTCATTTTCCTCCTCATATTGAAATACTGCCCCTCAATGAGGCCAAACTTAGATTCACAAAATGTTTTGGGGTATGCGTCCCCCTGCATCACCCCAGAAAAAACGCACTGCTTCTACACACAAAAAGCAACTGTACGGCTACAGCAGCAGTAGCTAAGATTGCGCCCTCCATATGTTGTTGGACTACAACTCTCAGAAAAGCTAAAGCACAGAATGAACTCAGGCTTGCTAGAGAGGTTAAAAGCAACAAAAAGGGCTTTTATGGGTACGTCCGTAGCAAAAGGAAGAACAAGGAAACAGTGGGGTCACTTAGAGGAGAAGATGGTGAAGAAGCTGGTAAAATGTGGGCTAGACAATGCTACCATTCAGTGGATTTGTAACTGGCTGACTGACCAAACCCAAAGGGTGCTCATCAATGGCTCCTCTTCATCCTGGAGAGAAGTGACTAGTGGGGTGCCACAGGGTTCTGTCTTGGGCCCAGTCTTATTCAACATCTTCATCAATGACTTGGATGATGGGCTTGAGGGCATCCTGATCAAGTTTGCAGATGACACCAAATTAGGAGGGGTGGCTAATACCCCAGAGGACAGGATCACACTTCAAAATGACCTTAACAGATTAGAGAACTGGGCCAAAGCAAACAAGATGAATTTTAACAGGGAGAAATGTAAAGTACTACACTTGGGCAAAAAAAATGAAAGGCACAAATACAGGATGGGTGACACCTGGCTTGAGAGCAGTACATGTGAAAAGGATCTAGGAGTCTTGGTAGACCATAAACTTGACATGAGTCAACAGTGTGATGCAGCAGCTAAAAAAGCCAATGCAATTCTGGGCTGCATCAATAGGAGTATAGCATCTAGATCAAGGGAAGTAATAGTACCACTGTATTCTGCTCTGGTCAGACCTCACCTGGAATACTGTGTCCAGTTCTGGGCACCACAGTTCAAGAAGGATACTGACAAGCTGGAACGTGTCCAGAGGAGGGCAACCAAAATGGTCAAAGGCCTGGAAACGATGCCTTATGAGGAACGGCTTAGGGAGCTGGGTATGTTTAGCCTGGAGAAGAGAAGGTTAAGGGGTGATATGATAGCCATGTTCAAATATATAAAAGGATGTCATATAGAGGAGGGAGAAAGGTTGTTTTCTGCTGCTCCAGAGAAGCGGACACGGGGCAATGGATTCAAACTACAAGAAAGAAGATTCCACCTAAACATTAGGAAGAACTTCCTGACAGTAAGAGCTGTTCGACAGTGGAATTTGCTGCCAAGGAGTGTGGTGGAGTCTCCTTCTTTGGAGGTCTTTAAGCAGAGGCTTGACAGCCATCTGTCAGGAATGCTTTGATGGTGTTTCCTGCTTGGCAGGGGGTTGGACTGGATGGCCCTTGTGGTCTCTTCCAACTCTATGATTCTATGATTCTCATCAACCCCAGTTACTGGTTATGGGGCTGAGGCTGATGGAAACTGAACTCCAGCAACATCCATAGAGCACCATGTTTGTCACTCCTGGGCTGTGTGACTGCTGTGCCCTCCCCTGCCAAGTAGATAGCTTGGTGGTGTGTTGGTGGTCTCCAAGGGTAGATTAAGATAGACTATATGGGGTTCAGTGCAAAACAGGATCGGGGAGGGGGGTTATTGGATTGTTGTTTTTATTTTGATTATATATTTTGTGGCTTTATATTTTGATTTTGTAATATAATAATAATAGGCTGTGGAATTTTAGTGAAAAGATAAAAGGAAAGGAAAAGTAGGCAACAAAGACAGAAGTCGTTGCACCTCTGATATACATGTCTAAAAGTTCTTATGTCATCTTCACTGGCACAGACTTGGCAGGGGAATGTACCAGGCTTAATTTGGACTTAGCGACAGAACTTGTTCCCAGGGTTCAGCACTGGAAATCAAAGCCAATAAAGAAAAATGCATTCCTGAGTATTTGCAAAGTGCCCTTCTCTCACCACTGAGGCAGTGCAATATGGAATTTTCACAGCGGCAAGGAAGGGGTACAAATTCACTGTAAAGAGAGAAAGCCTTGGACACATTTTATCTGTAATATTGACCAACTTGGTCTCCTGATTCCAGATTTAAAGTAATTTACTGCACAAGTCACTGTTGTGTTTACTCACATATCAAGTGGATTGTAAAGAGGATAGATGCATCATTAGCCAAAGCCATTTACAAATAAAGTAAGCAGGGAGTGGGAATCATTATTCACTATTTATGGCTGCATCCAGAGTGGGCCTGAGCTTTTCAAATTGGACTCATATAACAGTAACTCTCAATGGCAGATGCATATATTTTATCAAATAGGTAATTTCCAGGTTGGTCTGGATTTAGATGAGTGTAAGTAAAGATCAACTTATCAAGCAATATTAAACAGAAGCAGCAAGGCAGATTATCTGGAATGGGTGACTCAGCACCTTATCTTTATGAAACAAGTGTAGTGACTGAATCTTTTTGTAGGTGACTTTTGTAGGTGATTTCTTGTAAATCAGGTCCTTCCAATGTGTGACCCCTCAGGCACAACATACGGTAGTTAAGAAGCCGTGTATGGGTAGAGCTTGAGAAGTCTTCTCTTGAAGACCTGTCCATGACAGCAAAGTCAAGATGATACTCACATGTCCAACAGGCCACAATGGATGTCTGGTGTGTTGCCTTTGTGCAGAACACAGTTGTGTGGAACTAGCTTGGTGTGTCAACCTTTTGTGCAGTCACATTTGGAACACTGTTTCCTTGACTCAAAATTTGTATCACAGAGCTGGGAAAGGTACAGAAAAGGCAACTGAAAGTATCAAAGGGATTGGAGTACAGTGGTACCTCGGGTTACATACGCTTCAGGTAACAGACTCCACCAACCCAGAAATAACGCTTCAGGGTAAGAACTTTGCTTCAGGATAAGAACAGAAATCGTGCTCTGGCGGCGCAGCAGGAGGTCCCATTAGCTAAAGTGGTGCTTCAGGTTAAGAACAGTTTCAGGATAACAATGGACCTCCAGAACGAACTAAGTACGTAACCAGAGGTACCACTGTATCTCCTGTATTGTCTTTAGAGGCTCTTAATTTTAGGAAGGGAGAAGGCAACTTATAATGTGTTCTTATACATGTTTACTTTGAAGTAAATATACAGCCTTCACAGTGTCCCAAATAGGAGTGCAGTGACGGAAGGGATAAAGGCTGTCAGTTTGGAGAGAGAGGAGTGTTTCTCCTTCATAACACTGGCCAGCCAACAAAGCTGATTTGAAGTAAGTCCAGGACATTCAAAAGAACATGCCTTTTCATGCAATGCATAATTATGGAATTTATTGCCACAAGATGGGGCAATAGTCACCAGTTAAGAAAATATTAGGAAAATGTAGCTTTATAGATGCGTATGAGCCATGAGGTACAAACACCTGGAGACAGGGCCAGATTTGCAGAGGCTACACTGGGCATGTTAAAATGACACAATTTCATTTGTGCTGCTTCCCATGCACCCAGTTGTGGCATTGTGCTGGATGAATTGCATACTGGAGTGTGTAGCTAAAGCACAACCTCCAAGTTTCCCGATTTTCCAGGGACATTCCCAGAATTACAAAAGCCATGCCGGTTTCTGATTTGATCCCTGAATGTCCCTATTTCCTCTGCTAGTGCTGCTGTGGCCAAGCTTGGGGAGGAGGATCAGCCGGCGCTTGTCCCAAGGGGCTGTGGCTGAGAGGGAGCCTCCCGTTGCCTCTCCATTGTGGGATGTAAACACAGAGCAGTCAAACACAACACTCCTAGAGAGGACATGAAGGTAACTCAGTCCTCCAGGCTTAACTTCCTGTTTACCTGGACTGAGTTGCAGGAACCAGAAGTAGGTGTGGTCTTACCTGGGAGGAAGATCCCAAAGAAGACTGTCCATTTTGCCTCGTCCTTTGAAGAAGCAGGATGCTCTCTCAGCCTGCAGCTGAGAGAAGCAGAGGTGAAGGCTGTTCCCTTATGGAAGCAGCTTCACTGCATGTAAATACATTTATCTAAGTTTGTCTGCCTCTTTTTGCCTGTACTGTGACTCATGGATGTCTGTAAGTAAACTCTATTTTATATCTAATAATCAGTGCTGTTTTGTATCTTTACTTTTAAGAGGGAACAAGGGGAATATACCAGGAATATAGCTGGCTTAAGCAAGCCTATGCAAACGTTTTCTGCTGTGTTTTAAAAGGGAATGTAAACTCTGCTAAGTTTGGAGCTTGCTCACACAAGCTGGGATTGAGATATATAAATAATATATACTCATCCACACTCCTAAACATTCCCACATCCATGGATGCCGCTTCCAGCCTCCTCCCTTGGGCAGCTCATAGTGGCTGCTGGAGAGCAGGCGAGGAGGAGGAGAGGCTGCAGCTCTCCAGTCCCACTTGATGCGTCAGATCTGAGGGGCAGGGCCTCCCTGGAGAGGAAGAAAACGCAAGAGGAGAGGGGCACAAGGAGTCATGATTTCTTTACAAAATGCTTTGTGTATCTGCATCTAATTTTGCCCCTTTCTAAAATTTATTTATTGGTGTATTTTTCTTTTTGTAGATCTACCAAAGAATAAAATATAATAAAATTGGGATTAAGGGGTTTTCTCAGGGCGGTGGAAGGCGTGTGTGCTCTGTCCCTGTGGTGCGGGGGGCAGGGGCAGGACTTGCCCTCCTTCTGACAGGAAGGACTTGGAGGGGGGCACAAAAAATGGGGGGTCAAGGAAGGTTAGCTGGGGGTGAGTAATGTCCCTATTTTCATCTGAGGAATGTTGGAGGGCATGCTAAAGGCACAATAAGGAACTGGAAGGAATATGAAAGAAAGGCTATGATTGGAGTTTTGGGAAAGTGGAGTTCAGTATGAATTTCTTCTTGAATAATCCCAGCATGTCTTCCATATATTGCTGGATGCCCAGAAGCCTCTTGAATTACACAGGAGCGTTGTGAGGGTTGCCCATTGGGCAAGTGATTGGCTAGCATGAAAGCCAAGCCCAGGAAGTGTGCACTCAGCTTTCCAGGGTGGCAGCTGCTGCTTCTGGGTCTGAAACTGACCTTGGCCCAAGAATAGCCCTTGGAAATCTCCTTGCCACCCTTTGCAGTGGACCTGCTAAACGCACATCTCCCAGATCGGTCCAGGCCATTTTTATTTTTATTTTTTGCAATTGTTTCCTTAGAAACAGCAAGTCTAAATTGGGGGCAGTGATGAAATATCACCTTGCTGGCAGTTTGACTGTTTGAAGCGTTAATTCACAGTTCAAGAAATATAGTGCACACAATTCAATCAGCTCTTGTTTCTTCCCCCTCAAATTATATCCAACTTTGGAATGCTTAATTGCTGTATTAAACCAGCTAATGTTGGCAAAGTGCTTTGCAGATGTATACTGCTAAATAAATACTGAAATATCGCTATCGCAGAATGTATTTGCCCTTCCATAAGTCAGGTTTTCATTTAAAAAATGAGTACAAAATAAAAGAAACAGGCTAAGCACAGAAACTAATGATGTACAGGCAATGTCAAGGGGCTACATTAGCAGCGAGCACATTTCTAACTTACTGTACCTGGGAGAGTCTGTTGTTTAAAAACACATCTGCAGAAAAACATTTAGAGGGCAGAACAGGACACATTAGCATGATCTGGCATTCAATCAGCTGTGCATCAATTCTAATAGCTAGCAAATGCCAAGAGGAAGTACCTTGGACTAAAAACAATCTCTGTGCAAAGTGTGTCTCATGGAAATATTACACAGGGAGGCTTTAATGCATCCAAGTGAAGGGGCAGCATTCGGTGTCAGTAGGATACGTCCATATAATTGGACACTGAATTGAGAAAATAGCACCTTTTATGGAAATGCCTTTCATACGAGTCCCTGTCAGGGGAAGAGGCAGGGTAGAAATAAAGAAATAAATAATATATGTTAGGCATTGTGAAAGCAATGGCTTGATCTGTTAACTGGAAATAATTTAATATGTGATCCACAACAGAAGATCAGCTGCAAAAACGTGGTAAGACTCCCTTCACCACTTGGCAGATGACTGAGGTGAATTTGTAACTGGAGACTGAAAAAAAAGTGGAAAGTGCGGGTGCTGTGGAGTTCTGTCCTGGGCCCGTAGTTATTCAACGTCTTTATCAATGGCTTGGATGAAGGATTGAGGTGTGCTCATCAAATTTGCAGGTGACACCAAACTGGAAGGGGAAGCTAATGCTGCAGAATGCAGAATAGGGCAGGGGGCCGGTCTACTGTCCCTCAGACTTTGTGGGGGGCCGTACTATATTTTGAAAAAAAAAATATGAACGGTTTTCGCCCGCCCACAAAGAGGCCTGAAGATGCTTCACTTTACCTGTCCCAGTTGTCATCCCAATAGCCGCAGTTGGGCTTCTCCTGCCAGCCAGGCGCCGTGGCGGGGTAGGAACCTGCATTGGCCGCCGAAGACAGAAGCGGCAGCCCCGGCAGAGGAGCCGCGGATGGAGGTAGGGGAACTGGGCGTCGCCAGAGCTTTTACCCACCACCTGCTGCTGCTGCTTCCCGAGAGGCACCGTGGAGAAGACAGAGCCACCTGCCAACCCGCAAGCGGCAGCCATGGCCACTGCAACAACCCGCCTGAACGCCATGGGAGGAATGAAGGAGGGAGGCAGGGCAGGCAGACGAAGAAGAAGAAGAAAGCATGAGAGGAAGTGGTGCGGAAAAGGGACGCAGAGAAGGAAGGAAGGGCGGACTGAGGGAGAGGGAGGAGGAACAGGAGGAAAACGCAGCCGGCAGCTGGTGTCACACGCCCCCTTCACAGCGCCGCCCTGCTGAGGCGGGCAGGCGGGCGAGCCAACTCCGGTCTTTGATGGCACCCGGCGTGGGACAAGATTGTTCTGTCCCTGAGGAGAAAAGCGCTGCCATGTGAGGGAGAAGGAGGGAGAGGGAAAGAACGTGCATGCTGGCAATCCATGCAGCGATTCCCGGACCACCCGCAGGCTGGATCTAGAAGGCAATTGGGCCTGATCCGGCCCGCGGGCCTTAGTTTGCCGACCCCTGGAATAGGGATTCAAAATGACCTTAACAGATTGGAGAACTGGGCGCAAGCTAACAAAATGAATTTCTGTAGGGACAAATGTCAGATTCTGCACTTAGGCAGGAAGAACCAGATGCACAAATATAGGATGGGGGACACCTGGCTTACTAGCAGTACATGTGAAAAGGATCTAGGGGTCTTGGTGGACCAGAAGCTTAACATGAGTCAACAGTTTGATGCAGCAGCAAAAAAAGCAAATGCTACTCTAGGCTTTATCAGCAGAAGTCCAGATCAAGGGAAATAATACAGTCATACCTTGGCTTACGTACGCTCCGGGTTATGTACTTTTTGGGTTACGAACTCCGCTAACCCGGAAGTGCAACCCGATGCGTGCGTGATTTGCGCATGCACAGAGCATTTTCCGCGGTTTTTTCGTTTTTCAGGGTTTTTCCGGTCTGCACATGCGCAGAATGAATTGTTTGGGTTACGTCCTTTTCGGGTTACGTACTGTAACCCGGAACGGATTAACTATGTAACCCGGGGTACCACTGTAGTACCACTGTATTCTTCCTTGGTTAGACCACGCCTGGAATACTGTGTACAATTCTGGGCACCACAGTTTAAGGAGGATATTGACAACTGGAACGTGTGCAGAGGAGGGCAACCAAGATGATCAAGTATCTGGAAAACAAGCCTGACGAGGAACGATTCAAGGAGGAATCATTCAACCCTACCATAGTGCTGTCTACTATATTCGCCCTCATATTTTTTCCAGCGAACAGCTCCATGTGCCCCTAGGCATTGTGTGCTGGGAGTTTTTTAAGCTTCTGTGAAGTTGGAATGCTCATATATGTTCCATAATACCTCAGTAGGTGACTTCAATGCTAGGGAAAGGTCATTTCAATAAACCGAAATCAGAGCTGCCATACACAGTTGCTAAAGAGGTTTCAAACAGTGACTGTGTTTACCAGATTCTTTATTATTTAGTCAGGTTTAGCTGCTCTGGGAGGTAATCTCACTATTTCACTATTTTCCTGCAAATCAATGTCTTCTGTGCTTTAACTTGATGTTTTATAGGCTCCCTACAAACATAGAAAGTGCTTTGTCTGAAGTTTATGTTCGTTTTACAGATATGGATATTGTGCGGACGTTTTTCATTTGATGTGGTAGCATATTTATTTCATGTATATTTTTCTACATCGTGAAACTATAAATAATGAAACAAATACAATTTGGCTTTGATGCTTTAAACAATGACATCACTAATACATTCTTTTTGCTGTCAAGACACGTTAAGGGAGCTTGCAACTCAATCAGTGATCAACTGAAAATGCTCAGTTTCTTGAATTGGAAAGGGTTCACAATATTAGAGAAAGAGGTTGGGAAAAGACACTTGCCCTCTCCTAGTAGAGTTGCACAGTGGTTGATAGCACCAGGCACCTTCAGGCTTCGTTACATTTTACATCTGCCCTCATCCACCTTGAAACAAGTATTCCCCATGAAAATACTTAGGCTAGAATAAATCACAGGCACCTTGTGTTACAAATAAGTGAATATTTTACTTACAGTTGCCTGTGGGAAGCCAGCAAGATATTTTTATGCCTAAACTGGACAAGATACTCCCACTCCAGTAAAAGACCGCCTCTCCCAATATACACCGACATGGGCCCTGTGATCATTATCTGAGGCCCTTCTTTGTTGTGCCTTCTCCAGCACGATAGTGGGCCTTTTCTGTGATGGCTCCCCTTTGTGGAATGCTCTCTCTAAGTAGGCTTGCCTGGCATCTTCATTACATATCTTTAGGCACTAGGCAAAAATGGTTCTCTTTGTTCTCTTCAGGCATTCAGCTGATTAACATTCTGTGGCCTTTTAAATGTGTTTATGGGAGTGGGGTTATTGGTTTGTTCTTGCTTTCATTGTGTATTTTGTGCTCTCATGAAGGGCAGTATACAAATTTTAACAACTACTACTACTACAATTGCATGGAAGTAAACTCTGCTGGCATTTACTTTAACAATGGTGTCAGGACAGCAGCCTCCAATGCACCTGAGAGCAGCAGGTTAGCTTAGAGAGTGTAGGAAAGGCTGTGTGGCACACACAACTCTGTCCTCAACCACCTTGCCACCACTCTCTCTCACACACACACCTCTGTTTGATGCCTGCCTACTGTCCCCTCAGGCAAATGCTGCAATACAGCTGTAGCACCAGCATGCATCCATGTTATCAAAAAGGCATACATGTGCATGTGTGATGCCTTCTGGCCCAGAAGAATAAAAAAGCAAGCATCACAGACACTGTGGCAGCAGCTCAAGAGGACAAGAACGGACAGGGGACTCCAGAAGAATGGTTGGGAAGGGGCAGCTGCTTTTTCAGCATCTGAGGTGGCCAACTCATTCTGCCCAGTGACAGAACTAGCCCTGGCTTAGGAGAGGAAAAGTAATGTAGGTCGATGATACTCTGAAAAGTTCCTGGGGAGAGGGAGGAAATTTGGCATAGAATATCATTTGCAGCAACATCCTTGCAGGAGTGTTCAGATCACATGAGAAGGGCGGTGGCAAGCTAATGCACCTGTGGGCAAACTGACCAGCAGGCACACTTTGGGCACTAATGAGAACAGGTCCTGTGTGGATACAGCTGTATTTGTGAACAGGGACCCTGATGGCTCAAGGATTCTGATTGCATGTGTGCAGGGTCCTTTCTCATTAATGCTGTAATACTGGCAAGCAGGTGCATCAGCACCGTATGGGTCAAATGTTCACCGCTTATGCCTTTTTAATGTGCAGGTCAGCCCTGAGCAAAACCCACAGTTTAGAAGGAGTGTGCTGCTCTGAAAACTGAAAGTGGTTTGCTACATGTGCTAGAAATTCTCTGTTGAAACCAGTCTGATCTCTCCCCTTAGCAACTGCTCTCCTGATGGTTGCTGCCGGTTCTAGAGCCCCATGGGAACAAGAGCATACAACCAAACTGTTCGCCATATTTCAAGTAAAACACTCCACTTAAAGTGGCAGAACATGGTCAAATGTCACTGCTGCTGAAGTTGAAAGAATTATGTGATGCCAGTACCTAAAATTAGAAATACTATTCCAAGCAAAACTTTGTTTCCAGCATATGTTCCATCCTTGCTCCTGCAGAAAAGAAGTTCTACTAATAAAACAAAGATTCCATCACAACATTATGAACAGAATGCCAGTGATGGACAATAAACCAAATATATTGTGCATTTCTTAAAGCGCTGCATGACAATAGGCTGTAAAGATAACTTCACACTTCACCTGTTCTTGGAAAATACTTTTTAAAAGCCACTGAAGACAGAAGCTATGAATAAAAC
This sequence comes from Lacerta viridis, assembly GCA_900245905.1. NCBI lineage: Eukaryota > Metazoa > Chordata > Lepidosauria > Squamata > Lacertidae > Lacerta > Lacerta viridis. Next base: position 1,857,272 of record OFHU01003271.1, on the reverse strand, counting down.
AAAAGCTTCTCCCTCCCTCTCTTTCTCTGCTTCTGAACAAAGTTTAAGAATTAAATGAAACATACATCATACTTCAGAAGTATGCTAGAGATGGAGCCATCTGGCTTTTTATAGTGGGGTAAAATTAAAACTTATTTTCACTCTAAGAAATTAAGTTATAATCGTTTGGATTGTTTCATTTTAGCAGAACAATGTGGATGTCCCGGACCCTGAGATTTATTTTCAGAATTTGCATGCTACCCTGCAATAAAAATATTTTCAGAGTGCCTTACAAACGAAGCAATAAAATACAGAGTAAAATAACAATGAAAAGTAAAGCTCTAATGTTTTATATTCTTGTATAAATTTTGTTAAATAAAATATTTAAAAAATTAAAGGCAGATTAAAAGGAGAAAATTGAGAGTTAACAGGTCTAAAACATCAAAAGGTCTTTGCGCAACACTAAGAAGACATCAAAATAGGTACTAGGCAAACTGTCTTGCAGATAACTTTCCACAAGTGAGGTGCCACAACCAGGAAGCTGCACAACACAAGGCATGCAGATATTTTTATGTCACTGAAGTCAAGAATTACTATCATCACCTGACTACAGTTAGTTTAGCAGGTGATGATGATAATTAATTTAATGGTGAAAAGAATGCACCACAAAGTTGCAGAAGGTCGAGAAAAGAGTATGCACAATATCTTTGATAATGCATGTGCTACACATACTATTCCTCAGATGAAATTTGGGACATTTCTCCCTCCCCGCAACTGACCCTCCTCAACCCCCCATTTCCGTCCCCCTCCCCACAGAGCATTTCCACCATTCTGCTCTCTGCCTTCACCTTTGCACCTTTGGCAAAGAGGTGCAGCCTCTCCTGCTCCTCGCTTGTTCTCCAGCAGCCATTACAAGGGAGGAGGCCGGCAGCAGCAGCCATGGAGAGGCCATGGAGAGGCAATGGGCTGCCCCCTTTTAGCTCCCTCTTCTGCCACCACTGTCACTCAGGATAAGCACCAAACAGGCAACCAAACAGGTTGCCGAGGAAGAGCTACCTTCAATATTCCCCATTTTGGAAGTGAAAGGGCCAGGTATAAATTCATCAATAAACCAAATATTCACCAGGGTTTGGATATTTAACATGTTACAACAATAGCTCCATTGACTTCAATGGAAGAGAAATAATCAATAGGGCTTATAAAAGGAACTGTTGTGTGGGGGACAATTTGATTTGCCATATTCATTTCATATTACAACAATGCAGGTTTGGTTATCACTAGAGCTATGTCACTTCAGAATGCATTGGGGGCTCACAGCACTGAATGATTCTCTACACAACAGATTTGAAAAAGAGGGGGGCATGGGGGAGAGAAGCATTCTGTGCTGGCCCAACACATCTTCACTAGTTTATGAACCATTATTTGACCCAACCATTATAGTGTGATGTTATGTATTGAAGTTCTCACCCTAGGCCACTAGGGGTGTGTGTATATAGTTTCTGCTGCAGTTTTCATCAGGTCCGCATTCAAATGAGGGATTGTAAAGTGACGTTCAGGGATGAACTACAGGTTGTTACTGTTGCTTTGTACAGTTCTATATAAGCATTGCTGAGGCCTTCACTCACTTTGTTCCAGCCTGAGAATAAACAAGAGCTGCTTGGAAATCACTGTGTCGTCTGCTGTGTCCACCCACAACTTAACATGTGACTTTCACAATATGTTTTGCTAATTCCTTCCATGAGGAACAACACAACCATTTGAAGTTCCAAGGCAGATTGATTTGATTTGATTTCCATTTTGCCTTTCTGTTATGGTATGAGGCACCCAAGACAACTCACAACAAGAACAATAAAGCAATCAGGCACAACAAGTCAATCAGAAGAACTTACAAATTAAGAGACATGGGAGGACAACAACAAGGGATGCAGGAAAACATCAGCAAATGAAAGCAGGTATTCTGGAGGCCAAAGGCTTGCCAGGCTAAAAAGTCTACAATAACTTGGGTTTAAGTTTGAAAATGGGTGGAGGGGAGCAGCATATTTTAAGCAGAGGTTGGATGGCCATCTGCCATGGATGCTTTAAGTTGAGATTCCTGCATTGTTGGACTAGATGACCATAGGGGTCCCTTCTGACTCTATAATTCTATGAAGATTTTTTAGAGTGGTGGCAGTTTGTTGAAACTTGAGGCACTCAGAAATGCAGTTCCGGGCCCAGGCATGATGGAACCTGTGGCAGGGTGGGTGCACATACAATCAGACAATAATAGACACAGGACAACCATGTTGGGAATGAAATAAGGCCACAACTTTATTTATTACAGCTGTCAGATGGTTTGACATAGGCACTGAAATGAAGCCACAGTGACACCACTGGGTGAAAAAACCCAGAGACAGGAGTATCAGCATATTTGGGGAAACTCCTGTGTGCAGAAGTACAAGAACACTATGGGGAGAGTAGAATGCTCTGAGAAGGTTGGAATGGTTGGCCGAACAGGCTCACTCCTGCTAGAAAGAAGGATACACTGCAATATAAATATATATTTTAATCATTACTGATATCTTGTACAAATACAAGGAACTCAAATTCCCTGAAGTGGCTGCTGGAATTCAACAACTTGTCATGCCACAAATATTTTTGGGAGGTGGGGAGTTGTTCCATTTTTGTTGTACAACAGCCCCTTCTGACAGCAAGGCTCTGTAAATCAAAGCTTAAATATTTGTTTGTTGTTTGTATGGCATGTAAAAGGAAGTGCATGTAGGGCCAGTCATTTTGCAGGGTTGGACCTACCATTCGGCAGAGTGAGAAAGCCCCATCAGGTTGCAGGTGCTGAGGGATGTGGAAAAGAGGTGCTGGAGCTCACCATGAACTTCTTCCTTGTTCTCTTAGAATAGCAATGATGGCCACCTGACAGGAGCTGGAGCTCAGCTCCTGTAAGCTCTGGTGGAAAAGAAAAAGAAAAGAGCCCTGGATGTGGAACAGGCAATCTGCCCTCCACCCACTAAGCTCACCTGATGCCCTCAGATTAGTCACCACCATATGTCCTCCCCTCCACCAGCACTCCTCCACTTCCAACTAGGGTTTAATCAGTAGATTAAATTTAAAAGGGCCAACTTTAATTGGTGGGGTGTGAGATAATGGCATTTCATTTTTGTTTCTAGGCTAGTTTGATTCTGGTATTTCAAAAAGGAGCACTAGTCATATTGATCTGTATGCAGTTGGTAGATTTTTGTCATTGTCTTGTCTAACCTGATCCAAAACACCCACCCACCCCACTCACACAGGAAACCAAAGACCACCACAGCCAACCACAAATGAACAATCAAACCCTACGCTCGCAACCTCTCACCGCCAAAGAAACACAAGCAAACAACAGAGAACCAACACAAGCGACGCTTACCAAATCCTAATATATTAAGGAAAATAGAAACATCATCTCCCCACCCCACCCTCCCACCCATCCCACCCACTTCCTCCCCCCCTCTCCCTAATGTCCAACAACTAAAATTGATCTTAAAAATGTTTTATGGAAAAATACAAACATTACACACACTTTGTCAAAAAATTTTAATAAAAAACCTTTTAAACAAAAAATAGGGGGGTATATCTTAAAAAAAAGGAGCATTAGTTTAGAGATGCTGGTCATCTGCCTGTACTAAATTTAAGCAGTCCTACTTCAAATTCAAATTCCTTTCAGCAAAAGCCATTCACACATTCACATCAGTCATCATACATCCATAATGGAAATGGATGTATGAATCTGTGAACAGATTCTCAACTGGAAAATATGAAGTAGAAAACTAGGAGAAGACACTGGGTTTATGTCTCATAAGCGGAGAAAAGAAGCCATCGTGGAGCAGACTGCATCAGAACTAGAGTCCATCTATGCAAGTGAAGAGAGATGGTTGATGGATTCCATCCAAGAGAAACCAAACAGAACTCTGTTAAGTATATTTCTAAAACTACAGTTCCTGCAGAATATGGAACGTGGCATGTGCTTGGCTCAGATCCTGAGAAAGTTCTCCTTTGACATCTTGCTCTGCCCTAGATAAGCACATTTATTGCCAATTTGAATAAAATAAAAGGCTATCAAATGTATTTTCAGATTTGTCATTCTGGAGAAGCTGTCCTATGACTCATACATTTTTTACATAAATGGAAGGAAACTGTTGATCAATATTTAATAATTGTTCAGACCACCCAGCAGCAGCACACATAGATTTAAATGAACTGAAGGCTCTTTCTGCACCAAGGGCTTTTTTAAAATAAAAAGAGAATGTTGCTGGCAATTATCTAGGGATTTTGCCCGTGTGATGGCAGATCTGAATTAGATTTTGCCTCTGAAACTGCTTGAGCTGTTGAAGCTTTGTCAGCTTCTTCATGTACTGTCCCAGAGAACCTACAGCAGGGTGCTGCATTTTAGAATAATAGAGTTGGAAGGGACACCAAAGGGACAGCTAGTCCAACCCCCCACAATGCAGAAATCTCAACTAAAGCATCCATGGCAGATGGCCATTTGACCTCTGCTTAAAAACTCCAATGAAGCAGAGTCCACAACAAAGTCTCTTCCAACACACCATTCTCCCTGGTGTATTTTATTTTACTGTAAAGGAGAAAACAGGCTTTTCCCTTTTCCATACAGCCCTTGAGATAATTTTTGAAGTTTTCTTGGCAACATTTGCCAGTCCTTCTCCATAACAATAAACTCTCCGCAATCAGTGGCCCTGTCCTAAGCTTCCCTGAGTTATTCGCCCCTTCGGTGAAACAAACTTCTCCTTAAAGCATATATCTCTTGGTATTGTTAACAACTTATTATACTGTATAGAAATTTATAATACACGACTGAACGACTGACATTTTCCATCTCCTTTTTTCCATAAACCTACCCAACTCCCTCAACCATTCCTCATAAGGTAGACCCTCGATCCTCTTTGTTGCCCTCGTCTGCAGTTCCAGTGGATCCTTCTTAAATGGTGGTGCCAGAAGTCACAGGACTGTGTGGAGTGCATGTGAAGAGGATTTTGGGGTTTTAGTAGACCACACACTTAACATGTGAAAACTGTGTGATGCAGCAATATCCTCTTCACATGTGCACAGGTGTCCCCCATCTGATATTTGTGCATGTTATTGCCAGTTTGAGCATATTTTACTAAACAGTTTAAAAAACAAAGAGCACACCATATTTTATTTTACTGTAAATTTATATTGAATTTTTGAAGTTAACATATAACAATAGCAATCAGTTGTCCTAAGTGAAACATTCTGCATATATCTCTTGGTATTGTTAACAACTTATTATACTGTATAGAAATTTATAATATTGACATTTTCCATCTCCATTTGGTAGGAAGTTCCAGTGGATCCTCTGTGTGGAGTCCTTTTGATATGAGTGTGCACAGGAGACATGTTATTTTTGTATTTGTTTACAAATGCATAAGAAAGCAAGTACACTCTGAGTAGATAACTAGGTACTGCTGTGGCAGGAAGGTAAATGCCGTTTCCGTGTGCTTTGGCACCAGTCACGGTGTCCCGTTGCATCAGAAGCGGTTTAGTCATGCTGCTCACATGACCCAGAAAGCAAGAATGAAGCAAGATGAGTGCCGCACCCCATAGTTGCCCTTGACTGGACTTAACCGTCCAGGGGTCGTTTGCCTTATTTTTAACTTTACACTCCTAAAGCAGACAACAGAGCTGCTGAAGTCTGGAAGTAAGAGTTACTCTTGGTGTTAGAGAGCTTCCTTTAAAAAAACAACCTGCAAGACTCTGTTTGACTGCTCCAAATTCAAATTGCCACTGTTTCAATGTTCCTCCGACTGGGACATGGCAAAAGGCTGATCGCTCACCAGATGCCAGGCGATAGGCCACAAGTAAGGCAGCCAAAACTTGCAACCCAATCTCTATTGTATTGTGCTTTCTGTGCTGAATCTGCTGGCACTGGATTGGCTGAGCTGGTGTGAAGGCTAACAATGTTCATGGAAAGCTATTTCCAGTCCAACTTCTATGAAGTGCAGAGACGTCAGTTTGGCAGAGATCTCGGAAGAAGCCCCAATTTCGGGGGGGGGGAACCAAGGCAGAAGCAGCTTGGAGGAAACTAGGCTGAAGAACAGAAGAGGCAGTGGATGGAGGCTGCGTACATGTTGCCGTTTTAAGACACAGCTAGGTTGTCCTTTTAAAATGGATCAAAGCTGGTTTGCAGGGAAAACACATCACAACACAGTATTCCATAAGAAAGAGCAAGATAAATGTAGGGTAGATATGGATTGTGGGTTAACATTCCCAAACCAGCACTTGGGGCACAATTGGTGCAGAGTAAGTGGGAGTGTGGGCAGCACAAGAGGACAGGCAGAGGTGAAAGGTAGAGGAAATGGGGAATTGAGGTGAAAATGGACAGCAACCATAAAAACAATTATAAAAATCAATTGATGGATTTCCAAACAGAGGATGGAAAAAGGATCAGAAGTGGGGTTGCTAGTGGAAGCAGGTGACATAGGCAGTGGCATAAAATTCAGGGATCTGAGGAAATAATGGATGCAGAAAACATGGACTTGCTGAACAGAGAAAGCAAAACTACAGATAGGACTTAGAGGCAGACAGGCAAGTAGGCAGCTGTGCTTTATTGTCAGGCCAGGGAGGTGTGGAGGTCTGGGTTCAGGGATCGTGGGCCCAGCAGTCTAGAAACTGATGGGAATTCTGCAAGTTCTGACTTCTGGTATCACTGCAGCATTATAACCCAGCAACCTTAAACACACAAATGAAAAAAGGAATATTGACAGCCAGCTCTGTTGAAGCCACAGAAGACAATGGTAGCTGTGAGTACATTTGGGGCTCAACTTTTCCGTTTACTTGTTCTTTGCAAAGCTATTTGTCTGAAAGTTAACAAGGGCTTATATTCAAGCTGCCAGCTGAAATTAAAATACCACATGATTTCACCTGCAGTAAAATTTGGACCATATTTGGAGGCCCATGAGAAGTATCTGCAGGAATTGCAAGGTTGTTGATTTTTCTCTTTCCTGGCTTGCTTCACTTTAGTTCTGAGCTCTATCTTTCTTTTAAGACTTCTTATTAAGATTTCCCCATAATACAATAAAATTACTACTACAGAAGATACAAATCAAATAAATAGAATGCGAAGACCTCTCTTAAAAGTAATTCCTAGCCCTCACCACGCACAGAAGACAGTAGTTCTCACCTGGGATCTTTCCATTCTCTCCCAGCCTCTCACCCAGGGTCCTCCATCAACCTTCTCCTACCCCTATGAGTATACAATCTCTGGACCCTAATAAAGGTCCCAGAAGCAGGACTCCAAAGAAAGAGAAACAAAGGAGAGAAACTGAAAGGGAAAGAAATAGAAAGAAAAGAAAAAGAGAGAGAAGAAAATGAAAAAAATGAAAGAAAGAAAACATTAGAGAGAAAAAACACAAAAGAACAACTTCCGATTTTCCATCTGCCGGTTACATAAAAAAAAGAAGACCTCTTTTGCAGTTTGGAGACCATGTAGTTGCCTAAGCTGTACTTTGAGTTTTAAACTACTTAATCTGTTGTGACATGACAGTAGCCCTTCAAATAATATAAGCAGGTCCTTGCATTCTAAACATCCTGAAGAGATTGTTCTGTTTCCAGGTTTTTCTCTCCATTTGTCCCCATAAAATGCAAGGACCATAATTAAAGCTGCCGCAGCCTAGAAGCCCCAGACAGATTTAGTACCTCTTGTTAAGTACAACTTTGCAAAGGGAAAAGATACTTGTAAGGCGACAAGAACGTATTCTGTGATTATGTGCTCTGGGGGTGATGTTACAACTGTAGTTCACACAGAACACATGAGGTAGATTACTAATTTGTTTGCTTTGGCAGGGAGTGTATATCTATTAACTGTAACCAGCTGTTTGGGGATAAAGGTAATGCCAGAACAGACAAAAGATGTCTTGATTGAGATTTGGGTCATGTTTTCTCTCCGCTGCTGGAGGTGAAGCCGCAGCACCATTCACAAAATACTGGCTAGTCTTTGTTTCCCCAAGGCAGTTCAAGAGCAAAGAATGACACACTGAGACCTGGGCTGAACTAAACATGGCCACAGCTTTTATCGATTACAGGAATAATAAGTGTAGAATAGATCCTCAGGGTCCCTTCCAACCCTGCAATTCTCTGATTCTAAGGCAAGAATCCTGCAGTGGGGCAGCCTGCTTGCTGGCCAATGTCTCTCTGCCTCCCCCACCCCAACATGGAGTTTCTGGCCCCTGGGTGTGGGGTGGTCAGCCTCAGCTCCCCTTGGACAGCCCAAGCCAGGACCTCTTATTGTGGCCACTCTATGTGATGGTGGACCCTGACCACCACCACCAAGTAAAGTTTTGACAGAACCAAACTCCAAAAGAAAACCCTCCATTTTGCTGTGGGGAAGGTGAAACCTCACTGCCCACTTGCCTGTGAGTAAAGTTTGTGAGTAAAGTTTGTTCCCAGCCCTGTCAAGCAGCAACAGGCCATTGCCTGCTGCAAGAATGCTTGAAACGCGGGGATGGGGGGGGTATGAAGTCGCCAAAGGCACTACAGTGCTGCAGGGATGTACAAAATGCAATTGTGCAAGTCTACCTGGTTTGCACTGAAATGCGTGAATTTTGTGGTCGTGATGATGAACCTGTTGAAGTGATTGGCTGAACTTTGTAATGTCAGACGAGGCACTTCTGTCACTGGTTGAGATGCTCTTGCTGTATAGTGATGGGTACATTGGCTAGGCAGAAGGACCCAGGGAAGGAGAAGGAGAACAAACACAGGCCTAGGAAATGCAGCAAGCCAGGGGAAGGTGCATAGGAAGTGGGAGAGGGAGACAGCCAAAGGGCTGAATGGAAGAGGAGAAAGGAAATGGTAGGAAGAGCCGGAGAAGAAAACAAATGAGCAGAGAGAAGAGATGCACAAGGCCATGAGCTGTATTGCTTTAAGATAAGCCAAGAGCTACCATCTCCCCACGTGCAACAATATTCCCTGCCCCTTCTGTTGCCCCTAGTATGGAAATGCACTCTGGTTTGGCATAGGGACCAACTCTAAGGAGCCCAGGTCCCTTCAGCCCCCACCACTAAAACATTTATTGCTACCCCATGTTGAAAACAATCAGTTGCAGAGGAGGCCTATCATGGAGTATGCATGCCCCACAGCAGGGATTGCTGCAAAGTTGTTTGTGTGGGGCGGAGTGGGGAGAGCCCATTGCAGAGGCACTGTTGTGGTGAGGGTGATAATAGTCATCACCTCTTCCCAGGTTGTTACCAAATTGTAGTAAAAAAAAGTCAACCCCCGCCCTTCAAATTAGCCAAGAGGTAGTTTAGTGCGATTAGATGTCTAGACCTCAGCTACCCCAAAGGATCGCTGCCCCTTTGACATCACCATTCAGGCAGCAGCTCATGCCGTAATGTTACAGTCCCACGCCTGCAGCAGTTTCATGCTTGCAAAGGCGGAGGCAGCCATATCTGGAGATGCAGGTGTCCTCGTGACTGGCGGCACCCCCACAGCCAGGAAGGTGCCCCACCTCATGCCCCACAGCTATAAACACATCTACACATGGTTGTTCTCTACATGTCTTTGGCACAGGATCTCAACCCTCCTGCGTTTGGATCCTCTTTGAATGGCTATCATGCCCCCTGGACTTTCTAGATCAGCTGAGTTCTGACCCTCCCACTCCTATCAGGACAATTGCTATGGGGTGATTTATCTATAACTGGCCGCTCGGCAAAAGTGGCTGTCGGCTTTGCCCTTGGTGGTCATTTTAAAAGCTTCTCTGCCACCCTTTTTATTTTAAAAACAAATACTTGGCACAACTTAATATATTTCCCATTTAAGGTTTCTACACTGCAAGTCTTTTTACGTACTGAAAACAGGACGGTATATTCTGACCATAGTATAACAGCAAAACAGCTCCATTTCTCAGTAAAGTAGACCAAAACCTGTTCAACTGGCAATGCACCGGTGGGGTAATTGGACTGGTAGCCCTCTGTGATAGCTACGGTAGGCTTCTGAAAGGCCAGTCCCAAAGGATTTAGACCTTCTTCCCTTTTTTTTAGAAGAAATAAAGAGGCGTCTAAGAAACCTTTGCATTATGTGAACTTTCATACACCATCTCATCTTCCCTTCAAACTCAAGTGGGAAAGATCAAAAACATCTCACCTGCTGTTCAAGGCTTCCTCTGTTACCCTATTGTACCAAGTGAAAAGACAGGCAGGAGACGGAGAAAAATACCCTATTCATAATGAGCTTGTATTTCAGTGTGGCAGAGGCTACACACTCATCAACTCGCATTCCTATTTAAAAAGTCTTTTCTTTTTCCTGGGCTCTGTCATTTTCTGAAAGCTTTTTATAGCCCTAGCTATTATATCACTGTACATTCGCTTCACTCCAGCTGGGGACAAAGAGGGCACTTTTATTAGCAATAATGAGCACAGGGTTGAAAGACGCAGCTAACTTCTCCCTAGCCTGCTCATTCACTTCACCTGATTCATGATACTTTTGGCCTGCCAAGTCAACCACATTATCCCCTTTCTTGCATGCTCTTCCAGAATTAGAGCTGCCTTTCATCATAAAACTTGATATTTAAACAATGGAAAAGCCAGTTCCAAGGCCAGGGGGAAAGAAACTGAGTGGTGAAGGGATTTCATACAGTCTGGAGAATTATTCTGCCTTGCATAAAGTGGCCAAGAATACCTGCAAAGTGGCTCAGTGCTCTACTCACGAGAAGCCAAGGAGCAGATCTCATGATAAACTCGGGAAGGAAAAGAAAGAGTTGAGGACCAAGCATCCAAAGCAATGGATGGAATCAGAGTTGCCCCAGTTGATTATCTCTGTCAGGAACAAGGGAGTGAAAGTGTGTCCCTGCTGGTTCTGTTGAACCTCTCAGCAACTTTAAATACAGTGGACCCAAGTCTCCCAGACTGTCTTGCTGGACCAAGGATTGAAGTGGTTGTTCTGCCAGCTCTGGCCCCTTCTGGTGGTCAGGTTGAGGAGGTGGTGGGTGGCTTGTGCTTGATCCCTTGGCCTCCCACAGGGCTTTCAAACCTCTATGTGCAACTTCAGGGAAAGGTAATCTGAAGTTATTGAGTGGATTGTCACTGGTATGTAGGTGACAACCATGCCTATCTTGCTTTGCCTGTTCAGTCTGGGAAGGTGGTTTGGAGTCTATGGTGGTCTAGATAAGAGTAAACAAGCTGGAATTAAATCTGGACCAGGCAGAGATGCTACGAGTGAGGACACCAACCAGACCAGAGATAGGATATCAGCCGGTTCTGAACAGGGTTGCGGTCCATCTAAAAAATCACATTCGTACTCCTGGGCTTGGCCTTCCTACTGGATGGCCAGCTGATGGCTATGAACAAGAGTGCTTTCACTTAGCGTCTGCTAGTATATCTATTCCTGACCCACTGAGACCTCATAACACACACAAAGGCTGCATCTTGACCAAAACTCAGAAGGTGGTGGCCTCTCCTTCCTTGGAGGTTTTTAAGCAGCATCTGTCATGGATGCATAGCAGGGAGGTTGGACTAGATGACTCTTGGGGTCCCTTCCAACTCTACAATTTTATGATTCTATGAAGGCTTTTCCCAGTGGCAGCGCCATGTGTGTGATGAGTCCCAGAGTCACCAAAATTTTGTAGATGTCAAAAAGGGATATTTGCCTAACATCCCAAAATGTGAGAATATTTGGGAAATATTTTATATTCAGTATCATTTGATATCCAATGTCAATCTAATAGTGTCAGCATTTCAGCTGACCCAACAACTACCATATTTTCCGACGTATAAGACGACTGGGCGTATAAGACGACCCCCAACTTTTCCAGTTAAAATATAGAGTTTGAGATATACTCGACCGCAGATTCTCCACCCAGCGTATAAGACGACCCCCGACTTTTGAGAAGATTTTCCTGGATTAAAAAGTAGTCTTATACGCCAGAATATACAGTAATATGCAGCAACAGTGACTGTTTATGGCCGTCATTCAGTGAACCAATCAAGAAATTCCCTGAACAGGGGAAGAAAACTAAACACCCTAAAAGCACCAAATATTAGTGGGCAGGAATGATCTATTTATAATATTTCCTCCTATCTTTCATTATCATGTTCCATCTGCTGTGTGTGTCTGTGTGTAGAAAGATATATACAGCCATATTGTGACCCCCAATAATACAAACCTGAGAGACTACCGTAGCTCCCTTGTTTAAATGGATATGGCTATCAAAAAGGGCACAGATTCTATACAAGAACACTTGTGTGTTCTGTATGTACAAGAAAAGCAGCAATTGCACTGGCCTCTTCAAGGAAACCCAGGACTGATGGTGAATCCTAACAAGCACATCTGCTTTATGAGAGTTGGCCTTTTCTAGGCCATGGGCTTGGCATCCTCCTCCCCTGAAGGTGCCAAACCCTGAGAGGAGAATAGGATGCCCTGGCGGCTTCCCTTGCCTTTTCTGAAGCCACACAAAAGGAAGCCCTTCAGGGTTTTCCAAATCACTGCACACGTTGCAAATGTTTGGCCTCTGTAATGCAACTTACCTCATTTGGATGCCTGGTTCATTGTGCATTAGGAACTAAATTGTAAAAACAAAAAACAATACAGAAAATGGATTATTGTCTTGTTTCCTGCCTGCTGTTAATGGGTTTTATTATGATTTATTTCCGTGTAAACAGTATTGTACAACTGCTGTCACAACCAAAACGTGGCTCCTTTACAAAAACGCTCGTGCAAGGGGTAATCACAGCGTACAAATTTCTGAGATATATGCAAATTGCTGTGTTATGAGAAATCTGGCCTATAGCTATTGCCGCAATACTTCCTACCATGAGTGAAACCTATGGAGCCTTTTAACACTCTTCTGGCAAGCAGCTTATAATGGCAGGTTCAAAAAAGCACAATAACGGGCTCAGCTAAAATGCAAGGTGTGGATGGCTGGCATACCTGATTCAACTGCACTTTACATCATTCTTCGTGGGGAAGTGGGAGCACAGGGACCTTATATTTCAGGTGACAGAACACCCCCCTTCAAATAAATGCAAGCCGATTGGTAGGTGGAACCTAGTACAACACCCACCGGAAGCAGGGAGGAGTTGGGAATCAGGAAGGCTCTCCGTGTACGGGAGGATTTACCAACTGCTTGGTTCTGAAGGTCCAAAGAGTCTGGGATGGTCCAGCAAGCATTCACTTATCCCTCTCCTCTATCAGTCTCACCATTAAGCCAGCTGAGGGGTCCCAACTCATGCAGCAGATTTTAAAGGACGCCATTGGAGAGCAATTGATTGTCAGTTAGTTAGTTAATTATTTTCTTTTTTTACAATAATGGATGGTGGGGTGGATTTATTTATTATTGTTTTGCTTCATGCACCAAACTGGCTTTGGCTATTTCTGATTGGTACATCTTTGCAAGTCACTCTCACTCACCCAGATTCCCTGAACTACTCCATTGAAATAACAGTGACCTACCTCACGAGTAGACTTGCTGCTTTGCTTCTGGCCCACTTTGTATGCCTTACAGCAGCCTGTGGCAAAGAAATTAAGGAGGCGAAACCTTTCTTGTCACTTCCTCGAGAGTTTCTAGGTGTTTAAAGATCCCGGGCTTAGGCTCCTAGTCACAAATGAACATTAAATGTGCATATGTTAATTTACCTGCAAGCTACATATTTATAAATACTTACTATTATTTACAATTTACAGAGGACAAAACAATTAATTTCCCATCTAAATCACCCCAAATACTTTTTCAATTAATTTTACCCTTCCCCGTATTACCGAAACCAGTTCAATTAATTTACCCATTAGCCCCAATTACAGTAATATCTTACCCTGATGATCCAGATCCTGCTCTAAAATCAATTTCTTTTCATTTATCCTCATTCAATCATCATTGCATCATTACCTCCTTAAATTAAAATATTTTTAAATTCAAAGTAAGTAGGAAGTGAGGGGGTTCCTACTTGGAAACAAGATTGCTGCTTCTCCTTTTTCTTCTGAAAGAGAATGCATTATATCTCTGGCTCCAGGGGAATCGGTGGTGTGCTGGCAGACAGAATAGAATGCAAAAAAAGATGACGCAGTGTGAGAAAAGCATAGAAAGTCTGCTTATTCATAGCCAGAACACCCTTATTCACCACCTATGTTCTTAGACAGAAGCCTCTGGCCAGTAACTATAAGTTTAAGAACTGCAGCTGACATAAAGGTGAGCCACGTTGAGTGGCTACTCAAATCTTCATAGTCTTAAACTGATTAATATAACTGTCTGTTGTCAGGATCCAGAGAACCATGACATTTTAGTGAGCAAAGGGGTTTTTGCGCTGCAGTCTCTATGCGTGTCTGCTTGGGAGAAAGTCCTGTTGAGCTCAGCGGAACTTTCCAGGAAGGTTTGTACAAGACTGTAGCCTTACTAGAGATGAGGAAGAAATTCAATTCCATTTATACCTGGTGCTACCTAATTTTCACTTTCACAAATGACATGCAAACCGAAACACAGCCAACTATTGAAATTAGAAATGCAGCTCTCCAGCCAAGGATTATGTACAAAAATGCATATACTGAGATGAAGTAACCCTAAGAATGCATATGTTAGTGGAAAGAGTGTATAAAATGCACTATTTAAGGGGAAATAACTTTGCAAAAATGTCTATATCTTTGGCAAAATTGCATATGAAGATCTATATGTGTGCACGTATATACCATTTATATGCCAAAATACAATCAATGCATAATTCAAACACACAATTACATTGTCTCATTAAAACATATTTAATTTTTTAAAAAAACAAACCTCTAAACAGTTAAAAACAGTTAAAACAATAAAACCAGATATATAGTTCAATGGAATGCTTGCCAACACTGATGTGCATATGCAGACAAATTAACGCTAAAATGCTGCTGGATTTTCAAGGTGATTTTTTGTTTTTAACAACTGTAAACACATGCAATATGGAGTGGAAAAAATGAGAAATTGAGAGAAAACAAAATTGACAGAGATTCACCCATCTCAAGTAGGAGAAAACCCACATGGCAAATTGCTTTGGGTAACAAGAGAAAGGGTGGAATGCTCATTTTGATGTGAATGGATCCAAAACAGGCTTTTATTGTAAAGGTTTTCATGAAGGTAAACATGCAGATTTCACACAACCAAAATATACTAGACAAAACTTGAAATGGCTGCTGCTGGCCCAGTCCAGATAAGGAGTGTAGGAGCATGGCGGGACACCTGCTTTGCATGCACAAAGTTTCAGGTTCGACCCCTGGCATCTCCAGGAAGGGCTGGGGGGGGGGGAGTCCTGCCTGAAACCCTGGAGTGCTACCACCAGTCAGCAGAGACAACACTGTTCCTAAACTGTCACGGGTGCTTCAGCTGAGATTTCTGTATTGCAGGGGGTTGGACTAGATGACCCTCGGGGTACCTTCCAACTCTACAATCCTATGAGTCTTAGCTGGCTCCAGAACTACTGACAAAAGTTGGATATACAGGCATACCTCGTTTTATTGCGCTTCGCTTTCTTGCGCTTTGCAGGTGATGCTCCTTACAAGGACTCAGGTGCAGCTGCAGGCAGCCTGGCCACTTCCAGGGGAAGGAAGACCCACCCACCCCGCCCCCCCTTCTGGCCAAGGGAGTGGAGCTGGCTGGAGCCAGGTTTTCCCCCTCCCACCTCTGCAGCCAAGGAGGCCTGGCTTAATAAACTACAGTATACTATAAACATAGGGACATGGGTGGCGCCGTGGGTTAAACCACAGAGCCTAGGGCTTGCCGATCAGAAGGTCAGCAGTTTGAATCCCCGCTACAGGGTGAGCTCCCGTTGCTCAGTCCCAGCTCCTGCCAACCTAGCAGTTCAAAAGCACGCCAAAGGTGCAAGTAGATAAATAGGTACTGCTCCAGCAGGAAGGTAAAGGGTGTTTCCGTGTGCTGCTCTGGTTCGCCAGAAGCCACGTGACCCGGAAGCTATATGCGGACAAACACCGGCTCCGTCGGCCTGTAAAGCGAGATGAGCGCCGCAACCCCAGAGTCATCTGCGACGGTCAGGGGTCTCTTTACCTTTACCTTTTATACTATAAACATAACTTTTATATGCACAGGGAAACCACAAAAATTCTATGACTCACATTATAACAATATTCGCTTTATTGCGGTGGTCTAGAATGGAACACGCAATATCTCTGAGATATGCCTGTACATCTAAACAAGGGTGTCTAATTGCATAGCATTGCTTTTGAGAGGATGTATGGATGTGTAGTCAAACTTCATAATCCATCTACTTCCTGGTACAACTAGTTAAATACACACACACACATTTTTACATGCTGCTAAATCTGGGTGGGGTACTTGTGAGTTTGTCTGAAAGTTTCCACCAGATTCACTCAGATTTAGGGCACACTTGTTTATTTTTTTAGGCTATTTTTGTTTTGATGGGGAATGCTCCACTTTTTGTTTTTGGCAATATGCAAATTAATTTAAATTTAATCACTTAATTGGTGATTATCAACTAAAAATATTCAGTTACTTTTCAAGATATCTTCTTTTTCACAGAGTTCCTGGGATACAGCCTGCCTCCCCTCATATGAGACTAGAAATGAAATATTAAAACCAGGAGTGAAACATCATCAGCATCACTTTTTCTTTCATGGGGTCTTGAGTGAGCAGTTGGCATAATATATCCATAAACAATGTTTACTTTCAATGCAATTCCAGGCAGATGAGTAATTTCTGAAAAGCAGCTGTTGGAGATGCACTTTTGCCTCTTCATCAAGAACGTATAAAAAACTAGTATATTGCAATATTTATTGCAGTGTATTGCAAATCTCTGCCATGATCCAATCAAAGTTCCTCTTGCCTCCATGCACCTTCAAAGATGATGATGTGAAAAAGCCCTAGATTTTATGGCAGCTTAACTCTGAATATGTTACAGCCTCCCTATTAATATGTATTTCAAGCCCTGCTATAAACTTTGAATATGAAGAAAAAGATGTTTATATGGGTAACAGCAGGTTTTGACAATATTTATGGGAAATCATGTGCCTTCTCTGTCGTCATCCACTGAAGGCATAACTTATTTTGTGTGTTCCATAAATTTGACATTTGCTAGATTTGTAAATCGAATCATTCACAATATAAGGGCCACACCAGGAAAATGATATATTAGGGAACATCGTCATACAATTACTAGCTTCTCATCGTTCCATAGCCAATTGGTATTCATAGTTTAATTTGGAGAAATTTTTCTGACATCAGTCTTTGTAACTGCTGCTCCTTCTCAATACTCTACTACTGTCTCTGTTTAAGTGGATCTAAATTCTCTTTTCACGTTTATAGGAAAGGCTTCTAGGTCAGGCAGATGGTTGCCAGTAGATCAAACTTATACTGTCCAGATTAGAATATAATCTTCTTGCCTTGTTGGCAGGATAGGAGGTTGTAAAGGAGAACACTGTGTTTTCAGTATGTTTGTATAGAAATGGTCTATCCAGCAGTGAGCACTAAACCTTTATTCATGGATACAGTTTGGGTGGGCACTTTGCACATGCTCACAGGAACTCTCCATTTTTTAAGAAAAAGGAAATAAATTGGCTCCTTTCTTATTACAAAATAATTTCAGAAATAGACTGGAAAGAGAAGTAGCTGAATTGCAATTTATTAACAAACTTAAAACCATGGAGAGACCTGGTCTGAATAGAGACATTGGATTCTTATCTCATTATACACGATAAAGCTATTTTTAGCCATCTCACCCCTTGCTTTTCCTGTAAGACCAATTGCAGTCGTTAACAGTCATCAACAGGTTTACCACACCTATCAGCCAATCACCCATTCCCACCACCCTTCTGAGTAATACCCCTCCCCACCCTCTCACTATATATAAGGGTCTGGTGACTTCTGTTTCAGTGTATCTGAAGAAGTGTGCATGCACACGAAAGCTCATACCAAGAACAAACTTAGTTGGTCTCTAAGGTGCTACTGGAAGGAATTTTTTTATTTTGTTTCACAAATGAAAGGTACTTTGGACATCATGGGAGGTATATGGCTTTGAGTCCTTAAAAATAGAATAAAAAGCATTCTACTTGGAAGAAGGCACAAATGCCAGACATATGCCATCATTTGGACGTAACACTAGTCAGGAAATAGGGGGAAGGTGTCCTTCTCTGTCCACAACACTCTTCCCCAGCCCCACCTTCATTTTTTCCATTCTTTCCCTACTAGGAATCCTCTCACCACAGCCAAAATTTGTGAGATCTGGGACAAAGAGAGGAAGGGGGAGATCTGCAACTGAGCATCATGGAGTAGTCCTGATTTTGTGGCAAAGCATCTGAAACCCATAAAGAGAAACAAAAGATGGAGTACCAAAAAGTCTGAGCATCTGTCATCAGTTGAGTTGAAGCTACTAGGCAAGACAATTGGTGGCTCTTGCAAGGACCCTACAGCCACCAGCTGTATGGCAAATGGCCAGCAAAACTACAAAAGATGCAGATCAGACAACATATCTACTTACCGGTACTTTATTTAAATGTTTGTTTCACATCTTTTAATCTGATGATCTGCAAGGCAACTAACAAAATTCATAAACCATGACACAATTCACACATGCAAAATATCACAGTGGATACTAATTGAACCAACAGAACCATTTGCACTAAAAGAATCATCAGTGGTAGTAAAAAATGAAAGGCACAAATACAGGATGGGTGACACCTGGCTTGAGAGCAGTACATGTGAAAAGGATCTAGGAGTCTTGGTAGACCATAAACTTGACATGAGTCAACAGTGTGATGCAGCAGCTAAAAAAGCCAATGCAATTCTGGGCTGCATCAATAGGAGTATAGCATCTAGATCAAGGGAAGTAATAGTACCACTGTATTCCGCTCTGGTCAGACCTCACCTGGAATACTGTGTCCAGTTCTGGGCACCACAGTTCAAGAAGGATACTGACAAGCTGGAACGTGTCCAGAGGAGGGCAACCAAAATGGTCAAAGGCCTGGAAACGATGCCTTATGAGGAACGGCTTAGGGAGCTGGGTATGTTTAGCCTGGAGAAGAGAAGGTTAAGGGGTGATATGATAGCCATGTTCAAATATATCAAAGGATGTCATATAGAGGAGGAAGAAAGGTTGTTTTCTGCTGCTCCAGAGAAGCAGAGTTCAGGAGGGCTTTCTCTTGAGTAAGTGGATGTAGAATTGAAGCCTAAATTACTGCACTTCAGTCTCATTTATTTGGGTGGCCATGATTCTCCATTGATTTCAATGGGACCTGAATGCAACTAAATTAGCTTCAAACTTTATTCCTCCCAATTGCATATTCTTTTGTTGTTTTTAGATTTCATTTAGTTTACAGTATATTTCTAAGCATCAAACATATTGCATTTTGCTTCATACATCTTTAATGGTTTCTTCCGTTAAATGAATTAATTTGGTTTAATGACTTCATTGTGTCTCCTTTTTGCCACCAAGCCATAGATATGAATCTAAAAGATAGCAAAAATCACAGTGTGAAGTGAACCAGCAAAGAAGTGTTTATCATCAAAATGACCTGGCTAAAGTCAGAAAACTCTCTGTGGTTTGTTGGAATGAGATATCTAACTAACAGAGGTCTCATTTAAAATACATGGTGTTAATGAAATAATTTCAGTCTCACCACCAGACAATCAACAAAAACAGCAGGGAAAGAATGGCAGAAGGAAGCTACGGGAATCCTAAAGGCCTTTCATTCAAATTAAACTCAACAACTTTTAATTTTCTTTGCAAAACTATATTGGTGTCAGAAATCTACCCAGCCCCGTCCTGCAGGCTTTCAGTTAAGCTCAGCTGGAACATTTGGTTTTACCAACTTTGGACCCCAGCAACCCTTGCCAAAGGAAGCTGGAAAAGATTTCTGGAGGGCAGGTTTGGTCCATAGAAATGGAAAGCGTTAACCAGCATAAATGTTGATGGTCTTTCCATTTGACTTGCAATTTCATTCTACCCTTTGTGTAGGATAAAGACACAGCATTTCTACTGGAACTATAACTGCATTTGCATGTAACTGAGTATTGGCTGTGGACTGGGATGTGTTTCAAGGAATTTAAGTTGAAGTTTGCTGTAACCTGAAGTATGTTCTGTATGGGGATTTTATTTTTTTGGCACAAAATCCAATGGCTACCAATAGAAAAGAGGATGTGGTTAATAATATTGAGGGCTGAACTTTGTAGGACACCAAGAGAACCATGACTCAGTGGTGATTTTTTTGTTTGTGTGTGGAGGGGGGAGGGAGACAGAAAGGTGAGTTTTCCCTTGTCAAAACCTCCTTCTCCATTTAAAGCTGTCAGTAGGAAGTGTTCTAGTTTAGTATTTTCCCTGTTGTTTCTTTATTTTTACATGGAGACCAGTCATAATTTATATCATGCATGAAGGAAACAGTAGTAAAATTGTGACAAACAATTGACTGGGTGCTAGTTAAGATCAAGCAAAAGATGGGAATACGGATCATCCTAGTTTTGTAATGACTATGAATATGAGCACGTTTTCTTTCTGTTCTAATCATGATAAACATTTCCTAGATGAACTATTCAACAGATACTTTCCTGAAGAATGTATGTGCTGGAGAAAAACCAAACCTGTTATAATATTTGGGTTATACAAAATTAATTCTATTTGCAATGCTCAACATATATCTCAGAATATTAAGTTGCTTCTCTTTTCAGTTCTGTTGTGGGGACTCTTAAAAGTCCCTGTGGAAGCAGCCATGAAAAGCCCTAAGGGTTGCTTCTCAAGCTCCCTGACAACGCACAGAATAGACAGTGCAGAGAAACCCAGCTACACTCAAATATACACCAAAAACAAAGGGTCATTTATGTGCTTACACCAGCTGCAAAAGGTGGTGCTGTAATAGCAGAAATGGCTGCTGCATCCTTGGGTGGCCTTGCATAGCTCCTGCGGAGGTTTCTTTACACACTCTCAGACATTGAAGAAATCTTGCTTGCAGATTTGAACTGCTCCCAAAAGGTCATGGAAAGTACAGCCTCTCTCATTAGCCTCATTTAGCAGCATTTTGGTGCATGGGTACTGGGGCCATAACCAGAGCTCGCCCACTCAAGAATGGCTTGGCCATACCCTCCAGGACAACCTTCTGCCAGGCCACACCAAGCCGTGAGGTATCTCCTTACACTGCAGAAGAGGACAGCGGGGGCAGGGAGGTGAGTGATCAGGTTGTGGCAGCAAGCAGGTGGGCAAGGAAGTGGTCAGCAACAGGGAGGTGGCGGGCGATGGGGTCAGTGGGGTAGTGGTGGGTGCCCCAAATTGCCCTCCCAAAATGTTTTGGGATATGCCTATTTCCTTTGCTTTCCAAAGTCACCACCAAGACATGGCTGTACCTATACAGTAGTTTGTGGTATGAAAGACTACATCCTTGTGCAGTGCCACAAAGATGCGAGAGGATGGGAAGAGTGCAGCTTATAAAGCTGTCCCATAGGTAATGCTCAGTTGTGAGTAGATTGTTGATTCCCTGGACTGCGCTCAAAGGATGCAATGGAAAGCACAGGCCTCTCCCACCAGTTGCCAAGCAACCCCCTCAAGCAGCCTCCTTCACAATCTGAGCATTGTGATGAACGAGCACTAATTACCCTCGAGAACTAATTTAAGCAAGACTTTAAAATCCTTACTGGTTCTTTATTATTAAACTAATGAGTTTTGAAGTTTCTCACTGTAGGTCCTACAAAATATTTTCCCCATGACAATGTATTTTGTGGTACTCACCCCTCCTCTTGAACAAGGGCAGGAAGCCCTTGACCTTTTCCACCCCTCTGGCGGATGCCCCATCCTCAGATGACAGCTTTCCATATACTTTGCCCTCTGAAAAGGTTACAGCAAAATAACTGTTTAACAAATCTCCTGTGCCTCTCATGGCCTCTACTTCTTTGCTATCATTTTTGGCGAACCAATTTTCTCCTTTACGTCAGCTGGAGATTTTATATATCTATATCTAATCTGTATCTATCTATGAAATAGCATTGTTAGCTGAACATCTGCTAGGGAAATCTGAACTTTTCCTTGTTATCCTACTAATTTTGAAAAATAAGTGAGGGAAGAGCTGGCTGGGCCAGGGAGGTGATCAATGCCTTTTTACGAGAGGGGGTGGTCCCTGCATGTTTGAAGGAGGCAGTGGTAAAACCACTCCTTAAGAAACCTTCCCTGGATTCAGAAAACCTAACTAACTATCGGCCAGTTGCTAATCTCCCTTTCCTGAGCAAGGTTCTGGAGCAGGCGGTTGCAGACCAGATCCAGGCGCTTCTGGAAGAAACTGATTTTCTGAATCCATTTCAGTCACGGTTTAGGCCCGGTTTTGGCACAGAAACTGCTTTGGTCGCCTTGTATGATAACCTCTGTCAAGAGAGAGAGACAAGGGAGACATGTCCCTGTGAATTCTTCTCAATCTCTCAGCAGCTTTTGTTACCATCGACCATGGTATCCACACCCACCTGCCCCAAACTTGACTTCAAATATGTTTACACAAAATAAAAAAATAAAAAAATTCCTTCCAGTAGCACCTTAGAGACCAACTAAGTTTGTATGAGCTTTCGTGTGCATGCACACTTCTTCAGATAATATGTTTGTGCTTTTTGTTGAACAGCAGCAGATAGAAATTCTAATTAAATAATATGTGATGTCATGTATGGGACAGGTAGAGACGTGGCTTCTGGTGCACAATCAGGAGCCTTAAAGTGGCACTCCCAACAGCGCGTTGGAAAGGGAGGAAGGCTCTCTCTGCCAAACAGCCAATAGGCTCTGGCTGCAAGCTCTGCTTTTTCGGGGATCCACTGTGCTTCAGAGTCCCCCCAGCCGCTCTGGCCCCCATTACTGAAGGGGTTTGCAAAGAGCTGAGCCTGGCTTGCCAAGAGCTCTCCTCAGTACACTGACGCATGGATGATCAGCTGATTGGCGACGCCTTTGAAGTCCCAACAATTGTCTGGACTTGAAAGCGCCCTGCCACCTGATGTCCTTCTGACGTCAGGTTATTGGCAGGTGGTGCCAATTCCTACCTTTAAAAAAAAAAAGTTTAAAATGGCTTTCTAGCTGCATTCTTTTCGTTATCTGTAGCAACGTGTGAGGCTTGGGCTTTTGTTTGCTTTTTAAAAATAATAGTAGGCACTGGAGCAGCCAATCTGTTTTGATTCAGGGCTGCAGCATGTGAGGAAAGCAGGCCCAACGCAATCCTGACAAGTCACCTACCTACCCTATGCTGCAATTAGCAGAGAGAAAGACTCCCAATGGTGACAAAAGGGGGGAGACCCTGATGGGTGGTGTAACCAGCAACAGACTGTTTCACACCTACAAGTTGGAGGTGGACCATGATCCCAGGGCCCCAGTTTATGGTCTGCAACATTGTCCAGAGGTGTGGACAGCATGCATGTTCTGTGGCTGCAATTCTGGCCAAAGTCTGCTTAGAGAACTGTTTCTCTCTCCTTCCTGCAAAGTTACAACAGAAAACCAGTCTCATTTCAGTAGGCAGGCTCTCACAAATAATTTTTTTAAATAAATAAAAAAAACACAATCTCAGTATTGTTTCATCCTTTCAAAGTTCAGGCTCTTTATCAACAAGGGCATATCAACCTCTTAAATAAAACAATAGAAGTCGTTTTTTTCCAAAACTATCATAATAGTCTTGAGTTCTTGACAAACTTGATTGCAGCTGTAAGGACAGCTCATTAATTTAATTAGTAGCATAGGGAATTCACTTTTAAATTTTTTTAAAAAATTTAAGTAGGGCTAGATTTTATAAATAAATGATAATAGTTTTTTTATAATATCGGGAGCTCCTTTGTGATTCAATTTATTCAGATTAATTTATCCTTAAAACTTCAACATGAGTGTCATTCTGATGCCTTTTATTACCATCTCTGTTCCTCTAACAATTGCCTTTAACAGCAGCATTAATGGAACAATCCAATCTGGGTCTGAGGCGCTGCAGAGTGTTGGATGCACCACTGCAACTTCATCCCCACAGGCCAAGGCAGAAAGATGAGGCGGAGGTAATTCACCACTTTTTCACTGTGCCAGATCTATGTTGGCACATCAGAGATGTCAAAATCAGGCTCCTTTAGGACCAGAGGCCACTTCCAGTCACCAGTCCAGCTGCCACATTCTGGATCAGTTGTAGTTTCCGAGTCACCTTCAAACGTAGCCCCACTTAGAGCATGTTGCAGTACAAGCGGGAGATAACTAGACCATGCACCACTCTGGAAAGACAGTGTGCAGACAGGTAGGGTTTCAGCCAGCATACCAGATGGAGCTGGTAGACAGCCACGCTGGACACAGAATTACCCTCCATGGAAAGCTGTGAGTCCAAAATGACTCCCAGGCTGCACACCTGGTCCTTCGGGGTATCTGAAGAAGTGTGCATGCACACAAAAGCTCATACCAAGAACAAACACAGTTGGTCTCTAAGGTGCTACTGAAAAGAATTTTCTATTTTGTTTCGACTATGGCAGACCAACACGGCTACCCACCTGCTTCAGGGGCACAGTTACCCAATTCAGGGCCACATCTGCCTCTGCCCTGTCCCCCAGAAACAGTGCTTCTGTCTTGTTGGAATTCAAAGTCAAACCATTGGTCACCATCCAGTCTCCAACCACCTCCAGATCCTCACACAGGACCTTCACCGCCTTCACTGGTTCTGATTTAAAAGAGAGGTAGAGCTGGGTATCATCCGCATACTGATGAACACCCAGCCCAAACCCCCTGATGATCTCTCCCAGCAGCTGCATATAGATGTTGAAAAGCATGGGGGAGAGGACAGAACCCTGAGGCACCCCACAAGTGAGAGCCCAGGGGTCCTGAACACTCATCTTCCAACACCACTGTCTGGACAAGGCCCAGGAGAAAGGAGCAGAACTACTGAATAACTGTGCCCCCAGCTGCCAACCCCCCTAGAAGATCCAGAAGGATACCATGATCAATGGTATCAAAAGCCACTGAGAGATCCAGCACAATCAGGAAACAGCTTTCACCTCAGTCCCTAGTCCAACGGAGATCATCAACCAGCACAACCAAGGCAGTTGTTTCAGTCCCATGATGGGGCCTGAATCCCGATTGAAAGGGATTCAAATTGTCTGCATCCTCCAGTCATGCCTGGAGTTGCCCCATGACCACCTGCTCAATCATCTTGCCCAGGAATGGAAGATTTGAGACTGGGCGATCATTGGCCATAATGGCCGGGTCCAGCAGATTGATCTAGAACAGTAGGTTGGTTTACTAGTTTGGACAGGATGTTGGGTTTCATGTAGTAATCTTTCATACATCCAAAATCTCACTCTATGCTAGGATGCACATGGAACTCCTGTGTGGGCAGGGTCTCTCATTCACGTGACAATGGAAGGGACATTCATTGTGGCTGGGTGCATCCACAGCAGATTTCTAACACAGCGTGTGAACAGGCTGATTTGCACATGCAGTTGTATCACCTGTGAAGTGACTGGGGCCCTGCCTTGAAGTGTGAGCCTTTTTGACATCAGAATCTCAATCTTCAGCCCCAAAGAAGCGCTACGAGTGGTGGATAAAAGGAAGAGAGAGCAGGATGAAGGAAAGGTGAAGGAACCACAGAGCTTGAATTATTTCCATCCTCTCACTTGCTTTTCAAGTGGGAAATTACAACTTTTATTGCTATGTTTTTGTCTCTTGAAGACAAAACTGTATTTCACAACTACAGAGTCACCCTCATCGTCCTTTAAAAAAATGAAACCACCTAACCTATTTTGCATGGCTCAGAAAAGAAATGGAGGTAATGAAAAAGAGAATTATAGTAGTTTCCTCTTTTTGTGCTTTCTTTTGTCATTTTAAATTCTGGAAGATGCTTAGCCAAGCAAAGGCTCCAATCACTGCAAACTTGTAACAAGGCCAATTTGTTCCAAACTCACCAGGAGAGGATATGTTTACCCATTATGGAAAGCTGATCTGCCCATAACTCATTTCTGGTTTACACAAACACATCTCACTGAGATAGCCATGTTCAAATATATGAAAGGATGTCATATAGAGGAGGGAGAAAGGTTCTTTTCTGCTGCTCCAGAGAAGCGGACACGGGGCAATGGATTCAAACTGCAAGAAAGAAGATATGTTACACCCTAAGACCCTTCAAGTCAGCTAAGTGACCCTTGGAATCCTGCAGGAGTTTAGTCCCATAGAATTCAATGAGGAGGGCCCAATCCTCAGAGGAGGAGGTGGCAGTGCAGCTACAGGTGATGGGGGTGACCATGCAGGGTGCACTAGTTGAGAGTGCTACTGCCCCCATGGTCAATGAGATGCCTTCATCTGGAGCATCTTCCAGACACACCAGGATATGGCAGCTGCAGCCACCCAGGTCTATGAGGTTTCTCCATCCCACACAACCTGATCGGGGGGTGGGGTGGGTGTGGGTCTGCCAACCAGTCAAGAGAGGCACCATCATCTGGTGCCACCATTGCTGCTGCTGGGAAGAAGGGGGTGCCTGCTGTCCATCGCCAGTCTCAGAGCTGATCCTGCTGCTGCTGGCATGTTGTTGGGTAACTGAAGCAGAACATGGGCATGTGTATTTGTAGCCCACTACTGGCCTGAAGCTCAACATCAAAAAAACTAAGATCATGGCCACTGGTCCCATCACCTCCTGGCAAATAGAAGGGGAAGAAATGGAGGCAGTGAGAGATTTCACTTTCTTGGGTTCCATGATCACTGCAGATGGTGACAGCAGTCACGAAATTAGAAGACGCCTGCTTCTTGGGAGAAAAGCAATGACAAACCTAGACAGCATCTTAAAAAGCAAAGACATCACCTTGCCGACAAAGGTCCGTATAGTTAAAGCTATGGTTTTCCCAGTAGTAATGTACGGAAGTGAGAGCTGGACCATAAAGAAGGCTGATCGCCGAAGAATTGATGCTTTTGAATTATGGTGCTGGAGGAGACTCTTGAGAGTCCCATGGACTGCAAGAAGATCAAACCTATCCATTCTTAAAGAAATCAGCCCTGAGTGCTCACTAGAAGGACAGATCCTGAAGTTGAGGCTCCAGTACTTTGGCCACCTCATGAGAAGAGAAGACTCCCTAGAAAAGACCCTGATGTTGGGAAAGATGGAGGGCACAAGGAGAAGGGGACGACAGAGGATGAGATGGTTGGACAGTGTTCTTGAAGCTACTAACATGAGTTTGGCCAAACTGCGAGAGGCAGTGAAGGATAGGCGTGCCTGGCGTGCTCTGGTCCATGGGGTCACGAAGGGTCGGACACGACTGAACGACTGAACAACAACAACTGGCCTGTGCTGTGGCAGTCACCATGCATATCATTTTCAATAAAGTGCCATTTATGCACCTTCTCATTTTTGTTGCAAGTTCTTGGGTAGCAGGTTGGGTGGTGGCTGCCTGTCTGTGTGTGTTTGGGAATGCTATTGATGCCCAGCTGTGGGCTGCATGTGGCTATGTGACTAGTGGAGCATCTGGTGAGCATGCCCAAAGTTTGTGACGCATGTGGCTGATGCACATTTCTGGAGATGCCATGTTTACTTTCCTGAGCTGGTGTTTTCTCACAGTTTCCAGTGGGTTATCTCTATGTGGCCTCTGTTTGAGTTTTGGAAGTCGTTGGCCCATAACCTGTTATACTGAGCCCACAATCTGTGGTTGATACTACTCCACACTTCAACCAGTGTGATCAGCAAAGTATGCACAGTGTTAGCAAAGTCATTCAGAAGAACAACAAGAATTTTCCTGCTTTCTAGTAATCAGTCTTTTCCAGAGTTCCCACCTAAGAAAACTCATTTGTTGTTATTGTCTCATTGCACAAGACAAGCACAAACACATTAGCTACACAAACTTTAAAAGATGCTGCTATATCATGAACTATTCTACTATGATACAGTTCTTCTAGCCTTAGAAATAAACCATGTAAAGATCCAATTTTACAGAGAGATCCACTAGCACTTTACCATGCAGCTCACCATGCTATACCCACCAAGATGATAAAACTGAACACTTGACAAATATCTCACGCTTATGCTGCTGAAGCCAACCTTAGCTTTACACCCACTGGTGTGGGAAGAGTGGGACGTAGGGGGCGGGGCGGGGTGCCCCGGGCAGCGAGATCCCGATAGGGTTCCATCTTGGCTGTCCGCCCACCCACGCTGTGCGCCACACCCCAGAATGTGCACCATGCCACCTGCTTCCCGCCCCCAGTGCCGGAGCATGAAGCTCCGCTACTGTTTACACCTGCCAGTGCACATACATACATTCCTTCGAGAAAGGGAGGGCGGATGAGTCATGCTTTGGGCCCTTTCTCCTTGAACTTTTCTAAGCAGCCACTTGTAGTTGGGTCTTTCTCTAAGCTGAATCCAAACATGTGGATGGGCTCCTCGAGACCTGGCCTGAGGAGGGCGCTTGCTTTGTGCCATTTCACCTTCCCCCCCCCAAATTACACCAACAGTATACAGTTGGCTGGGGACTTGGGAATGCCCCCCTGTGCATATCAACAGTTAGCCACAGTTCACGTTAACTCTCTCTTGGTTCCCCACAATGCTTATTCCCATTCTGCTCAGCCGACATGCCCCCTTCCTGGGGCTTCTGACTGGGCTCAGGATCCAGCCTCAGATGTGCCAGTGTGCTCTGCACCAGCATCTTGTGCATAGGATTACACAGTCAGTCTCCAGATCAATGGAATCACTCTTGAATAAAGTGGAGCTGAAGTTTATGAAGACCAAACAAACATGGTAGAGTGGTGAAAATGGATCACCTACATCTAAGCTAATCCCTGTGGTATTTATTTATTTAAGAAATTTTATATCCTGCTCTTCCACAGTAAAAATTGCACTCGGGGTAGCTTGAATCATTTATAAAATAGATGATGTATCATCAAAACAAATGTATATCATATATTTTTATGACAATACATAATAAAAACAAGGGCTTCTCTTTTACCCCGTTAAAAAAAAATATTGTGTTTCTAGCAGAAAACGGGATAACAAGACATAAGAACAACAGAGGCTTCCACTGGTTCAGAAAAAAATGATGTACATAAGAAACAACTAGAGTTAAAACATCCAAGAAGCTAAGGATCTACAGAACAAGGGGGTAAGGGATCAAAGGCAGAACCAGAATTATGATGAAATGTCACAATAATTTTCAAATAAGTCATATCTTGAAGAAATAAAGTTCCCTGCATGGTGACCACTTATGTGAGTTATAAGAGTCCATTATGCAGCTGTGAAGTCCTTAGATTCGGTTTCAAACAGCTGGTGAGCATATGGCTTTCTTAGGCTTTCTGTCTCTAGACTACCACCAGGTAGGCAGCCACTCAAACGGAGGGCACAAGAGGTTTCAATAGAATAGATGAATTGTCTTTTTAAAAATAGATAGCAGACACAAGGCCAGGTGTTTGTCCCTCTCTCTTACGCATTATAGAGTTCTGAGTGCATTCTGACATGGCAGGAAGGTGGGGTGTGCAATTGAAACTTGATCTCACAGATGCCCTGCGTAATTTGTAGAACTTCAAATGTGACCCATCATCTACATTCTGACTGCCCATGTCTGCACAGCTGATATAACCAATCAGCCTCTTTTTTGTGATACATTGCACTTGTGGATGTGGATGCCTAATAGGTCTCTGAGTCTCCCCAATACGCTACATTTTCAAAGTTGACTTGTTTCTCAGTGGCTCTACACAGAGGCCCTACACAGAGGCAAGGGGTTTGGGCTCAGCATGGTGTACAGAAACTCCCATTTATTTCAGTTGCGTTTGCAGAGAAAAACCTTTCAGTGGATTGCACCCAAAGCAATTTTATTGTTTGGGCGACTACTATAGAAATATTGGGAAAAGAGCAACTGAGATTTGGTTGTGGAAGAAAGCTTTATGATGAATCAGACCTTTGGTCCATCCAGCTCAGTATTGTCTTCTCTACTAACTGACTGATAGCAACTCTCTGGGTTTTCAGACAGGGCTCTTTTCCAGTGCTACTTGGAGAAACTGATGACTGAACACAAACTGCAGCTTTCCTCCAAAGCTCACTGGTGACCTTGGATTAGTTGCTGTCCCTGAGCCCAACCTGCCTCACAGAGTTGTTGTGAGGATAAAATGGGAGAAGAACTACTTGTGCCACTCTAAACATCTATGAAGGATGGGATAAAAATCTTATAAAAATTGGAGATGCCAAATATTGAACTTGGGAACTTATTCAAGGAACTCAGTGTTCTATATGGGCTGAAAATTCAGTGTCAATGTTATCAAACAGATCATGCCTCTTCTTAATGATCTTCAACAGTATATGTATGCAAAAAAGACAAGCTTCATATATGACCTAAAATGTTATATTTCACTGCTGATATTAATTCTAATTTTGGCTTCATTTTACTGGAAAGGTACTGTGCTTAATTTTTTTTCAACCAAACTGGAAGGCAAATGGTTATACCGTATATGCCAGTATGTTCTATTCCAAATTCTTATTTCAAGAAATTTAATTCAAAACCATTCAATTCTGTCTGGATTGGTTTGATAAGGACAGGCGCCCATTTATACAAGCGCATTTACGGTATGTGAAATGGCTTTGCTTCCTATACACTAAACACACCTCCCATTAGTGCATTTAAGGGAAATGCAAGCAAGATGGTAGATAACAAAGCTGGCATTTGTGGTTTAAATTTGAATAGCACAGCACTTTGAAAATTAAACTCACAGGAGATAATGGGAGTGATCCATAGTTAGGATTTCACTTGCACGGCCGGAGGTGACAGGTTATTTGGTGAACAATTTACCGAGCGTCTCCTTTCCTAACATGGGCATTGCAGGCTCATTCTATCAACCTTAATAGGTTTGCTTTGAAAGCGCTTTACTTGGAAGATTAAAATGTAAACTCCATCATATGCCAGTGGAGAGGGAGCCTAAGCCACTAAACTGAAAAGTGAATGCAGTACATTCATCAGAGCAAACAATGGAAGCTCCTGCAAAAAGCAGACGATGACTGAATTTATTACCCGCCTTTCACCAGCAGCTCCCTGGGCGGGTTACAACAATTTAAGACTGTGAAAACAAAATACAGCCCGAGGAGTGGATGAGGCATGCTTCCTTTGTTACACCAATGGAAAGCCAGCCAGGCCGCAGGAGCCTCCAGGTGGCACAGATTTGGGGCAAGATCGCTTCTATTTGAGGTGAGATTCCATCCAAATTCACACAATATCAAGACCTCACTTGGTTTGGGGGTGAGATCTCTCCCAAGATCAGCACAATCTTGCCTGAAATTGGTGCCGATGGTGGCAGTGATTCTCTACCAGCAGATATGCCTCAGCTGAGGGCATATTTGGCAGAAGATGTGCTACAGCACAGCCTCCCTCCCTCCCTCCCTCCCTCCCTCTTGATAAGCAGCCGCCTTCCACCTGCCCACAGAGGGTGTAGGAAAAAATAAGCAAACCATGGACTTACAGGCCAAAAAGATACACAAACTGAGTGGAGATTTGTCTGCCTGTTCCCACATATGCAGCTGCTAGAGTGTGAGCTGGCTGAGCAATGGTCATGACATGAGCATACATGTGGAGGAACCAAACTGGCATAATTACTCTGCAAGGACTGTATTAGTTCCTGGTCAGTTCTGGACCTGCAAGAGGAGCACTGCAACTTCTCTGATTCCTAATTTGGCATGGGGAAACATATTTCATATTTTCAGGAGGTTCCACTTGCCCTTTAAGAATAGGAAAACCAAATTATTATGCTAGAACTACTGGTACCCCCCTCCCATTATAGGATACTACACAATTTACTTAATGAAAGTAGACCGCATTTAGAATTTGTGATCATGTTTCTAATAAATGGTTCTATTAATACTTAGCTAATTTTGCTAGAATTATCTGGTTAATTTGTGCAGAATGCAAGGCTGTCATTAACACTCTATTTTAGCATTACAAAAACAATTAGGCAGGAGGAGTTACAGGAAAATTAGCAAGGAAGAAGGATGTACTTTGACATAAATGAATATGCAGTAATCATACAATGCTACTAAAATGAATTCACTGTGAATAGCATCTGGATTTAGAGTATTTTAAATCATGAAATTTGCCAATGTGCAACTATTTTATCATAGTCGAAACAAAATAAAAAAATAAAAAAAATCCTTCCAGTAGCACCTTAGAGACCAACTAAGTTTGTTCTTGGTATGAGCTTTTGTGTGCATGCACACTTCTTCAGATACACTGAAACGGAAGTCACCAGACCCTTAAATATAGTGAGAGGCTGGGGAGGGGTATGACTAAGAAGGGTGGTGGGAATGGGGGAATCAGGCATAGATCATAACTCTTTGTTGCAAGTATGCAGAGCAGATCAAACATGACTGAACAATATCTAATTCTTCCTCAACTGTAGCCCCAAGACTATCCGTGGCCATTGTTCATCACCCATATAGAGGCACTGAATTCCCATTCACAGATTTTGCAAAGTATAATAATATCCCATGATTTATAAAACTACAATCGTGGATGGATGCATGTTTAGCAGCCACATCCACAGGAAAAAACAAAGGTCCCTGCCCTAAGGAGTTTATGGTCTAACTTTCAACAGTGCGGAAAATACAAAGGAAGGAGAAAAGAAGGGGTCAACTGGAATCCACGTGATTCCATCAACACCACCTGGCAGTGACTCTGCAGGATTTGGGGGATGATCATTCCCAGCCCTGCCTGGAGATACTGGGCACTGAACTACGGTCTGGAAGATGCAGTAAATGGGAAGATGCAGAAACTGGAGGAAATAAAGAAGTACTAGAAAGGCAACTACAGTTGGACTGTGTAATGCACAGCTCATTCTATGCACACTTGAATTCAGCCACTAGAACAAGAAGAGGGCAGAGTTGGACATCTCCCTCAGACTGAACCAGAAGGAACCTTGGTGGTAAGTGACTAATATTCCAATGTCAAAACATTAAGACTCTTTTCAACTGGGCACCATTTTTTTTAATACAAAGGCAATTACATAACAACCATTACTATAACTGTGCATTGTAGCATCTATATCAGGGATGGGGCATTCATCCGGTTAAACTATGGAACTTGCTCTCCCTAGGAGACAGTGATAATGGCTACCTAGTACCAACCTGGAGCTTTAAAAGAGGATTGGACAAACTGAAGCAGGAGGGGGCTATCAATGGCTAGTAGCCAGGATGGCTCTGCTCTGCCTCAACGGTTAGGGGCGGCAAGGCTTCCGAATACCAGCTGCTGGAAACCACAGGAGGGGAGAGATGCTCTTGTGCTCATGTTCTGCTCCTGGTTTCCCCCAGGTATCTGGTTGGCCACAGTGAGATCAGGATGTGGGACTAGATGGGCCATTGGCCTGATCCAGCAGGCTCTTCTTCTGTTATATTCTGATGTCACATATGACACCAGGTGTGGGACACGTAAGCATGGTTTGTGGGTGGGGGAAAGCTTTGCTGGCCAAATTGGGACCAGTGCAGACCCAGCCTGGTAGTTTTCCCCTGATGAGATATATAGGCCAAGTATTCAAAGTACTTCATGAACACAGCTGGACTCTATTTTGTATCAATATTGTACAGATGAAATACATAATACCTTCTATCCTTTTATGACCATATTCCCACATTACTTATAGCTATAGCACTGTATTCTCACATTACTTATTACACCTTACTCTCACATTTCTTCAACCTTTTTCTCTCTTGTTTCTCATGCTGAGGATCACTGCCTGAGCTCCCCTCCTCCATTCACATATTATTAAAGGTTCTTCTCAGTTTGCTGTATGCTGCATTAATTTACTTTGCAGCTGTCTGTCCTATACTGAGCTTTCAAGCAGGCTATGGTAATTAACCAACCATAATAATTTCCTTTATAAAATATATGTTTAATAAAATGTTATATCTCACAATTGATTTAGTGATTTAGTGGGCAGTGGTGGAGCTTCATGCTCCAGCACCGGGGGGGCAGAGAGCAGGCGGAGGCGGGGCTGGCACGCATCCTGAGGGTGGGGCACACCGCCTGTGGGGACATGGCTCCCAGCACCCGCGATGGCACCCCACCAGGATCGCTGCACTCCCCCCGCACTCTTCTTCCTCTGCCAGTGACTTAGGATAGTCTTAGCACTCCACCTTCCAATGCAGCATCTCAGAAGCTTCAGTCTCAAGTTCTAATTTGCACACTTTGTGCACCCTCTTCCTTCTCCCCCCTGCTTATTTTTTATCTCCTCCTGAAAGTCACTCACAGACCACAAGGTAACCTGTGGGCCAGTGGCGGCTTTGAATTCTATACCCTCTTCCTGACCTTGATGGTGATGATCGCTGTGTGTGGCTCCATGGAGCCTCACTCCCCTCGAGCCTCAGCCTGTGAGGAGTGAAAGATTACAATTCTAGGGGTTTTGTCTGCAGATATTCTCATTGCTCTGTTTTGAAGCATGAGCCTACCCCAGAATGGATTCTGATCACCAGTAAGTTAATGTATGCAGCGCCCCCTTCAACCTGTTCATGGGAGGTGAATGAATGTTTCTCTCATTTAATATGAAAGGCTTGGGCTCGGCCTTTTGGCTAAGATCAAGTGTAGAATCATGTCTTACTGTTCTTACACAAACCTGCAAAGGTCAGACCAGTACTCCAAACCCAGTTAAACAGATTCCTGGAGGTGGCAGATCTGGAAATTCAATTCTGTAAAAGTGGAGCTTCTCTGTGTTAATATTCATCTTGCTGAACAGAAACATCAGCTATCCAACCCAATACTAAAATATTGCAGCTTTACATACTTAGGAATTCTCATTATAAAGGAAGTTACAAGCATCTTCGTAAGGTTAACTTTATTCACTTGCTACATACTGTGCAAGAGGATCTGTCTTGCTGAAAGAAATTGACTCTTTCTTGGGTAGGCTAGAGCAGTGTTTTTCAACCTTTTTTGGGCAAAGGCACACTTGTTTCATGAAAAAAATCACGAGGCACACCACCATTAGAAAATGTTAAAAAAATTAACTCTGTGCCTATATTGACTATATATAAAGTAATTTTCCCACGGCACACCAGGCAACATCTCGCGGCACACTAGTGTGCCGCGGAACAGTGGTTGAAAAACACTGGGCTAGAGTGTGGCTCTTAAAAGGCCTCTTCTCCCCAAGTTTCCTTTTCTGTTTCAGAGCTTACCTGTTTTGTGGAAGAGGAAAATACATGCAGGTAAATAAAGCACTTTGTGCAGAGCAATAAAGAAGGGGGGATTTGGAATACCAAACTTAAAATTATACTTTGTTGCTTTCCAAATAAGGCCACTAATCAAATCACTAAGGAATGAGGCAGCTGTAAAAGCATATTATTTGGCTTTTGTTATTGCCTAAAATCATTTTGCAAAGGAAGGAGAGGGGGAGGTGAAGGGGGAGAATTCAGACACACTGATCTCAGCCAAGGTCTAAGAATGGAGAATCTAGATCCTTACTGAAGGGGTGGGATCAATTATGTCTTTTTCTTTCCAAAACCAGCCACACACACACACACACACACACACACACACACACCCCTTTACCAGTTCATAATCAGGAGAAGGCAGGCTGGAGATAGACTTGTTTTCATTCTGCTGGAATGCAAGGCTGTGGCTATGGGAGAAGCAAGGCCTTCTTGGGTGTTAATGCTGGGAGCCCCTCCATCATAAGTTTAGGCTGTTGTTGTTGTTCAGTCATTCAGTCGTGTCCGACTCTTCGTGACCCCATAGACCAGAGCACGCCAGGCACCCCTATCCTCCACTGCCTCCCGCAGTTAGTTTAGGCTGTATATATGTGTAAATAAACCATCTATCCTAAAGACACCACAGTCTCCGCTGAGCCTCATTCCAAGGAAACCGGACCCTGGGTAAGTGCCTGGAACCCTGGGATTCTTGCACCGCTTGACTATTGGTGTGGCATGCAAAAATATCCTTCCACCTTATTCCACATTCTTGAAAATAAGATGTGGACAATAAGCAGCTGGAAAGCTTATTATTTCCCTTGTTAACAGTTCTGTGTCGCACATTTAAGACTAACCACTTTAGGCTGCAATCTTATACACACTTAACCAGTGTGAGGGAGAAAGCTCCATGGAATTCAGTGGGCCTTCCTTCTATAGTTACTGAGATATAAACTCACCCCTGTCCATATAAGGTTATGTCACAATAAACATGCTTGCTGGTTGTTGCATTTAGTGTAGCCCAACAGACAGAAGTGCAGTCCCTGAAAGGGTTTAATATATTCTGGTGGAGTTCAACCCTATAAATGTCCACTTAGAATTATTTCTCATTGAGTTACAATAGAATCATCATAGAATTGTAGAGTTGGGACTCCGAGGGTCATCTAGTCCAACCCCCTGCAATGAAGAAATGTCAACTGAAGCATCTATGTCAGATGGCCATCCAACCTCTGCTTAAAAGCCTCCAAGGAAGAAGAGTGCACAACCCCTGAGTTAAATGAGTGTGTAATACTGCAGATTAAGAATTTGGGATTTATTTTGAAAAGTTTGCTTTCTGCAGCAGATGGATGCAAGTCCAGCATTTTATTCCTCACTTCTGCTCATGAGCAATGACCTTTCTTGCTGTACTAGAGATAATGGAAGGTCTCCTGCATGCCAGGAGCACTGGACAATGTAATTTTCCTAGCGCTATTATAGTGGCACTTAGAAAACCCCATGTCTCACTGCTCTTGATGCGCAGCCATAATGGTGCGCCAGGCAGCAGAGGGGGTGGGGGGGGGAGGGAAAGCTTTTGCCCTCCTTTTACATTCCAGAGCAGCAAACCAGGTAAGTGGGAGGGAGGTAAGTAGGTAGAGGGGAGTTGGAGGCTTACCAGGAAGGTGGAGGGAGAGAGGCGTGAGAGCCTGGCGGTGACACAGGCATGCTCACCTCTGGCCAAAGCAATCGCTTCTGGGGCACAGTTAAAAAAAAAACACAATTATAAATAAACAAATAAAGCCCTTCCAAAAAAATAAAAAAAACTCCAAACCCCGGGCATTTCCTAGGGGTTTTCCTAGAGAGCCAGTGTGGTGTAGTGGTTAAGAGCGATAGACTCGTAATCTGGGGAACCGGGTTCGTGTCTCCACTCCTCCACATGCAGCTGCTGGGTGACCTTGGGCTAGTCACACTTCTCTGAAGTCTCTCAGCCCCACTCACCTCACAGAGTGTTTGTTGTGGGGAGGAAGGGAAAGGAGAATGTTAGCCGCTTTGAGACTCCTTCGGGTAGTGAAAAGCGGGATATCAAATCCAAACTCTTCTTCTTCTTCTTCTTCTTCTTCTTCTTCTTCTTCTTCTTCTTCTTTTTCTATAAAATGCAAAAATCCCCCCAGATGGGGATGTAGCCCCCCAAAGAGGACATTTCTGGGGTTTTCTGGCCATATGGCAAGCTTAATAAACAGAGAGATATTATGAGTTAGTGGGGAAATACTTTTTATTTTTCTGAGCCCAATTCTGAGCCTGACTGGGGATGTCCTTCCCATTCCTAGCAGAAACAAGGAGGGTGGACTCCTATGAAGATAGGTAATTATTACTCTTATTACACATTCTAAAAGTAAAACTTGTAGGCAGTGATTTTTCCCCCCTAGAAAAATAGGTGTCGGTACTCACCATGAAGTTGTTGCAGTAAGCGTTACACTTTTTAACCAACAAAAAAAGAGAGAGATGCTGGTACAGTGCTGCCTACTCTTGAGTACCCCCTGAAAAAAAGCACTGCTTGTAGGGATGTGTGTGGGTTCCTCAGCTGTCAGAAGTTTGAGAAACACTGTGCACAAAAGAACTAGAAGGAGCATGTAAAGACTTGTGAGGAGGTTCTTACAGGAAAGCCCAGCAGCAAAAGGACAGGTGAAAGAGAGAGACACGGGTCCCTTGTCTTTGTGAGTTTATTAATTCAGAAGCCCTTGTTTGCACCACAGACCTTTTAAGGATCCTTCTGTCAGCCTGCTCCCCCCAACTGATTTCCGGTGTGATGAATCTTGCACTACTTTAAGTAGCTGTAGTAAGGATACAAATTGCACTCCCCAAAGTAGCTGGCAGCTCATCAACCATTGCACCCAGGCTACATTGCCAAAACCGGAAAAGATTTCAGCAGAAAGAAAGAAAGAAAGCATGCAAACAAGTGGAAGGAAAAGGAGGAAGGCAGCTTCTCCTCAGAGAGAGCAAGACCTAAATAAAACCTCCAAATTCTAGTGAGTTGACACTGCTAAGAAAAGACAGGCAAGGCAGGGGGAGGTTTTGCTCTCCTCCCAGCCCCCCCCCCCAAGTCCTTTTCGTGTAAAGTGAACATGTGTTTCATTCTCCTTGCTTGGAGGTTTTTATGCAGAGGTTGGGTGGCCATCCCTCATGGACGCTTTAACAGAGATTCCAGCATTGCAGGGGGTTGGACTAGATGACCCTCAGGCTCCCTTCCAACTCTCCAACCCTATAATTCTGTGATTTGCACTCAATCACTAAAATGAAATGGAAGAGAGAGGGAGGGTGGAGAACAGTCATGCTCCTCTTTCCCTGTAGCTTTGGTGCAAAATGAGTGCCCCCCCCCAGCATGTATAACATCACCAATATCCCATCGTAAACAGAGTGCAGAGTTGGCCTTTCTGCCAGGCTCACTTCTTTGAGACTTTTTAGTTAGTCCTAATAATAGCAATACCATTAGCTTGGATGTTTTCTTTCAGGCAGACACGGTTGCCTGCAATTTTGGTTTGCTAGCAATAACAGCTGCCATTGACTCTGCAAGCCATGCTCCTCTGCTGCCCCCTGCTGCAGAGCTCTGTATATTTCCCCTACTTCGCAAAAGAAAGGAAAAGAGAAGCTTGCCTCCCCACACTGCCTGCCAGGGGCCTGGGAAGAACCCCCTGCCCACCCCCAGACGCACCATTTGCCTGGGCTGCTGCAACAAACAGCTGTGCAAGCCTCTGGGAGGCAGAGGTGCAAGAGGGCATCAGAGGAGGAAAACCACTGCCCTAAGAAGTCATTGCTACGAGAAAGGGAACAATCAAATCCTGGCTTCATAAACTGATATTTGCACAAGCTTCCGGCAGCCAGTTCACTCCTCCCTTCTCACAAGCAGCCATGCAAGCCAGGAAACCACAGTTAAGCAGAGATTCCAGTATGAACTTGAAACTCTGCTTAAGGGCTTCAGAAGAAGCCAGGATACGGAAGCCAACTTTTAAAGTATAACTTCATACGCTGCTTGCTAGGAAGCCAGATACCATCATTTCTGGTTCAGACGTAACAAGAGGCTACGATTAGCCTGGCTTGACTGCTCCCTTGCAGGAAGGGAAGAAGGGAGAGGAAGCAGGCAGTTGCCATGCAGCCTGTGCATAGCTCAGCTTCTTCTTTCCTTTTTCTTCTATATGCTTTTTATTGGTTTTTCAAAAGGAAGATGAGAACATAACCCCCCTCACCCAATGTTTTCCTCTTCCCACCCCCACCCCCCAGATTCCTATGGGGAAATGTGACCCCTGAGTTCAGTGGCTGCCACTGTAACTGATGTTCGGTTGAGTATGTGATGTGATGAAAGAGTACCATTTCTTTACACAACTCAGTTTATTAAGCCCAAGTGTAGTTTTCCAAACTTGGCCAGAGTTTGCAAAATCTTGTGAAGTAATGGACCATGGAAGGTCAAATCAACATTGCCCAACAGGTGAAGAGGGAATCAGAGGTCGTTGTGGGAGGAAAGGGTCCCAACTCTGAATCATGCTGGGTGGCTGCAGAGCAAAGGAGGCCCCAGGGGGCAGCCCCCACCACTTCCTCCCTAGGAATGGGGGACACAAGCAGTGCCTCCTGTTTGCAAAGATACCACACTGCTGCTATGGCAGTGGGCAATGCACTTCTTGGAGGCCAGATCTGCTGCCTCGAAGGCAGTCACCTCACCTTGCCTCCTGGCTGGGCCGGCCCTGCTTTCTGCTGTGAAAGCTTAAAAGCAAACTGCTGTCATTGACACAAAGGCAGTTTCTTTTCCTGGTCAGTTGGCAACCAATGAGGCGGAGTGGGTGGTGGGTGGGACTGAGATAGTGGCTTACCTAATGCCACCGGGTGAGAGAAGTGATATTTGAACTGGGGCCATCATTCCTATTCTTTGGCTGGCTGCAGTCCTATCCACTTCTTACCTGGGAGTAAATTCCACTGAACTTCTGAGAAGACGTGGTGGGATCGCATGGCTACCCACCAGACACATTAAAGACATTCAAAGATGCTTCCATTGTGAAATAGACTAGGAGATGCATTGCAAAAAAATTAAAAGGAATATTACCTGTAAATATCACCCTTGTTCTTGGAAGCAGTAACATTATCTTTGATTAATGTGTACTACATGTGTGAACTGGCGTTTAGCAGCCTTTGCGTTGCAGCATGAATAATTGAATAGAAAACAGACTAGTTGGTGGATTAGATCTTAAAAAGGGTTTACTGATCTAAAGCAATGAATCTTACAATAGATAAAAGTGTTGTTGTTTCTAAAGCCAAAGGCATGAAAGCATAGATGGTTGTGAATGAATAAAATGCAAAGTAAAACTCTGGAAACATAAGTAAAAGGCAAACTGCATTAAAATAAGTGAGATGAAAAACTGAAGTGACTCCCATAACTTAGCATGCAACTGAACCATCTGAGTGGGGCAGTGTTCTTTACTTGCAAAGCCTAATTATCTCTGACTGAGTAGCTCCCAGACTGCGTGGTGACTGGTGAAGCATATTAGACTGTCAACAAAGTACTACTAGCATGTCATTAGAAATAAATATGTGACTGAAGACATCTGTGATCTCAAAGCACTGAACCATAGAGGAGCCTGTTTGCTGCATCTCTGCATGATAAATTGCTCCGGCTTTCCTGCATCTCAGCCTCCACCAGGGGCAAGTAATTCTGCCCAGTCTCTGCATCAGATGCAATTGGAGCATTCGGTCACTTTTGGCACAGAGGCTGCACATTACAATTACACATCCTTTGAAGAAGTTGCCTGTTGTGTTCCTGCATGAATCACCATTCTGTCTTGGCCTCCTTCCAGCCCCCAATGGGCTGTTATAAAAGAAGTTGTGTTGTAAGCTGATTTTGTTCTCTTAAGCACCCTGAAAGTATACCTTTCCACGT
Source organism: Lacerta viridis (assembly GCA_900245905.1). NCBI lineage: Eukaryota > Metazoa > Chordata > Lepidosauria > Squamata > Lacertidae > Lacerta > Lacerta viridis. Next base: position 1,816,324 of record OFHU01003271.1, on the reverse strand, counting down.
GTAAAGATGAAGGGGGTTCCAACATTAACTCAGAAAAAAAGTATTTTAGCTATCACATACCCATCAACTGTCCCAGAAAAAAATGGGATGTCCTCGTGAGAGGATGTCGGCCAAAAAGGCTGCTGTGATTTCTGGCTGCATTCTTCCCCCAAAAAGTGCTTTCTTCAAGGCAGCGATCTTGCATGGCACCTCAAAGCAAATGCTTTGGGGCCCTGTAATCTTGCGCAGGTTATGTGACTCAAGGGAAAGTGAAGCCCCAGAAGATGGTGTCCCGGTTTTGGGCGCTTCGCATTGGAGGGTATGCTATTAGACATTTGGGGATTTCTGAAACAAACCATGGACCCCAGTTCTGAAGTAATATTCAGCCAGGATTGTGGTTTATGCCTCCAACTTACTAGAGGGCAGAAGTGAATCAGGTGTGCTTCACACGTTGAGACTACAATGCTGCACCCGTCTAATGGCCCTGCCTGTGGAAATGGTAGCATTTCAGAGAAAGCCACCTTAGAGGTCTTGGGTTTCGGAAGTCTACCTAGCAACCTAAATTTGGCCTCCAGGACCTCACAACATTTCCCCATGCCATTGGTGCTAACATGACTCCTCTCCAGCACTGTCTACAAGACTGCCTAGCCAAGAGGCCACATCTGCAACCTTCATGCACTCCGCAGTCTGTATGCCCAACACAGGAATCACCCGTTACCATGATCCCTCCACCCACTGGAGAAGTACACCCACACTGCCCTCAACACATTTGGTTTTTAAAGGGCATAAAAATTAAGCAATAGATTATTTGAATACAAAGTTTTATATAATATTTGTATTGATTCCTTGCCTTGTGTTTTCTTTTTAGCCCCTCCCTCTTATGTCAGGAAGGCAAGTATGGTTAATATGCACACCGCCAACCACCCACCCCCGAAAGAAAAGTAGACAAGAGCACGCCAACTCTCTGAGCCTCTGAAGTGACTCTTACTTCAGACCTCAAGCTCGGCCCTCCAGATGTTTTTGGCCTACAACTCCCATGATCCCTAGCTAGCAGGACCAGGGATGATGGGAACTGTAGTCTCAAAACATCTGTAGGGCCAAGTTTGAGGAAGCCTGCTTCAGAGCATGTTTTTTGTAACACCCTTGAGCTGGAGAGACCAAGTGGCCTGAGACAGGATCAGGCAGTGTCATTCCTTGGGTGCGGATTCCCTGCTTCACATAGTGTTTAGGAAAGGCACTTTTTCCCCCACAGACATTTCGCATGTCAAGCACTTCCCACAGAAAAGGCACCAATATATAACAAACAACAACAACGAAAACTGTGAGAACGATCAGTAACCTGCAAGTGAACGCAGTGGAATTTATGAGTAAAAATGCTTAGGATTGCAGTACTGTAGAAGACTGCACACAGTCTTCACCTAGTTACCTGAGAGCTTACTCCAGTATACATGCAAAGGCTTGTAGTGTATGACTCAATTTACAATAAAAGAATAAACACTCCATGGATTTTCTTTAATTAAAGAATTTAAAGGGGACTGGAGGGGGTGGTCTGATCTCTCCACCACTTTTAACTGATCTCTGAGAAGTGAAGGGGAGGAGAAAGGGAAACAAGAAGATAAAAGATATTCCCAAGCCCTTTCCAATACTCCCCCCCCCAACACCAGTGCACCAAAAATATCTCCCGGAGGTGTACTGTAATAAATAATAATAATAATAATAATTTATTATTTATACTCCGCCCATCTGGCTGGGTTTCCCCAGCCACTCTGGGCAGGATCCCAACAAAATATTAAAATACAATAATCTATTAAACATTAAAAGCTTCCCTAAACAGGGCTGCCTTCAGATGTCTTCTAAAAGTCTGGTAGTTGTTTTCTCTTTGACATCTGGTGGGAGGGCGTTCCACAGGGCGGGTGCCACTACCGAGAAGGCCCTCTGCCTGGTTCCCTGTAACTTGGCTTCTGGCAGCGAGGGAACCGCCAGATGGGATTGGACTAGATGACCCTTGGGATCCCTTCCAACTCTACAATTCTATAATTTTATAAATCTGCTTTTCCAAGCCTGGGCACCAGTTGCTTTAAATCCCTATGCAAGCCGCTTTTTAGTGCACACTGAGAGCAGGGTCACAACCACAAGCCACACCTGTAAAGCACTTCCCCCTCCAAAACATTCTTGAGACCTGCATCTTCCTCCTCGCCAAGCTACAATTCTCCCCGCATTTTGAGGGGAAAGAGGCATGTGCATTAACTGCATGATGTGGAGAATGGGGCCCCGGGAGAGCGCGCCGGGAAGCCTCTCGACTCCGCTGGGCTGCGCCTTTAAGAGCTGCTCCGCGCCAGGCAGGCGGCTTCGCAGAGGCGGGGCTCTACCAGGTCACGGCGCTGCAGCCGTTTGCAAGCTCCCCGTCGTTTCCCTTCCTGCCACGGGCTCTCTCTATAGGTTCAGAGGCGCAGAGGAGCATCCGGGGAGGCAGGAGCTGCCGTTCTCCTCTTGATAGGTTGCTGCGCTGCCTGCCTCATTTTGCTTCGGTTGCAATTGATTTGGTTTCGTTGCTTTGCCGTGGAGCAGATGCTCTGCGCGTTCTCAGCTAGCTGCTTCTTTTGCTTGCACGGCTCTGTTGCAGCAATGCAAAAAGCAACACAACTCGTTGCTTGCACGCAAAATGACCTCTCCCTCTCTTTTCCCCGCTCCACCGCTCCCCGCTCAGAAATCGACCGCCGAGCCATAGATTACTGTGGCGATCGGTGCGATCGTCTCTTCGCGCCTCTCCCCTGGCTCCTTGCAAGCGGCGTCCTGGACCCTCGAGGCGCGAGAGGGAGAAGGAGAAGCAGCAGCAGCGAGAGAGAAAGCGGGTGTCTCTGGGCGGGCAGGCAGGCAGGCAGGCAGGCAGCACCAGGTATCCCCCCCCCCCCCCGGCAGAAATACTCTCCTCTAGCCCCTTTCCTGTTTTTGTAAATCAGCCTCCCCCCCCACACACTTTTTAAAGGGAAGAGACAATAATGAATAGCCCAACTAAATGCTTTCTGCCTTTTGCACGTTTAAGCTCCACTCCGGACTCGCCCGGGACTTGGAGGGAGAGTTTCTTCTCGCAGCCTTGCGTTTGGCCTGGAGGACTTAAGGGGAGCCCCGCTGGATCCGGCCAGGGCCCCGGTTCCTCTTGCGGGAAACAGGAGCGCCAGAGCACTTTCTCCGCTGGCTTCCAGCGACTTGCTTCCAACTGTGGAGGCAGAGGGTAGCCCTCTCCTTCCTCGAATCCTCTTCTGGAGTCATCCAAGTTGGTGGCCATTGATGGCTGCCTCCTGGTCTAGCGTGGTCTCTGCATCTACTTCCTTGACTAGTGAAAATAAATTTTAATCCACTTATACCCCCTCCTCCTTCAGCTGACATTCCTGCGTTGAAGGGGTTGGACTAGCTGACCCTTGGGGTCCCTTCCAACTCTACAATTCTATGATTCTTCCCTGACAGGGACTCACACACACTCCTTCGCACTCCCAACGCACCCTCCCGTGTCTCAATGTCCACACAGAGAGGTGTCAGGGCTCAAGCCCATTTCTGTGGAATGGAAGAGGGAGGGGAAAAGAAAGTATCTTGCTTGGATGCTCACTCTTGCAGAAGAGAGAACTTTGTGAACGTGATATTTGCAGGTGTACAGGGGCTAAGGACAGTTGCTTAAGAGACTGCATTGCACCCTGAATAGAATGAGGGGCAGCCTGTTTATTATTAGTATTTATTTATTTATTTAATTTAATTGTAGGGAAAAGTCCTGGCACCTTTAAGGAAGGGTTCAGGATTCAGTTGGGCCTCCCTGTCTCCTAAAAGCTGTTGGCCCCCATGGGAGGATCAGGAACAGCAAAACACGAACAAAAAATATCAGGAGATCCAACCTCCTACTTGAGAATTGAGGTTTAAGAACAAAGGTTCTCCTGTGCAAGAAGTGGCTTGGCCCTTGGAGGGGGTTGCATTAAAAAAAACAACAACAACAGCCAAACAATCTGTGTTAATAAGGTGGCATCTGTCCCTGTATTCTCTCTTCCCCCTCCCACTTGAGACTAAGATTGGATGGAGATTTGAACCTGAATCTCCATCCAATCATGTAGTTCACTGGACAGCCTTAGAATTTATTACCTGGGCTTCGCTACAAAGTCCCAGGGTAGGTTACAACCATTGTTTCGGTTTTATGTTTTTATATTGTTGCAAACCGCAGTGATATATTTTTATGATGCAGCGGTACATAAATATTTTTATAAACAATAAAACAAACAATGTAATATGAAAGACAGATTAAAACAAATTACCAAGCCATACAACAAACAACAGCAAGGTTGAATGGAGAAGGGCTGGGATAACGTGGCAGGGGGTGGGGAGGTAGCTTTTGGCAGATGTGTGGTCCTATAAAGCTCTGGGCTTGCAGTCGATTTTGCTTTTCCAAAGGTGTGAGGAAGATCTCATGCTCTTCTCTCCCCCCCCCCCAATTGCTTGCCATGATGCTCACATACTTCTCTTTTAGCTCTGGAGTTGGCTTGGCAGTTTGAGGAATCAGTTGGGCAGATTTCACTGTTGGGCTTCTAGCTGCTGGCATGTTGTATTCTGCATTGTGTATTCTGTTATGGACAAGCCCCCCACCCACATTTTTTCAGTATTGAGTGTTCCCTGCCCCCATCTTCTCTTCACACATTCCCTTGTGTTCACAGTTAAAATGCTAAAATTCAGTCCAGCTGTTTTGCTTTAGGGCACTGGACCTTGTTGCATCCAAAGAACGCCTGACTTCATGCATTTGTCCCAGTGGCAGTGTTGGAGAGACCAGCTGCTTATTGGCGGACATGCTGATATTTTACAAGTTACAGCATGTCAACTCTGCTGGTCCTGTTTTCAAAACTGTGATAGCCATATCATTCTACTGTCTTGTGCACATCTTTGAGGTTGGATAAATGCAGGAGTTGGTTTATTGTCCCAAGGAGCATAAGTTGGTGTAGCTGATGGTCTGTCTCTGTTCAAAAAAAAATTGTAATGCTTTAGAAACCTATTTGACCACAGGAGACAATAATAGAAATTAAGATATTATAGACCAAGGGTCCCCAACATTTCTAGGGACCAGGAGCACATTTTGAAATCAAAGAAGCTGTCAGGGGCATTAGAAAATATTAATTTAACAGAAGTAAAATTGGTATGCTCAGCCTCCCCCCCCCAGCCACACAACAACAACAACAACAACAACAACAGGAGAAGCACCTACACACAACGCAGAAAAGAGACAAAATGGGAAAGCAGGCCATCACTCCAAACAAGCAATGCCTCCAAAAGTGTGTTTTTAACCTAAATTTAAAACAAATGGGAGGAGCTGGGAGCCTTGGACTGGACTGGCTGGATTGATGCAGAAAGATGAATGTAGTTTTGTTCCTATGACTATAAAAACAGATTGCAGTCATTTTAATTTCAGTCAGAATCCATGTTGTCTAGTAGATAAAAAATACATTTTTATTTTAAACCTAGAACTTACTAGTGTGCTTAATTAATTAATTAATTAATTGCTATTTGTACCCTAGCCACTGGATTGGTAGCATTTAAAAAAAATCCCCCAAAACATAATTATCCATGAAATAATAAATAAAGTGGGGCTTTTACTCAATAGATAATTTTAATAAATAAGTTTAGTTGTTAGTAACTAAAGGCCTTTTGTATTCTTTGCATTATTGCACATATCCCAGAGTTGAGCATTAGCATTCAGTATATGTTCCTATATTACATGGCTGGAGGATGGTGCAGATTAGGTCCCGCTTTTCCCAGCCAGCTCAGCCTCCCTTTTTTCACCTAGCCCAGCATTGTCTAATCAGCCTGGGAATGGCTCTCCTAGGACCATCTGCATGCAAAACACCTGCTGTGCCACTGAGTTATGTTCCTTCCCTTAAATTGGGCCCAGAAATTCAAACGTTTGGGAACTGGTGTGTGCAGTGCTGTGTACTACCTGTGCCCCTAGGACTGCCAGTGGAGATGCACACCCACAGCAAGTTGTGCTGAGTGCACACCTCCATTCATGGCATGGTTCCTAACCCAGCAAACATGTTGATTTGGAAATAATGTCTCCTCTACAAAAATCACATCTGCTTCTGTAAAGTACTCTGTTTTAACAGAGCTGTAAATACATTGCTCATGCAACCTTTATTATTTTGCTTATTCAGTTTTGCTTTCAGGTGGCAAGTTACTTCTATAAAAATCAATATTTACCAATTAAAAATTGAACCCTCTCAAGCTTGGCTTGTTCATTTCGCTGCTTCCCTGCTCCTCCAGAACTCAGATTTTCCAATCCCTTGAACTGTGTGTCACACTATCTATCAATCTGGCTGATGCCAAATGTACTTATAAATTAATCTCTTCACACTGGAATGGGCTTCCTGCCACCTGCTATATGTAACGGTCCATGGTTCTGTGTAAATCAGCTTTAAATGTATTTATTTTAAAATCAATATTTGCGCCTGCAAATTTGTGGCTATTTCTGAACTGAGCTTTTTTACCCTGTTCATTTTCTCATTTTAAAATCAATATTTGCGCCTGCAAATTTGTGGCTATTTCTGAACTGAGCTTTTTTACCCTGTTCATTTTCTCATGAATATTATGCTTAGGGTATAGTTTAACTATAATTAAAATATTGAATTAATAAGTGAGGTGCATGAACTGTGATTTTTAACACTCTTTTTTGTTTTGCTTTAGTTTTAAAAGTACAACATTAATAAGCTGCTATGGATCCTGTGTTTACTCCACTGGAATGCCTGCTTCCCGCTGGTATTGTATCTACTGCTTACCTTTCTTTTAAGAGTGTTTTTGTTGAAATGTACCCTGTATACACTACATTAAAAGGCTGCTTTAGTGTTGTTACGTAATATTTGAACAGTGTCAGCCTTGAAACCCTACCACAAATGCAGAATCTGGTAGAATCAGTGTTTCATTTCAGTTATTTGTTACGAATCTCTGCACTAGCACTAATGCAATTACGACGGGAGGCTGTGCAAATGGTTTGGCAGTAGACTTTAACCATTTTGATTTGCCTGGGTAGAAATGGTTAGGTAGACTGTCTTTCAAAAGCAGTGTTCATGCTCCCATAGCCATTACAAGGGAATATGGGATAACTATAATGATTCTTCTCAACTTCAGGAGAAAACAGTCATTTATTCCCCATTCTGTGATTTGTCTTTCGCTCCATGATATTAAAGTTTAAGAGCTGCTTTGAGATCAGTGTGAGCCTATCCAAATGGTTGAATTATCCAGCTCATAAAAATCATTGCTCTTATTTAAAAATTTTAATTGGGGTGATGTTATTTCAAGATGGTTAGACTTTCCCCCACTAGATTCAATATGAGTTAAATGAACATAGACACTCTAAGCATCCCATTGTAATGCTTTGGGTCTTTAACTGAAAAGCATTTAAAACAATTTATTTTATTTTCCAAGTAGTTGGCCCGTCTCTGCTACTGGTACTTTCTTTTATAGACGCAATAACACACTTCATTTAAGTGCGGCTATTTCACCTACCTATGCATTTCAGGTAGCTGGAACTTCATTCATGGGTCTTTAATCTGTACCACATGTTTGTTGTGCATGTCTGAATTAATTAAACTTACTCATTTCAGTTTATAGCTTGCTTGGTGCTTACAGGCTGTCACCCTGAAGGAATTGCAGCCCCTAATGTCAAGTTATTTTTGACATAATTAGCTACATTATTTCTAATGCTTGTAATGAACCAACTAATAGATGGCCAATCTGTAGCACATGTGCCACAAATAACTCAAAAAGTAGGGGTTTGTGGAAGATGTGAGGTGGCCTGATGGGCCAGAGAGTCAGGTCTCCATCCTTGACAACCTCTTGTGTGCCAATGCGAGAGGGGAGGGAGGGGATTATTGCTTTGTTTTTTTGTTTTTATTATGTCTTTTGCATTTGTATCTTGTGTTTTTATGCTGTGAGCCACCCTGAGATCTATGGATGAAGGGTGGTATACGAATTTAAACAAGAAGAATAAGCTGAAGGTCACCCAGTGAGCTTTCTGACAAAGTGTGGGTTTGAACCTCCATCTTCCTGATCATGGTGGAACATACTAACCACACCATAGTTACTGCTATGTGCTGTGGGCAGAAGCTTTTGATGAAATAGACCCAGGACACTTACGACTTCTGCCTGTGAGATGAATGTCAGCCAGGAACTGGCACTCGCCAATGCGGAGGCCTGGTGGGCCAAATTTCGCTCATGAACCAGAGGTTTCTGACTGCTGCTGTAAAGAGCTGGTTGTCTCAATGCAGGTTTTGATGGGATTTCTACCTCTACCCTTTTTTTTGTTAACCCATGCCAGTTCTTATAATTACCTGCCATTCATTTGCTTTGATTTTGGGCAGGGGTAACATCCACTATTTGCACTTTGGGGGACTGAGCAGTGAATTAAAACAATGATTGATGTATCTTAATTTGAGGAAAACTATGTATTTTTGCCTGTTTGCAAAAAGGTGGTGTGGGTGACAGCAAAAGCTGCATTTGCAGGACCTGAAGGGAAATAGGGGATTTTGTTTTTTGTTTGGCAGTGTTGAACTGCCAATTGTAAATGCTATTAAAATAATCTGACATCCAGTTATTTTTAAGGATTTTGCACAAAACTGTATTTTGTAATGCAGGTTGCAGAACTGAATAATTATTAATGGAGCCAGGCTTTGGGGTGATTTGCAGTTGCACCCCATAAACCTTTCTAGATTACAGTCCTTACAATCGCCAGTTTACTTGGTGGTTAAGTTGACACTGAACAGACGACTGCTTAGGCCATCCTTCTAGTGGTTATGCTGCACCAGAAGGGATGGTTCCCAATTTGCAAATGGTATAGTAAAGGATGGGTAGGTAGCAGACAATGTTCCCTGCCTTATTTCAACCAGAAGAAATGACCTCTTAAACCCCACCAAGAATTCTGTCTTGCATATCACATACTTTTGAATTTGCGGCTAATGTGTATTGAAGAATCCAGAGGTCCGTGGGCCCGATTTAGGATTATCTGTGTGGCCCATGTCAGATGTGGTCTAAAACTGGGCTCTGTGCAGACCGAAGGTGGATTGCACCTGTGGTACCAGCATCATTTCCTGTGTGTGTGTGTGTGTGTGTGTGTGTGTATTTCTCCTTCAAAAACACACAGAGCGAAATAGGGTGGGGGGAGAGATACAAGGGACAAAATGAGAAAAAGTATTAAGAACCAGCAGCGGACAGAAAAGGAAAAGGAAGAGAATGACTGATATAAGGTGTCAGTTATTAACAGTGGATCCCATATTGCAGGTTATACTTAATGCTGAGCTCCCTTCTTGTATCTACCTTTCCTTATGTATGGGCATTGAGATGAAAACAACTTTAGCACCTAGACTGAGCACCAAGGTACTTCTTCTCCCCCTCCCCAACCCCCCCTCCCCTTTCTTTATGGAAATTGTTCTCCTGAATAGAGTTATACAGAGTCACTGACATAGCTTTGGGATGAAAACAAATTCCTTGCTTTATTGCCTTATGAAAGTGCTTCAAGTAGTTTGATGCAGAGCGTTACAGCACTCGTGTTATTAAGTTCAGAATATCAATACGAGTGAGCTTCTGTGACATTTAAAAAGATCTCTGCAATACTGTTAATTTTGTGTTATTGGTGGTTGTACAACTCTTGATAGATTAAAAGGGGGGAAAACACCCTGACATTCTCAAAAGTGGTTTGCAGTGATTGAAGCAACACTGAAGACCAAATTTGAGACAGACAGCCATGTACTCAGAGCGTGATCCTGCGGAAATGAGCAGGGCCTTCATTCACGCTGCAACCCTTAAGTGTTGTGCATGCTTAACACCTCTCAGGCAAAGTCCCTTAAATAACAAAGGTGCAAAGGTGACTTAGTAAAAGTTAATGGCAAAACCTTTTGATTATATTATAATCAACTTGCGTGGTGAATAATACAAGCATGCATTTCCTACCCCTGTTCCTTGTTATACGTTTCAGCTGTGTATGCGTGTGTTTGTGTGTGTGTAGCTCTCACTTCAGAAATAGTGAGAATAATACCAACTTTACAATGCCCTTGTCTGAATTCTGTAGAATGTTGAGGAGTTTAAGAAAATCTCAGTACTGTACACTCTTCTCTGAAAAACCTAACTGTGAATATACAGTGGGCCTGATGCTTACTAGATTCTGCATTATGTTTCCTAAAATGCTCATACATTTTGGAGCAGTCATCTCCAGTCTTTTGACAAGGCATCACTTTTAACTCCTACCTGCCACATGGAACCCACTTTTCCATTGTGTGCCATTCTGTTTCTGTCTCTCTCCTGCCATTCTTTCTCCTGCTGTTTGCAAAAAAGCTTTTTTTAAAAAAAAAAAAAAAAAAGGCAAAAGAAGGCGCCAGTTGTGTGCCTCATGCAACACACCATAAGTTGGTCTGTAACTCAGTTTGGGGTCTCAGCCTCACAAAACTCCATAATGTGTGATGTTTCTCTGCATAGTCACTTGAAAGTGATCCTGTAGGTGGCTAGGAAAATAGCTATCTACATTAAAGGGGCCCCTGACCATTAGGTCCAATTGTGTCCGACTCTGGGGTTGCGGCACTCATCTCGCCCTATAGGCCAAGGGAGCCAGCATTTGTCCGCAGACAGCTTCTGGGTCATGTGGCCAGCATGACAAAGCCGCTTCTGGTGAACCAGAGCAGCGCACGGAAATGCCGTTTACCTTCCCGCCGGAGCGGTACCTATTTATCTACTTGCACTTTTGTGCTTTCGAACTGCTAGGTGGGCAGGAGCTGGGACCGAGCAACGGGAGCTCACCCCGTGGCAGGGATTCGAACCGCCGACCTTCTGATCAGCAAGCCCTAGACTCTGTGGTTTAACCCACAGCACCACCTGGGTCCTCTCCGCTACATTACTAGTTTACATATAACTAGTTAATTACTGATATAAGGCGTTCAGCCTGTGCATTGTAGTACAGCATAAAGTGTCCGCATCTAGATTTGTAGCCCATCCCTAGCCAGAGTTTAGATATTCAGAAATAATACCCAGCCATGGCTAAGGAACACAAATAGGGCTTCTTTGGGGAAATGAGTGCAGCTAAGCTAATTCATCTTCTCAGCCAGTAGGCATAAAAATTTGATTGGGAACACATTAGGTCCTTTGATTTTTCCCCATTTTCTGAAAACTTGATAGTGTCTCCAATGTTGCCGTAAGTTTCATTTCCTTCCCCAAAGAACTGTACTGCTTTTATCAAATAATCGGGGGGTTTAAAAGCATAATTTTACTCTGAAAAGTGATTATGTGAAAATAGAGTCTACCCTTTTTACTGAATACCGAGTCTACATGTGTATACCCATTGTCAAAACTTTCTTGAGAAATGAAACTAATCTGTTTAGAGCTTAGCAAATGGGTGCTACTAAACAAGGAACATTATCTTACATGGAGAAACATGGTGTTGAGTTGGAACATTTGTCTGCCTTTCACTGACTTTCACCTCTATCCATGACCCTCTCGTTCCACTTTCAGTCTCCATTACAGTTGCTCTTTATAGGACCTTTCCAGCCCTGCACCTGAGCTAACAGGTGTTTCTTTGCCTGAATGGAATAGCTTCTCAGCCCCTTCTGTATCTAAATCGAATGTTGAGTCCTCAAGAAATACATGCATGGGATAAAAGAGGGAGAGAGGCATAGGATTGAATCCTGAGGGTTAGTCCCACCCGTGGAAACAAAGTAAAAAATCAGTGATAACTGACTTGGTGCCCCATTGATTTCAGTGAAGGCTGTTGCACTACTTTGGTCTAAGGAGAGGGCGCACTGTAATATTGGTACCATACACACATGGAAACTGAACATCAAGTTCACAATTCTTTTCTCTGTTAAGTCTGTAAGTTGATTTTCAAAAAAAGCATGATCAGTGATCACATTTGTAGCATGCACTTTCTCCAAGGAAGTAGGGCTATGTTATTCTTTTGCAAGCGGGAATCTATTCCTGAATTCAAAGCACATCATTATATGGATAGTGGACATGTGACTTTTAGTCACCAAGCACAAAAACGGCCAATGGTTTTTTGTAATGCTTCCCAGCCTGCAATATACTGCTTTTGGTCCTGTAGATGTTTTGCCTTTTATTGTGCTTGAATTTGTTTTCATATTCATGTCTTATTTTTCATTTCACTTTTAATTAGTTTCATTATATTTGATGGCAAATGTTTAGTTTATCTCCACTGTTAATAGCCTAATTGTTTCTCTTGCCTTAAGTAATATCTCGTTAACTTTATATGCCATCTTTTCCACATCATCTGCAGAATTAATTTCCTGTGCATGGAGTTGTATTTAGTCTGCAGCGTTTTTCCCGAAACTTTCCTAATTAGCATTTTTATAGCTGCATTGGGTTTTTCTGTTAAGAATTAAGCTTCAGAGGAGACTTAATAAAATAAGTATTATCAGTTGATTATCTTTCTTTAACACCTCTACAAAGCTGGAAATTGGTTTTGGGGAAAATGTTTGCAGAATTAATAGACAGTTTTTTAAAAAATGCAGTAGAGAAGTATTGGAAATGCGGAAATAATTAATTTTAATATTAATATATTCTGGTTGTCTGATTCAGTAACATACGTGTTTTCCAGGGAAATTAGATATGTTTCAGCCTTTACATCTTTGTAAGTGTTTTAGGGCCTTTTTTGTATTGAATTTACAAAAGAAATGATTTTTCCTAGAACAGCAAACAGATGTTGCTAATGTTTAGGCTTCCTCCTTTGGATTTCTCTCATGGTGCATAAACACAGAGCAAGCCCTACCATCATACTGAGCTTAAGCAGGGCTCTGTGGCTGCTAACTAGCATTGATGGCACGTTAGTGTAGATATCCATGCTGACATTGCATCATGCCTGCGCAACTGAGCTACTGCAAATCAAATCACTGGGTCACCCTATGTTCTTGTACTGGGCATGAGGGAGAAGCAAAAAGATTATCAGTTCTTGCCATCTGAATTGAAGAGGAATATATATCACAAAATTAAAAATACTGGTAGGCTCATCTTTTGGTAGTGAGAAATGTTTTTCAAACCTAAGCTGGTCTATGATGAAGGCAAAAAGAAAATATATACAGCCCAGAAGCCTTCAGAAGTATAGAGGGATCCTTTAATTTCCGTCTGACATCTCTTGAGCTTTTTCACTTTTCTTCCCCTTTGAAAAGTGGTTCTCATTCAGACTTGGTCACCAAGCGGTTTATGCGGCATTAATGTGTGACTCTTTAAAGCAGCAGTGTTCTTAATTGGTAAAGGTAAAGGGACCCCTGACTGTTAGGTCCAGTCACAGGCGACTCTGAGGTTGCGCGCTCATCTCGCTCTATAGGCCGAGGGAGCCGGCGTTTGTTCGCAGACAGTTTTTCTGGGTCATGTGGCCAGCATGACTAAGCTGCTTCTGGTGAACCAGAGCAGCGCATGGAAACGCCATTTACCTTCCCGCCAGAGCGGTACCTATTTATCTACTTGCACTTTTACGTGCTTTCAATTTGCTAGGTTGGTAGTCACCCATTTCCATAACATGCATTGTGTGAAGAAATGCTTTCTGTTGTTTATCAGTCTCCTGCAAATCATATTCACTGGGAGACCCCGTGGTTCTAGTGGTTATGTGGGGGGGGCACCTCCATTTTCTCAATTGAACTGGAGAAGGAGGCACCATGCAACCATTTTTCAAACCCCTCGCTTTAGAATTTCTCAGGGGCTTCCTGTACTGTCAGCCAGGGGTGACATTGGCAGGCACTGTGCTTTGATAGCTTCCATGCTTTCTGAAGGGGAGGCCCAGAACAGTCATGCCAGAAAACGAAAAAGAAGATTGCCTTTGAACCAGCCTTGTTGCATTGGATAGTAGGTTGCCTTGGCACTTCACATCGATATTTAGTTTCACTTCAGATCTGAAGCAGAGGCTTCCTTTGGTGCATTTTTTGAAGCTTGTGGCGTTTTATTTTTCGGGCAGAATTGGGTGAAATTTGTAGGCACAGTAGCCATTTCTGAGGAGAGGGAGCCTGCCAAATTTCAGACAAAGAGGTGTGATCTCCTCCCATCATTTTGATGGATTTCTATGGATCCTCTGTCTCCCTTGGATCAAATGAAAAAGACACATCAGCATACTGGTGACTTTTCACCAAATCTCTGGACAGCCTCATGTGATGATTAAATGTGGAGGTCACACATGATGGGAGACAAGGCAGAATCCTGCGTCACCCCCACATGCCAAAGGTCATAGGTCATAGGTTAGAACTAGGGCTCCAATGAATAGCCCTGCTTGGGAGGCATCAGAGTCCAAAGCAACTCTGGCCCAAAGCAGCTGGAGGCCATGAGCTGGTCCTGAGGCCTTCGAAGCATCTCAGAGATTCAGATGGATGTTTCTTGCTTTCTCTTCTGTCCAGTTTGATATCTTTTTAAAAATTTCCCATAAGTGTCTCCAAGTTTTCTATAAATGGAAAATGCTAGTTGAGAAAAGTGGAGAGAGGCAAACAGCGATGGCGGCGGCGGCAGGGGGTGTAGCTCCGTGATGACTGACAGCTCTAGCTTCCAATCAGGAAAATGGTTTTACCAGAACGATCATTCTTTACGTAAAGTCAAAATGCCTTTGAAAAGGACTTGGAAGGGATGTAGAAAGAGTTTAAACTGCTCTTTGCTAATCGATTCTCTTAGGAGCGACTCTTTATTTTGTGGAGCTAGTGGTTGGTTGTGCACTTACTGCCTTGCTTTCTTTTCTCCTTTCCTTTCTTATTCCTATTTATTTCTGATTTCTTGCGCACACACCCACCCCTTATTTAATCTTGCTTTTGCCCATAGCTGTCTCAAATATAATCTGTGTTGTTAGTTATTAGGTAAGTCACTTTCCTTCACCCCCACCCTGACCTGACCCTAGTTTCATTTCCTTCAATGTTTCACTTATTTGCAGTGTTTATGTGTATGTGTGCAATCAGATAGCATCAGCACCAGAGAAAGGCGCTTTAGTGCTCAACTGTTGGGTTGGTCATGGGGCGCATGGGAAGCCTTGTGCTCAATGCGTCGGAAGCACTGAACGCAGAGTGTACTAAACACTTAGCACTTTCCAAATGCCTGATGTGTGCTTTCACTTTTTGCAAACAGATCTGGATTCCTTTCACAGAAGTTTCTATAGAATGGAAGGAATGGAGTTATAAGCAAAGGAAACGGATAAGCCTTTTTGCTGAACCCGTGCATGTGCTAGCAGCTGCCTTTTCAGTTGTTCAAAAGAGCTGAAATAAATATAGAAACAAAGAAAGCAAATCTCTTTTGGAAAGAGTGAAATGTGATGTGGGGAAGAATGGTTTAATTTTCATTCCCTGTAATGTATCCGTGTAATTCCTGAGCTTTGAATATTCAAAGCTTTTCTGTGTGTACTATAAATACTGCCAAAGATTTCAACACCAATTTTAATACACATATGTATAAAATAATTAGACACCTCTCATTTCAAGATTTTGTAAAAATAGGCAGGTGTCGTTCACTTTGCATCTCACACATTTCTCATTGGAGAGAGCCGGTGACACTTGTTTACTGAACATCCGCATAGCTAAATGAAAATGAAAATGTATTCATAGCTGCATATGTCACCACGATGGTCTGGATCAATATAAAGCTTATATTAAATATGCATCACAAGAGAATTAACAACAGAGTGTGGAGCTATGTGGTCTCTAGGCTACCGGTAGTTACTGTTTGGAGCATTGCTTAATGAAGGATTTATTTGGAACATGGAGTAGGATGTAGGATTTTTAGAAAGTGGGGTATGTGTGTGTGAGAGAGACAGACAGACAGACAGTGACATCCTTTCTTCTGGTTTCCCATGTTGTTGTGAGGGGCATGGATCTAGAGCCAAGCTAGATGTGGGCATTAGGTGTGTTTCCTTCTTTTATATAACAATCTTTCTTTCTTTCTTTCTTTCTTTTCTTTTTCTTTTTTTTAAAATGCAAGTATATTTGCTTTGGGAGGAAAGCTTCCATTGGTGCCAAAACTATGCCCCAAGAATTGTCACTGATGAAATCAAGTCCAAATCTGGTTCCAGTGATCAGGCAGAACATGTCAGTCAAAATGGCCCAGCATTAAGAAGTCAATTCAGGGGGCTTGTCTTTGTGAAATCTGAAGCTTGGAAAGAAACGTCTCAAAAGCACCGGGATTCTGAAATGTAAACCCCAAAATGTAGGCTAATTAGATGTACAAAGTGTAATTGTTACACCTCTAGATGGTACAGAAGTACCAAATATTCTCCGTGAAATGAAACACACTACAGTGGTACCTCAGGTTAAGAACTTAATGCGTTCTGGAGGTCCGTTCTTAACCTGAAACTGTTCTTAACCTGAAGCACCAC